>MU005790.1:159619-194110 GCA_010093715.1 Pleomassaria siparia CBS 279.74
CTATGGCGATTATTTAGCTTGACACCAACCATTCCACAACTTACAAGGACTAGGAGAGAAAGAAAGAAAAAAAAGAAAGAAAATACGCACATCAGTCCTATTATTGATTGTTCATCCGACAGTCGGGGTCGGATGTATTGCTATTATAGTAGGGGGATTTGAATTCAAAGAGTTGACTGACCAACGACCAAATGCCAAATGCCAAAGTATCCATCTCAGACAAAACCAATCAATCAATCAATCAATCAATCAATCAATCAATCAGTGAGCAAAGGTTCCAAGATTTCGGGGTTCAGACTTGGAGCCAAGCAAACAAGCAAGCGAGCAAGCAAGCAAGCATTTATTGCAGAGCAAGGACCGTGTATATATACTATATACACTATATATATATAGTATATTCGACGACTTAAATCGACGTGAAGTTTTCAACCCGGAATCCTTTTAACACACACACACACACACACACACACACACACACACACACACACAATCATAGTCTATCTATCTATCTATCTATCCAACGGACAACGTCCTTGTCGCACTCATGATTCATCCATGACGACTCGTTCACGGCCTCGAGTTTGCCGGCTTATATAAAGTCTAGACTGATGAAGACGCATATTCGCATTGAAGTGCAGAATGAATTTATGGTCTTATTTAGACGGACCCCCTGTAGAGCGAGTGTATGTCTAATGGTACCCCCCCCCCCCCCCTTTTTATTTAGTAGACGATTTATTCTGCCTTTGCTATAAGTGTTAACGTGCAACAAATGATAATAATAAACAAGATTTAAACAGGCGTAGCAGGGAGTAAATGTATAGACCTGCAGGTGATAAAACCAAGGTAATAGATCGAGGCAATAGATCAAGGCTTAAGCGTAGGTGGTATCAGGTCAAGATATTAGGTGGTCAAGGCGATATATCATATCAAAGCGATAGATCAAGGCTCATAGGCGATTGATTGATCAAAGCTATATCGATCAAGGCGATATATGGCAATAGATCAAGGGGTGATTAACAAAAATCACATTATCAATTCTCGCATAAACTCCGGCTTTAAACGTATAAGTATTGCTTGTGTAAAGGTGACTTGAGTAATAAGCTACTAAAGATAGAACAAAGACAGATAACATTAATCATAAAGGTAGTAATAGGGGCATTAATTTAGACATATATACTGTTTCCTACGTAATCTAGGGCTTACGCAATTAAAATAAGCTGGCTATAGGTCCATCCTTCTTATGCTAGAGTGAAGGAGGCCATGCCTGCCAAGGCTTGTCGTGTAACACTTGGCAACCAGGCCGTCAAGTAACTACGTAATTACTATTTTGCTTTAATAGTAGCTGCATTCATTTCCTACCATAATCATGAGTCGTAACATCATCCAAAGAACCCAAGACTCCAGAGCCCAAAGATATTCGTTCTTGCATCTCTTCATTTTGCTTTTCAGAACCCGAAACTGGCACCGGGTATTCCCACGCTCCAAAAAACAACAACAGAGAAATAAGCATACGCCAAAGCTATCAGAGATGAGGGACATGCCTATGTTACATGTAAAGGGGCCTTGCCCTTCCCATGTGAGGACGTCTGGGAGAGAATGAGCATTTCTCGCAGTCGGGACTCGGCCTTTGTCAGGGCTTGAACAGAACCAGCATCGAGGTCAGATGGGCGAGGCCAGGGTAACCAAGATGCTAACGAGGTGAGGGTACTTGAGCGTTCACGTGAATGGGGATGAGGAACGCTGGTTGCGGATTGGTGTCGGCGATGAAGTGGCTGTTGAGGAGATGACAGGGCAGGTTCTGCTTTGCCTACAGGAGATTCGGGTATGTCCTTGATGGTGGACGAGATGTCAAGAGAGAGTTGCTTGGAAGCCTGTGGCGAGGCAATGAGTGTGATGGCGGGATGATTTATGGCCCAGGCGGGTCCTTGAGGTTTCTGCTGCACAGGTTGAAAGATTTCCGGGTCGACAGCCTTCCTTTTCCCACTACCTCCACTACCTCCACTAATGACACTCTTCAAGCTTCCATATGCCGATCGGCTCCTCTCTTTGGACCCAGCAGTGCCACTGCCGGCCAGTCTCTCGCTGGAACTGCTGGCCTCAGGCACAGCCGTCAGCGTGTTGTCTGCCGCAGTCCATCCGTGGCCGACTCTTGATATACGCCCTCGTCCGATCAAAGCTCCCACGCCTGCGCCCCATGTGTCTGTGATTTCCCCTTGCGGGGGAAGATGTGCGTCGTATTCGTCGGCCAAACTCAGTCTGCTCCTCGCGCAGATCTCTGCAATTGCATCGATAGCGTCTCTGATCTCGGGATCAACGGCACGGAGAATGGCCGAGAAAGAGAAGTCGTCGACCGAGGGCAGTCGGTTACTCCTGCCAACCAGTCCTGTCGTCAAGACAGAGGAGGGGCTCTGCTGCATGGTGTGTCCACTCATGTCGGGAAACAGGCGGGGCGTGTTCAGACCCGAGGATGGACGTGACGTGTGGCGCGAGCCCGAGTACGTCCGTACGACGACTGGCTGGCTCGACAGAGTGGTTCGACTCGAGGTCGACTTTGCAGACTTGCTGTTCGGGTTCGACGAGGCGTGGGACTGGAAGGCTGGGGCATTGAGGGCGCGCAGAGCGGCGGACTGGGTGGGCGGCAGCGTGTTTGTCAATGTCGTAGTGGTACTGGGCACTGAGCCTGTGCTTGCAGTGAGGTCATATGGGGGATCTTGTGTTTCGGGCGAGGGTGCGTGGGTGATGATGGCTGGAATTGTGTCGTGTTGAGCATCGACGGTGCCCACGATTGGGGTGTTGCTGGAACCCCAGAGTGTTGAGAGAACGCCTAGAGAGATGGCCTGACGGGTTGTCGTCGCGGGTGTTACTGTCGGGGGCAGCGAGGCAGCGAGCGCATAGTCGACAATGCCTGGTGAGCCATGATGGAGGAACGGCGGCGGCGGTGGGGCAGAGATTTGCGAGCAGCTTCGGCCGCTGGCTGCTGATGTTTCAAGCGGCCTGCTAGCTGACTGTAAATCTTGCGTTGAGTCGAGCATTGTGGGAATCGGTTTATTGGAGCTGCAGGTCAATGCATGGTCGCTCTATGCAGTGTGGTCAAAGTCTGTGGATGTGAGATGCCGTGATCGAGGGATGCGTTGGCCACCCGCACATGCTGCCTTGGCGATGTTTTGTCCTACCACAACCCTTGTTCGCAGTACATATGTACCCATTGTAGTACCTTGTAGCTATCAGATATTATCGGAGAATTGAACACAGACAGCGGTCAGAATTGCATTTGACATGTTGCACTCGAGTCACACTCTGCCTGCAAGAATTCCTGTCTTGTCACCAATTGTTATTTCTGTCTTGTCATCAATTGTTATTTCTGTCTTGTCATCAATTGTGATTTCTGTCTTGTCATCAATTGTTATTTCTGTCTTGTCATCGCCACACGCAAAGTGCATATACATACATGGTTGAGCGTCCAACAGGGGAAGGGATCTGAGGCACTGTCCGCTTGAGAGGGTGCCGTCATCTCGACCTTGACAGAGACATGCATACTTGTGTGCGTCAAAAGCTGCTACCGACAATCGCCGTGTTACACCTTCAAAAATTGTCCACGTGTTGCAGCAGATGCGAAAGGAGATGGACCGTTCAATGCCTTACTCGCTCATCAGAAGAGCATATCATCATCGGAAAGCTCACAGGCCATGGCAGTCTGACCACCAGATACCCCTCCAAGCTCAGTACCCAGCCATGATGCTAGACCGCCAGGCAATTCGTCCAATATCTGCATCTCAGCTTTGATGTTGAGCATCAACATAGTCTGCAGCTCTCGTCTCCAATCTTGCTCGGGTCCATCCTCGGCACACAAGTCCCAGTCCAGCATATGTCGCGCTTTCATCCGATCTCGAGTAGTCAACCTCATGATACCTTGGGCCTCAGAGATCGCGTCCTTGTCTGTGTCACCCTCGGTAACCGGAGTTCGGCTCATCTGGTGACTCTGGACTCCAAGCCAGCGAAGTTGGGGTAAACACAGTGCCCCTGTGCCCTCAGGTCTAACGTCCTCGTGAGCGAGGCGGTACGAGCCGTGTTTGTACGTCGACATGATTGCAATCCCATCCGGATCGAAATCGACAAGGGCAAACATTGGGATGTCAGGCGAGTCGTCTGCCAGACGGCCGAGGAACTTCCTCGAGGCCAGATCTGGATAGCCTTTGGCCTAGATGTTTGTGAGTGACGGCACCATGAACGTGGAACTTTCTTGGTCATACCGTCAACGCAAGCCCTTGTATACACCAAGTTCCCCATTGAGAAGAAGAAAGAAATGAACGAAACGTAGCCTATTCACCGCATTAGTGGATTTCAGTCGGGGTTGGCGTGACATTTGTACCTCTTTTTCAATCACAAGTATCCAACGAATGAACGACAGATCAACAGTGTCATTCATATGGAGTTTGGGAACCAGCATTCCCTAGGCATCCGATTAGTGTCATCGACTGGTGCACACTCACTACTCATGCGCACCTCCAGCTCGCTCAGCCCATTGACGACTGTACCATCCGCTCGCGATATAGTGAAATTCCCTGCAACCAGACCCTTTGCAGCAGCAGTCTTGGTAGTTAGCGAAAGATGAGGAAAAGTAAACAGGCATCACAACCCACAACGTTCAATGAACATCTCGACACCCCCAAAGTGCATGCGAGATCGTCGACATATCGATCCACGACAGCCTGTTTACCAAAGAGATCGGGGTGTCGATAGTAGAGGTCCCTTGAAATATGTTGGATACAGCAACGCTGACGAGGTACCGTCATGTTTTGCTTACCGTTTGGTCATCATTGTGTTGTCAATGAGACAGCCGTGTACAAGCTCTAGGATGCGTACGAGCACAGCTTTGTGTGGTCAGAGGGATTCACGGATGCGCGTCAACCCACTCAACTGAATCTCCACGCTTCTTGCTCGTTGCTCCCTGGAAAGTTTATTTCTCTAATCTTGGCGGGTGGTAGAGATTCGACATTTCTAGTATGAGGCTTTCGGCGCGAAATGCCCGCTCTTGTCTTCAGAGTAATCGCAAGTTGTCCGTTTCCATCTATAAGGCTGTCCACGATCCTTTCGAACATGCCCTCGATGCGTGCAATAACCCAGTCCCTATGTAGACTGAGGTTAGAATTGCGCCAAACGTCAGCCGTATGAGAACCTATCTTTGCTGGAACGCGTAGGGTCTTCCATTTGGTTAGGATGGTATAGATGGTTGTTCACAGCTTCCATACCATGGTCCGTGGGAAGCTCGTCCGATTCTTGATGGTTGAGACCTGGGGCTCCGTAGATATAGGTACTCTCGGTTCTGTCAAGCTTTTCATCGTCCAAAAGAAGGTCTTCTGAGTCTTGATGAATAGAAGCGGGTGCTGGTCGTGACAAACTTTGTGTAATCTGCGTCGTCAATTCGCAATCGAAGTCGTCCAGCATCTCCTCGTCTTGTGAATCATCATCCCAACCACTACACGCCGAGTCTTGCGTCGAAGGACGCCCGAAGAACAGATCTTGGATACTTTCAGAATCCATCCAAACTCGTTCTGGGTAAATTGCGAGAACTCGCGGTGCTGTGGGTGAAGGAAATCAGTGGACAGAAGGGTTAGTGAGTGAAAAAAAGTACTGAGATCAATTGGGCCACTTTCAGCGCCAGAAGTTCCGATGAGAGAGATCTTGCACATTTGGTTAGGCTGGCAGAGGCTGCACTAATGGAAACAAATGAAGAAGGAGTGGTTGTGGTGAAGGATACAGAAGATATAGAAGATACAGAAGATAAATGGCGAGGTGATGAGTAAGGTCAATGTCTTAGACTACGCTCAAAGAGGAAATCAAGGTACAATAATGCGACCGACCCCGGCAATCGACTGCAAACTGGCCCAGCCCTTCACGCCAAGCACCTCACCACTAGCGCGCCTCCAACGCGTCGTCGTGCTTTCCCAAGTCGCGTTCCCTCCTCCACCGCCGGCAATCACCCCACAACTTCCATCAACCTCCTGTCATCATTATAACCACCACCACTGCAATTGTTGATTGTTCTGTACATCTAGCACACCCCAATACCATCGATCAGATGGAGAATCCGCCACAGCTCGTCGTCGATGCCCCTCAAAAGCGCTCACTTGAAGATGACGTTGACCCCCACGTCTCCACGCCGGACAAGGCTGCACCCTCCAACTCCTCTACGCCATTGTCGACTCTCTCAACCATGGCCAGCCCGTCTCCGATGAAGCTCGAAGTGAGAATTGAGCCTTCCCTAGGGTCCGTTTCCGGCAGCAGCAGCAATAATTCAGTTGCTGGCGATGCCCCGGTCTCGAATCTCTGCGCAACTGCCTCCAGCAGCACACAGCCCCCGGCAAAGCGGAGGAAACTCACGGTACGAGAACAGGAAGAGAAGAGATTAGAGAAGGAAGCCAAGGAAAAGGTGAAGCTGGAAAAGAAGGCACAGAAAGACGTTGAAGACAGGCTCAGGGCGGAACAGAAGGCACAGAAGGATGAAGAGAAGCGAGTCAAGGACGAGGAGCGGCGCAAGAAGAACGAGGAAAAGGAAGAGAAGAAAAGGGTAAAGGAGTTTGAGCAACAACGCAAAGACGAAGAGAAGCGCAAGAAGGAAGAGGAGAAGCTCAAGAAGGAGCGTGTAAGTATTTGCGTCAACTACTCTGCCTTTGATAATTAACTCTCACAGTCACAACCAACACTCAGCGCCTTCTTCAGCAAACCAAAGCCGGGCGCGTATAGTTCTGGGAATGCAACGGTAGATTCCAACCAGAACCCCATCACATCCAAACCATCGTTATCAGCTCCCGAAGTGTCACTACCAGAGACTAATTCTGTCCCTGCGTCCCCACAGAAACTACCCCTTCGAAACGACAAGGTATCCAATGATTGGGATAGCACCTTCTTTCCGTACAATCTCTCCGCGCACACGATTTTGGCGCCTTACAACCAATTCATGGTTGATCCCGTCAAGATGGCTACGGCAAGCTCACGGCTCGAAGAACTCATCTCAAATCCTCAGGTCAAGAGGGAACCGATAGAGCTGAGCTCATTCAAGTCTTTGTTCCCCAAGAGTGGGCCCCGAGGGCTGAGGACTGTTCCCATTGTAGATATTGTTAAACTTGTCAACGGGTCTTGTGACAAACCTATCGACCTTACAAGCAATGGCCCTGTCTCTACCCCGGAAGACGCCCTCGATCTGTTAAAGGAGGTTCCGATGAAATATATCCACTTCGCTCGGGATGTACGGCCCCCGTACTACGGCACCTACACCAAGGCATATTCCCGGTCGGAAGAATCGAAGATGGCTCGAAATCCATTTTCGCGGATTCGCCAGGATACTCACTACGACTATGATTCGGAAGCCGAGTGGGAGGAGCCAGAGGAAGGCGAAGATCTTGATTCCGAAGGAGACGACGACATGGATGAGGATGAGGAGGATGACATGGATGGCTTCCTCGATGATGAGGAGGATCCGCAGCTGAAGCGGAGACACATTAGCGGAGACCTTCAACCCATCAGTACAGGCCTTTGCTGGGAGGACGCACGAGGAGTGTCGCGCTTGAATGATGGATCTGGGGCCATATCGACAGAGTTTGGGGAATTCACAATGGGCTTTCTGCTTGGTATGTTTCTTACCCTTTTGCCACTACAGCTCACCCTGACACGCACCAGAACCACAGCCGCAGTCAATCGATCCATTCTCCACGGCCTACTGGACTCCTGAACCAAGCCCCATGGCCAAAACTCTGGCTGGCCCCAAGAGGGAAACCGTCAGCAAAGGCCACATGAAGCCACCACAGGCCTCTCCCGCCCAACGTAACCCTCTCGGCCAACATGTTGGCAGTGGTATGCTCAACACTCTGAATGGTGCTGGTGCAAAGACGTCTGGTCCATTGTGCAAAGCGGCGAAACCACCCAAACGACAGATTCCAAGCGAACAGCTTGCCGCATTCAAAGCAGAAGTCCAAGGCAGCGACCTCACCAAGCTCGCCCTGGTTGAATCTCTGAAGAAGAAGTTTCCAAAGGTACCAAAGGACGCCATCACCAACACGCTCAATGCCGTTGCCACACGAGTGGGCGCCAAGGAAGTGGATAAGCGTTGGGTGTTGCACTGAATATCTGTCTATGTTTGTTCCTTCTACCTGATACTCTACGCTGTTTCAGACGTGTGGGGGTGATTGCTTTGTTACATGACGTGGAAATATTTTGTCATGTTGTATTGTTTGTGTTTGTGTTCTTGTGGGTTCGCATGGCTTGCGTTGTCTGTATTCCAAGGATGGATGGACGGATGGGTCGACGGATGGGTCGATGGATGGGTCGATGGATGGGTCGATGGATGGGTCAACGGACGGAAGGCGTATCGGCGCTCGTATCTGTTCTAGAAGCATGGTTTTGTACGGCCATGATGGTTACAAGGGCGTCGTATATTACCACGGCCATTTCCGGCTGGGTGTCGGAAATGAGGTGGGACCTGAATGGGTTGTATGAAAGTCATTGATGGCGTGCCTCTGTACCCCGAGAGAGAGAGAAGGAGAGTAAAATGTGCACTGCAACCGTCGTCAAGCATGCCTGTGTGACACTGGATGAATTGTTCGGTGACGACAGGCTGCCGCAACCGGGGGCATTCCAGCAGATGGCAAGGACAGGACCGGGACTGATGATATGTATGGCGAGTTCGGGACACGAAAACGGCGCGCCCCTTGGCCCTGGGGACACAACCGGAAGGCGGAATGCAGACAGTGGTGTGCATGGAATGAGTGAATGAATAACCCCGCAAAAGGACGACGACTCCCGAGCGCTACTGGTAATGCATGCACGTATTGGTATTAACATGGACAGATATTATGTATGTATGTACATACATACAAAAGGTATGGGAGCACGTTCCCGTCGTCGTGGTATAAGCGCTCGGAGAGGTCAATTTATATATTATTACATATTGTAAATTTACCAAATATTTGTCGAATAGGTATGTATGTACATGGCGGTGTTGCTCCATTCCCCGCTGTCCGTCCGTTCGTCCGTCCGACTGCATTTGTCTTTTCACGTCATCTGTTTGCTAAACTCTTGATGCAAAATACATAGAGGAGTAGCGTGGTTCCTGGGGATGTATGTACTACATATGGAGTTTGAGGGAGGTGTGTATTGGAGAAAGTCTAGTAAGAAGACCAAGGGGCGGGCGGATGCATATGCAGCTGCATGCGGGCGACGTTGTCTGTCGTGCGACGAGAAGAGGGGAGACGGAGGAGACGGAGGAGACGGAGGGGACGGAGAGAGAGAGAGAGAGAGAGAGGAGAATGGATGAAAATAGGTACATAGGTACGTCGTACCTAGCACGCCTAGTTAGGCTAACGCACGGCCCGCTCTCTTTCTCGGCGGCTAGGACAGACTTCGTTGTGGGGGAATACATCCCCATCCAATCGACCACATCTCATAAACGCCCGTATATTTATAGATACCTGATACCTTTGTTAGTTGAATTCCCCATGTTTGACCATCCAACAGTAGCCCAATCATCACATGGATAACTCAGCTAGCCTTGCATTCGGATGGGGATCATCTTTTCTCCCCGCCCTCCATGCATCTATGTACAGTACATACATATCCGTGTCTCCCAAGCGCCCACACCAACCGGGGCTCCCGCAGCGTCAGCAGCCGCCCTCGAACGCCTTTTCATTTCTTCCTGTGCGGCTCTAGCAGCGCCCAGGATGCAGACAAGTCGCTCCCTTTGGCTAGAGATGGACCACAAGAATAGTACCACCTGCGTCTGACTGGCTCATCTCGATCCATGGAAATGCCCAAAAAAAAAGAACATCAAGGGCCTACATAGGCACCGCATAAACTCTGCACTGCCTTCCTCTGGGTCCGCGACTTTGTGAACGACCGACTCTTCTGAATACACTGTTCTGCTGCTGCTGTTGTCGTCGTCGTCGTTTGTTACATACCGCTGGGCGGATCTCACGCGTTTCACCTTGGTCCATCAATCATGACTTCGCTTGCTTTTTACCTCACCGCAACTGTCCTGTTGGCTCAGTCGACAGTTGCCTTCAACTGCTCAACGTTGCCCGTCTACGTCGACATCCACAGGAGGGCCGTTCATGACTCTCCAGTATTCCAGTATGGATCCTTCATCGGCGTTGGATCACAAGCACAGAATCAAAGTCTCTGGCCTTCGCTTTCACAAAACCACATCTCCTTCGCGGGGGCCAACTACTGCAACAAGAACGGTACTGTCGATGTCGAGTGCACCAAACACACTGGAGGCACCTTCAACCCAGAAGACTCGACCACGTAAGTCACATGTTGCTTTTGGTCCATATCGTCTTGCTCACATGATCATAGCTTCATAAACATGAAGAACTTTCAATCATTGGACAAGAACTCCAACCAGAGCTTCGTGGGAACATTCGGGCAAGACGATGTCCACCTATACACACACTACTTCGAGACCGACGGCGCCTCACAAACTCTTCTTCCCAACTCGACAATCGAGATTGCTACAAGTGGAAGCATCCAGAAGCCCAGCATCGTGGGCATGGGCCTCGACTCGACTGTGCTCCAGGACCTTGTTACCAACAACTTGATTGCTGGAAAGACGTACTCTCTGTACATTGGACAGGGGTTCGAGCGTGCTAGTGGCTTGGTCAACGGTAGCAATGTGTTTGGAGGGTACGATTCAGGACGCTTCACTGGACAGGTTCACCAATACGATATGAAAGAGGCGAATCTGAACCCCATGACGGTCACCGTCAAGGACATTTACATTTCCGACCCCAACGGTGCCAACGTTTCGCTTTTCGACACCGCAGCCTTTCCATCCATGACATCCCAGCCTGCCCAGTTCGAGGCCCAAATCACCACGGACCAATACCCGCTCTCGCTGCCATACCAGATCACCCAGAACTTCATTTCACATCTCAACGCGGAAGAAGACAACTACTGGGGCGATCACTCACTAAAGCTCAAGGACGCCTTCTCCGGCAGTCTCTCCATCGTCCTCGACGACGGCTTCACCGTCACCATCCCCTCGGAAGTCCTCTCCAACGTGTCAAACATCACGCCCATCCAATCCCGCCCAAACAAGACCGACGACCAACCCTTCCTCCTCTCGGCCGCCTTCCTCACCCAAGTCTATCTCATGGCCGACTTCGAAGCCCGCCAATTCTACCTCGCCCAAGCCATACAGAAGAACAACGTCGTAATGCCCCAGACCTTCTGCCCCCGCAGCATCCCCGTCGCCTACCAGCGACCCAAGCAATCGAAATGGGTCTCCCAGGGCCTCGTCGGCGCCGTCATCGGTGGCGTCATCGGTGGCATCGGCATCTTGGCCTTCCTGTGGTGCTTCATCCTCGGCTACAAGCGCAGACGTGCGGAGAAGAAGGCGGAAGCTCGGCAGATGGAGGAAGGTCGCAAGGCCAAATTTGCGCAGATGGATATCGAGGAGTTTGATCCGCCGCCAAAGGCTAATAAGAAGCCGTCATTTTGGAAGAAGGGATAAGGAGATGACGGATTGTTTCTTCTGGGGGGTTTGGGTTTTTCTTTCTAACCATGTCGTTCATATATATATATATATATGTGTGTGTGTATATATGTTCTTCTTTTTCTTTCTTTCTTTCTTTCTTTCTTTCTTTCTATATATACACTGTTTTTTTATATACCCCAGAGCGAACTTTTGCGGGAAGAAAAGAAAGAAAGAAAGAAATCGTGTGGCCTCGCTAAAATATGCTTCTTCTTTTTTCTTCCATCTGTCTGTCTGTATGTACGTCTGTCTGAAGAATTGCATTCGTTTCTCTAAGAATAAAAAGTAAAACATTGAAAGAAAGAAAAAAGATGTTGAAATTGAAATTGGAAGATTGAAAGATTGAAATACAAATCCATCTATCAACCAACTTAACACTATCATCTATTCATTTTATATCCGGTCTTCTTTTTCTCGATTTATGTCATGTGCATGCATGGAAGCGTGTCTGCACGTGGAACTCGGTCGCTTAGGTAATCCATCCATATATACATAGGGACATGACATAAATGACATGGTCACTCACTCACTCACTCACTCACTCACTCACTCTTCACTTTGTTTGCATCATGGCATATCGCAGTATTTCTGCCTCAACACTACCAAAATCACATCTTATATCACGGCGGCGGCTGCGGCCTGGAAAACTTGCTTGCTGTCCTCGTTGGTTTTCTTTAGAGCGGGGAATGGGTAAGGGGGGTGGCTTTCTCTCTCTCTCTTTCTCTCTCACTCCCTTGATGAGCTTCTCGTCGAAGAGCAGATGGGTGGGTGAGTGGGGTCCCCTTTGGTAGTGGTATCGTATTTTATATGTGGACAGAGATGGAATTTTCGACCTCTACTCGAGGGCGTGTATACCACCCAACACCGTCACAAGATGCCATCCATCTGCACGTTCTCGCGCCCTGGGAGAAGAACAGGTGCATTCCATCGTCTCCCTTGCCCGTCGCGATACCCATGCTTGTTTATCAATTTTTTTTCTTTCCATATTTCCTCCACATTCCGGACGACGCGTTTTGACGACTGGCCACTGCCCTGATATTTCAGACGGCCTGTTGTTCTGTTTACCGTTCCAACTCCTCTGGGTCTGGGTAAACACTCTTGCTGCAAATGCGCTGCGCCATTCTTTATCAATTGGTCGTTCTTCACAGCTCATACAGGGCTTGTACAAGAGGAGGATCTAGGCAGGGTTAACTACTTCTGGAAAACAGCACGACGTTTCAGTCAATCTGTTGCTGATCGAGCAAAGCGCGTGATAGCACGGCACACCTTGGACTAATCCATCCCATCGAACATCGGTCGAAGCCATCGAGGAACGCTAGAAGAGGGGGAAGCAATGTCGGTCCCACGTGCGGTAGCGGAAACGCAATTGAGTACGACGGCTTGGGTGGTGATAATCACGGGCGTGGTAGTGGTTCTATTGGGTGCTCTCATCGCCATTTCCATTCTCTTGGTGCGCGCAATTCGAGATGAGAGACGGTTGCAAGCCGATCTTGAGCAACGAGGCGTCATCATGGCACAGTCGCGAAATAACGCCAAACTCACGAAACCGCACGCGGCGCTGAGGCGAAACACGTTACTTCCCTTCAATGCGACGTCCGTATGGGGCACATTCCCATCGGTAGAGACTGTCGAGCCATCATCGATTCCATCTCGTTACGCGTCTTCAAAGCCCGCTGGGTTGGTGGGCAGATCTGGTCTATCCTGGCCGTTCTCAGCGCGTCCGGCGTCGGCCAGGAACTTGTACATGAAGAAGATTAGAGTACCGGTTCTGTCAACCGTCATTGAGAGCCCGAAGCCATCGCCCTTTGTACCAGTCCTCAACGGGTCTCTCGGGGGAGATGTGCCGTCTTCGAGGAAGAATCAGAGTCGGCCATCATCTGATCAATCACTGCTCCAGTACCATCCAGCTTTCCGCAACAGATGGCAGGAAGGAGATGCGCATGTCGACAATGTCGCGAGTTCACAACTCTTTCGAAGAAGCCTCACTATCAGACCTGTAGCCAAAACGGAGCCATGGGTACCACCGAACCGTTCCAGATCCGTAGAGGATATTCCCACGAGTATTATCAAACCTGGGGAAATGTCTCGGCTGCCACGCCCAGAGCTCTACGCCCGGTCACCAAGCTCGTGTAGCCAATCTCCTGGAAAGGCACCGGTTGCCGCCGTACCTTCTCTGCCTCTAGAGATCGCACGGATTAAGAGCCAAAATAGGCGGCGGAATATGCGTAGCTGCAGCCCTTCTCGACTGTCAGTGTCTAGCTTGGAGTCTACCAGCAGCTCTATCCTTGCGACTCAGTCCAGTCCGGTTCTGTCATGTCCGACTGACGTTCGCGTGCAAAGGGTTATAAAACGAGACTGGAGCAAGTCCGTGGTCATCGGACCACGATTGCACCGAGACACTCTCACTCTTCATAGAAAGGACCAGCGCTCGCAAAGCTCGATCAAGAGCAGTGCAGCTCGAATCGGCACCATAACTCCAACAAGCCGAGCCGAGAGCAGAAGCTCAAACGTGAGCAACGCCTCTAGCACACTGTCGAATAAAATGAAGACTGCCGAGCCAGTCACTATGAGCAAGGTGCCCTCTCCGACAAGCAGTCCGCTCACCGTGAAAAGTGTAACAACACCTCGACGCAACATAAGTTCACACGTCACTGCGCATGGATCTCCTGAACAGCGTCAGAAGAGGTCGTACAAGAATCATCAGAGCATGTCTGAGAGTTATGGAGGGCCTGAACGACAGCTTTCACAGGCTTCTACACATGCTTCGTCCTCAAGGAGCAGCAACGGCAACCCTTTCCAATGGGACCCTGCGCCTCTATTGTCCGGCAAGCCATCGGCCTTGAAGGGAAGTCCCAGTGCGCGCAAAGGCAATCGGCGACTCAATTCCGTCCGCATATCGCTTTCTCCAACATATCTAGGCCCACCTAATAGCAGATCAACGAGTCCATCAGTGATGCACGACATTCGACAAGACTCACTAAATTTAACAACGACCGAGAAGAGGAACAGCATTGGTCTCGACTTTTTCAACATGCCATCCCTTTCAAAAAACCAGAGTGCTTTGGTGTTTTGCCCCGACGCCGAATTCACTGCGATTCGAGCATCGCTAACACCTAGTTCGCCCACTTCGTCAACGGTAGGCTACGAGCATGGACCTGATGCACCACCATTGAACTTCAGCGCTGCGGCAGTCCTCTCGCATCTCTCTGAAAATGGTATAAATCGTCTGAGTGTGGGTTCCGTCTTCAGCATATCAGCGTTTCCTGGTCCTTATCACGGAACCGACTCTGTCCATACCATGGCATCGCCACCACCAGTTTTCGCGCCATCTCGACCATCGAATGAATACGGAGACAATCCGCGCGTGTCAGACTCATCCTTTCGGCCCTCTTCGCCCTTTGATTTCGTCCCTCCCACTGGCACCGAACGGCAGTTACACACAGACGAGTGCGCCCCTGAGCAACCGCATTTGGCTTTTCGTAATCCAATGGGCGGTACTGCAGCCAGCAACTTTTCCTTGCCATCCTCGACCATACTTGAGGTGTCTTCGGCAGAATCTTCGCGCACAGTGACGTATGAGCAACCGTACGCTGAAGATTCACCCCCTTGTACGCCAAAGTCAATCCCGCAATACACGTTTCCCTCCTCGACACCGGATCAATCACCGTATAAGCTCGCTATCAAGGACACTACAATCCCGGAAGAGTACGCCCTGGACACCATTGATCCGTTCATCATCAGTAAAGACGCATTTAGCATGCCGAACGGCGGCTTCGATACCACCACCACCAACAGCATCATGAGCCCGCCGGACGCTAATAAGTACCATACGACCATGCCTTCGAGCCCCGGCCTCGCGTGCTCCATGTTTGAGCCGCTCCTCGAATCCGCCTTTCCACAAAGCCCACACGCCCAAGCCACTGCCCCTTGCTCCCCGTCACTACACTATGCACACCCAGACACGAATGCAGGCGCAACACCGTCCGCTTCCTCTCCAGAACCGCCACACACACCTCGTTCTCCTCGACCCGGACATGCCAGCTTCCCCACGCCATCCCTCAATCTAACAAACATGCCCATCCTGAGTCCACCCACCACCACCACCACCACCGCGGATCCTTGCGGGAAGCCCCCGAGCCCACTGCGTTCCTCAATGGAAAAGCCGCGCCACATGAACACCACCGCCGACGCACAAAGAAGCGAACGCAGCCAGCAGCGCAGTCCGCGACCGAGACGCCAAATCAGCATTGCTCTCCCGGGCGAAGAAGCAAGCTGGCTGGACGGAACGCAAACGCAAACGCACGACGCGGAAGCCACTTCCGGAATCAAGGTCAAGGGAGAGGAGGAGGAGAAGGAGAAGGAGGAGGATCCAGAGAAGCGGACCGTGTCAGCGCAAGCCTGGAGCCTGGACCTAGTCTGGGACGACGAAGCCAAGACGATGCTAGACCTGACCCACGCCCACGCCCACGCCCACGCCGACAAGGAGGAAGAGAAAGAGAAAGAGAAAGAGGAAGAGGAAGACTACCTTGCAACACCCACCCAGGTCCCAAACCCCAAACCCATACACCTCAGAACGCCCTCCCCCCCGCCGCCGCCACCACCACCGTCACACTCCCCAAACCCACCCCTCCACACATCTCAACAACAGCACTTGCTCCTCCCACACTCTCCCCCATCGCCCATGAACAACTGCACGGAGAATCTAAATCAGACCCAGACCCAGACCCAGAAGCACGAATCCGAGTCCGAGTCCGTGGACCAGGCGGCGCGGGACGAAGACATGGGGGACGATGTGGTCACGATGAGCGAGTATGTGAATATAAAGAGCAGGAGGAGGACGAAGAAGAAGACGAAGAACATTGTACCAACAGAGGGAAAGGGAGAGGGAAATGGAAAGGGAGAAGGCACGCCGTCGGGGAGTTTGTACGACGAAGATGGGTTTCTGCGGTAGTTTGTTTTGACGTTGGTGTGGAAATTTTTATTTATTTAGACAAGGTAGTAGTAGTAACAGTAACAGTAGTAGTAGTAGTAGTAGTAGTAGTAGTAGTAGTAGTAGTAGTAGTAGTAGTAGTAGTAGTAGTATTCATATTCATTGGATTCAGAGTTTATAGTTTGACACATGTAGGGTTTTGTTTTTGTAATCATGGAAACCAGGTATGTACATTACACCACAATGATGAACAATTCGGGCTGTGTGTGTATCGCCTTTCGTCCGTGTTCATTCATTCATTCATTCATTCATTCATTCATTCATACACCAACCCATGCCCATGATCCCCATGCCCATGATCCACATACCCCAACACCCCCCTCAACCTCACCAGCTCCCTCCTCAACTCCCTACACTTGACCTCACACTCCTCAATCTCCGCATCCCTGAGCGCACAATGCCTCGCCATGTCCTCGGCCTCGTCGGTCAAGCGCGCAATCGTCTCGTTGCGCGCCGCAAGCGCAGTGCGATACTTGGCGATTTGGTACTCGGCCAGGCGCACGTCTTCGCTGAGGTCCTTGTTCTCTTTCTCCAGCAGGGTCAGGCGCGCTGAGGGGCCCGCGTTGGACGGTGGGGAGGGTTCTGCGAAGATGGATGCGAGAGGCCTGCGGGTGGGGGGTCGGGGTTGTTGTTGTTGTTGTTGTTGTTGTTGTTGTTGTTGTTGTTGTTGTTGCTGATGTTGCTGCTGTTGTTGTTGCTGCTGCTGCTGCTGCTGCTCCTGCTGCTGCTGCTGATGATGCTGTTGCTGTTCCTGCTGCCACAGCGGAGGTGCTGGTGGGCTCGACGGGGTGAGCGACGAGTCGCTCCAGTCGAGTTCGTCTTCGGGCGGGGGCGAGTAGTGTCTTGTCTGTTTGGTTTCGTGGGGTATCATTGCGGAGCCTACGTGGTGCGTATTTTTGGCGTGGTATGGGTATGTTTCTGTAGGGGCTTATCGTTAGTAGAGTGGTCATGAGGTAGTGATGGGTGGAAGGTGGTGTACGGGGATGTTAGTTGTAGAGTGTGTGGGACGGATGGAGGGTTGTGCGATGTTATGGCAGAGGATCAGAGGTTTGTGTGTATGTGAGAGAGAGCGGCGGGTTGAGTCACGCGATTTGGTCTTTCACCTGGCGCACATGTTCTGGTTCAGAAGGGTAGTGGGCCAATTAGAGGGCGTGCGTCTACCTACCGTGTTCGTTGTCTATGCTACAGCGTTTTATCTACAGATAAGGAGGTCGGAATGGGAAGCTTTCTTCGCGTTCATGAGGTGAAGCTGAAGCCAAGTGGTGTGAGGATTTTCTCTTGAACCACCTTGTTGGCTGCTTCGCCCCCGCGTTCGAGCGCTATGGCGCCGATAATCGAGTAGAGGGACGTCGTGGCGATGCCATCTATGCCGGAGCCTTTGAGGTCGGCGGCCTGAGGAGTGTCATCAATATTAAAAAACGTTGTAGTCTGCAAGATTTGAACATACCTGCTTTGGTTTCCACCGCGTGACCTTGTCGAGACCATACCGCTCTGCAATTGGCGCCAGCCGTGTCTTGTCCAACACTTGACTCTCCGCCTCTTTGGTCAACCCAGGCAAACCGCTCAAGGCGGCGTGCAAGAAAGGTCTCCGCCCAAACTCATCCGGCATGGGCCGTCCAGCGCTATCTTTGGGCCAACCTTCCACCTGTGGAGAATTGAGCAGCGCATGGGATGTCTGCAGTTCTACTATTCTCCGTCCTGAGTGACTTGTCAGTGCAGTCCTTGATGCAATATTACGTTCTTCGACACACCACCTCTACGTACCCAGATATGCCAACCGGTCGTTATGCCCTCTCCTTCCGTGATCGAAGCTCTTGTGCGTGATTGCCAGCCACTTTACTTCCTCGGTCAATACCTTATCCCCACCCGGACCCAGCATTTGTTTATATGCGTCATCTAACTTCCGCGGATCCTCATTCACTTTGAATTCTGGTCCTTTGGGTAATGGGCGCAGTCTGATGGGCGCCCTCATGCGTGCGGGAGTTTGTTGCCATCGCGGTCGCTCGGAGGCTTCGGATTCATATTCGGAACTTCGTGAGGGAGTGGTGGTTGAGAATGCGCATGCGGAGGTCCGCACGAGAGAGGGTTGTGGGCGCTGTGCGGGGCGGAGGGGACATGTTGTGGTAGATATCAGGGACCGGAGAGACTTTTTAGACGCCATTGACAGTTGTCTATGCGGTATTTCGGATCGGTGAGCTGCGAATCTCCGACAATATTCTAGCGTTGATCATGAGGTTTGAGGTGAAGTTGGAATGGAAAAAGCTCAAGATCGACTAGTGCCGTATTCAGCCTAGCGCATCTCCACGCGTCTCCCTCAGCTTGACATCCGTGACATCTTCAACAACGTGTCGGACCCCCTATACGGTCCCGCCATGGCTGATATTCCTACCTCGACCTCTCTCCAGGATCTGCTCGCCGAAGAGCTGCCCAAAGACGTCCCCTTTACATTCTATCACTACTCGACACCCCCGACCAAGTCCCCGACCCTGTACTCCGCACCACCGCATCTCAAACCCGAACGAACATTTTGTGAATCGCAATTTCTGGCAGTCTCGATCATCCCAAAGAATGGAACGGGTTCTGGGAAGACAGAGGAGCTGCTTGTCCTTGCCATTGAGGTCTTGATATATACTACAAAACACCTCACGACCATCTTCGTCTCAAAGGCAGACTCGACAGGTTATCTTGCAAAGCTCGACCTTGGGCGGTCACAAGCTGGGTCGCCACTGAAGGCAATATGTGGGACATTTGTGTCATGGCTGGCGCGGGAACGACAGAGGCAGGGCAAGAAGCTTGTGGTCTCACTGTTTGCCAGGGCGCAGGATCAGTACCTCTTCCCGGCCAGCATTGAGAACAAGGACAAGCATGTGTTGGACGATAGGGGCCTGGTCAAATGGTGGTGCAAGGTGCTCGATCCTCTTGTGCAAGAGTACGCAATCGAGGCTGAGAAGAAATCCTTCACAGTGCAGCTAGCAGGCAGCGAGGCTAGCGGTGCAAGCAATGGAGCTTTGATCAAAACCGCGTGCACGGCGAAGGGACACCTTGTAATACCTGGCTTCGATCCCTACGATATCCTCCGCTACGTTCCCCCTCCGTCTTCGCCGACAGAATCCCGCCGGTGGGTGGCGTCACATCCGCTCCTCGAAATCGCACCTCACCCAGGTGCTCCACCACGCTGCCTAGTTCCGCACTTCCCCGATGACCCAAAGTCCAGATACCTTGACGAACTCGACGAGGAACTACCAGATCGTGGCAGTGATGCCATGACACAAGAAGGGGGGACACCGAGTCGAAGTAATGGTCAATGGAAGAGCATCAAGTCACTTGATCAGTTCTGGGAGATGATGGCTTTCAGGCAGGAGTGCTCCTCAGGAAGAATAGTAGGCTTCATCTGGGTTGTCATAAAACCGCCACCGCTTTCGATACCAGAGGAGGATGAGACGGAGCCGTCGCAGTCGCAGTCGCAGTCGCAGTCGCAGTCGCAGTCGCAGTCGTTCTCCCAAAACGAGTCACAGGAGAGTGCAACCACGACGGCTCTTGGGTCACCACCCCGGAGAAGATTGAAGCAGAAGAAGTCGAGGAGACGGAAAGTAAACACGGAAACCGGACCCATACCTCTCATCATTCCCAGAATCAAATCGACCACCTCGAATCTCTCGATCGCATCAAACGGTCCGACTAGCGCATCGTCAAAGCTCCCAGCCGAATCGACAATTTACTTTACCTGGCCATTCCATACACGAGGAAGGCTATTGTTCTCGGCGCGAGACTATAATCGAGCACACGAGATTCTCTTGCAGCAAAACTTTGCGACACCAGCAGCTACGGCCAGGAGCACCAAGAGATGGAAGGATGAGGTCTCTGTGCTAGGCGGAGTAGACAACTGGAGCTGGACAGTGGTGGGCAAGAAAGAAGGCAGGGCAGCAAGTGGGGTCGATGCAACAAGGCCGCTTGTGACTACTGTCATCGGAGTGCGGAAGAAGAGGAAGCCGGACACCGTGGAAGCCAGCCAAGAGAATGCCGACGAGGGTGTAAAAGTGCTTGGGGATGGGTTGGTCAGAAAGAAGGCCAAAATGGAGGATGCCGCTGGACCCGCTAATAATGGGGCCAACACGTTACCTGCCGGCCTCGTGCGGAAGAAGCCCAAGACATGATTCCGGCGTTTAGATTTCAATTTGGCACGAGGTTGATTCTTGGACTTTGTGATTTGGGTTGGATTATCGTGGTATTAGCATTGTCAAGGCGCACTGCTGACGGTGTTTTTTTTTTCTTTTTTTGCATGTACGGATATGGGTTGAGCAGCATTTTATGGTTATGGACTGTGTGTTCTTGAGCGTTTGCTTACTGGGGGGATGGGGGGCGCGATTCGGGGTTTGTTTTTAAAATGATATTGATAAGTTTATGTTCCGTATTATGTTCCTGCATCGCTGGCTTGTTGTTGTTACCGATGTCGGACCATGAATATATATATCCATATATCTACATACTACACCACAGTGACAGCTGGAATGATTTCTGCTTAGTGCTCCTCCCCTCCCTGTGTAACCCTTGTAACGTCACGCTTTCAAATCCACGTGATCCCTGTGTCGATCTCACCTAATCCATCTCGATATCATCCGCAAAGCCCGAGACAAAAGTCTACAAAACACTCATACCTTTGTAGTCGCATCTCGTCGCAATTCCACACTACCACTTAACGGCGCATGCATCGCGCGCTTCGAAATCTCGGGACTGAATATGTCTCCATGTCGCACACTACTATTGAGTCAGTGTGCCTCGTATGGTTCGTCGTAGTTTGGTGTGTCTGCGCGACAGGTGTTATCCAATTGTAGGCAAGCTCTGGCACCGACGTCAGCGCAGGAATATCTATGCCCGGTTTACTGATATTAGCCCAGATTTCGCTACCACTGGAGAAAACCGCCACCCGCAGTCTGTCTTGCTACTCTCAAAGAAGAGGATATTCCACATGTCACCATTATTCGTCCCGTCAAGGGCCTCGAGCCCCGCCTCTACGAGTGCCTCGCCGCCACCTTTCAACAGACGTATCCGAAACGCAAGCTCACGACATGTTTCTGCATACCCTCGCGCAACGACGCAGCACTCCCCATCCTCGAGCGATTGGTACGCGATTTCCCTGACTGCGATGCAATCATCTACGTCGAAGAGGAGGACCCGATGCTCGAGGCAAATCGCGACGCGCTGGGTCCCAACCCCAAGATCAGGAACATGAGCCGGGCATATAGAGAGGCAAAGGGTGACATTGTATGGATCTTGGACTGCAATGTCTGGCTCGGCAAGGGTGTCTGCGGCCGCATGGTGGATCTGCTGTGTGGCTACGGTGGCAAGAAGAAGTACAAGTTCGTCCACCAGACACCGCTCTCCGTCGACATGGATGGGTCGAATTTCAGCACAGAGGAGAGGAAGCTGCTGCTCAATGGGGAGCAAGAGACGGGCAATGTCTCGACAGGAAAAGCGTCAGAAGTGTCAGAAGTTCAGAAGCATTCTCGCAACTGGTTTTCCCGTATACTGCAACGGGGCGGTGGGCGCTTGGACGAAGCCTTTCTTTCGAGCGCACATCCCAAGTTTTACGTCGCCATCAACACCGTCGCCGTTGCGCCGTGCGTCATGGGCAAGAGTACCATGTTCCGCCGCTCGCACCTCAACTATGTTACCACCTCCAATCCGAACCGCTCTCCTGGCATCGACTTCTTCTCCGATAACATCTGCGAAGACCACCTCATTGGCGACGCACTGTGGAAGCGGCCCCAGGCCTTTGAACGCCGTGGATATCAGCCCAGGGAAGGGGAGACGGTCGACAAGTTCGGCAAGCACGGGTTGCTTTTTGGCGACTTTTGCTTCCAACCCATCTCGCACACGTCTGTGGCTGCCTGTGTTGACCGACGCGTCCGCTGGCTCCGTGTCCGCAAGTTCACTGTAACTCTAGCTACCCTCGTCGAGCCTGGAACCGAGAGCATCCTCTGCAGCTTGTACGGCGCATACGCGCTGACTTCGTTGCCATTCTTCGCCCGGCACGGCATTGCACCGACCTGGACTTCGTTCTTCCTGGTGTGGCTTACAAGTATGTCACTATGGTGCCTCGTCGATTACGTGCAGTACCTGCTACTTCATAGCGCGAAGACAGTCGAGCTCGACGCGAACACTCCCGACTTCGTCCTCCCACAACGCTCGGCTCGCTCGTACTCTTCCTCGCGCCGGCCGCTACTAGGCAAAGAGAACTACTCCCAACCCAGTCTCATGGATGGCGCCAGACGATCGTTGCCCGAGTGGTGGTTCGCATGGATGGGGCGCGAAATCTCAGCCTTCCCCATCTGGTTCTGGGCTTTCTGGGGCGGCGTCACAGTCGAGTGGCGCGGTCGCAAATTCTGGGTTGGTCTGGACATGAAGGTCCATGAGATGTCTGTGAAGAATTGAGAGTATATGAAGCGTATAGTAATAATGGGCGGCATCATTCGTGGTGGGGGGGGGGATATCGCATTTGGGTAATACTGGGAGCATTTTCTTGATTCCATGGCTTGTTGGTCGCCTTCCAACTTGCAGGCGTGCGCTGTTGTTTGCTGGCGTCAACAACACGTCTTGTCCTTTGATGCAGGGTCATGGAATATGCATTCGCGGTATGAATAACGGACGGATATAGATTCACGACTTTTTCCTGTGACACATTTAATTTACTTTTCAAACAATATTACCAATATTCACTCTGATCAAGTTTAAGTTTGCCTTCTTGTCGCCGGCACTACGTACAGGGGTTAGTTAGTTAGCACGGTCATGGTCATGGTCATGGTCACGGTCAAGATCAAGGTTTTGCCTGTGGCCCACAGAATATGCTGTCAAAGTGTGACCTGAGAACCCTGGATTTGCTTCAATGCGCGTTATTACCGGACTCGCCGTTTCCATATGTACAGTCAGTACTGTACATAATTACCATTGTATGTATGTATGTATGTATGTATGTACACACAGTAATAGATTTTAACTAATAATCAATCATGTGAGAGAAGAGGAAGGAAAAAAAAACCCCATACATATCTATGTAAATCAACTTTCCAGCAAATCCTCACATGACGCTCATGTATGTATGTATTAATAACTACATAATCGTGCCACACTCGCACGCATTTGGCATCCGAGCTATCCGCCATTTGTCGTGCATTCATTCATTCATTCATTCATTCGTTCATGCGCCACACCGCCACACCATACATGCCATGCCATACATACATATGCCGATGCCGATGTCCGCGCCACAATCCATCTCGCCAATCGTCAATCGACATGATCGACAAAATGTGACGTAGGAGGATGACGCAGCCACACGAAACAGATTCCATTTCCATTTCCCACCTTTTTTCTTTAGAGAGAGAGAGAGAGAGAGAGAGAGACAAGGGGGTGGACAAGGTGGGACAAGGTGGGACAAGGTGGACAAGGGGTTGGATGGGGTGGCTGAACGTTGTGTCCTTGGCCCGAGAGAAGCTCGAGTTTTGAAATAAAAATGCTCTGGTTGGTTGGTTGGTTGGTTGGTTTGTTATAGGCAAGGGAGGTCATGGCTAGCTTTGACGTATGTATACTGTACTGTACTGTACATATATCACTCATCGTTTGCTCTCAACATTTGATCTCCTTTTCTCCTTCTCTGATCCTGTCCTGACTTGATACTTGTGTTTTCATATTTTATATATTTCATCTTTTACTTGACTTTGTAATTACTCCATCGATTGATTGATCTACAAAGGAAAGGAAAGAACATATATATATATTTCCCTACTACTACTACTACTACTACTACCACCACAACTACCGCCATCATGATCAAAACCGTCTTCCTCATCATCCTCACCATCTTCGGTATGTAACTAACTCATCCACTCCCTCCTTCCCTCCCTCTCCCTCTCTCCCTCGACCGAAAACTGACAAACAACACAGTCCCCCCCATCGGCGTCTTCCTCGTCGCAGGCTGCGGCGCCGACCTCCTCATCAACATCCTACTGACCGTCCTCGGGTATGTAATCACTTCATCTATCTACCTCCCTCCCCTCCCCTACCCTACTACAAAATACTAAACAATCCCCTCCAGCTACTTCCCAGGCCACATCCACGCCTTCTACGTCGAATACGTATACTTCAAGCGACGCGACCAGGCGCGCGCTGGCATACTCGATGCGCAACCCGCGCCTGGCGTGTACAGTGCCAAGGTGCAGAGCGGGGGCGTGCATGGAGTGCAGACGCAGACGGTGCAGCAGGAGCCCGTTCCGGTGCAGGGCCAGGCCTATGGGACTATTTAGGGGGTTGCTGTTGTGAAGGGAGGGATTGGGGGGGGGGAAAGTGATGGAATAAAGGGGCCAGTAGTGGTTCACGGGGGCGGGGTGGACTGAGTGCATGTAGTATAAATTTGGATGCATGTAGTATAAATTGGATGCATGTATGAAGTGGTTGTTGAGGTTTAATACAAATGTACCTCATTCCTGTGGTGGCCATTTTCAATTGCGATTCCTACCTATAGCTTTGCCTTGCTCTTGGAATTCCATTCCTGTACTCTGCTCTTCCCCTGCTTGACCCGCTCCTTTTCCTTCTCCTTCATCGCTTCAATCCTCTTCTCCTCGGCCTGATGCCCCTCGATGAAGGCCAGACTCTCCCTGAACATTTCCTTCTTCATCGTACCATAAACTCCGGTCTTGCCCATCAACGTAAGCTTCCTCTGGGCGATAAATTTCAGCGCCTCATCGAGCCCGCCCAGTTCATCCACAATCCCGGCCGCGAGCGCATCTTTGCCTGGAAAACGCCTGGCCTCCAGAACAAGCGATCTGTACGTATCTGGGCGGCACTTCTGCTTGAAGACCGTGGACATGGCGGGCGAGAGTGGCACGCCAAACTCCAGCTCGTTCAGGCAGAGAAATCCCTTGGAGGGGTTGAAGATACGGTAGTCGTGGTACATGCTGACCATCAGGCCGCCGGCGAATGCGTGGCCGTTCAGGAGGGCAATGGTAGGCATGGGGTATCTGAACACGTGAGCTTAACAACTAGAACTATTCTCTAGTGTACCTACGTCCCGAGCCGCGCGAAGACCTTGTATAGACTGTTTTCCCAGAACCCGGGTGTCGTTTGTGCATGTTCGAGGTCCAGCCCATTGCTATAGAACTTGGCGATACCGGACGTGGTAATGAGCACACCGGGGGGGTACGAGAACTCGACGATATCGAGGGCAAGGTTCAGAGCATGGCAGAAGCTGGTCGTGAGACGATTATCTGGAGGGCATGTGAAAGTGAGGAGGTACACGAGCGGCGCGGGACTTGTGCAGAGGATCGTGCCTGTAGGTTTTGAAGAAGCGCCATCTGAGAGGATGGGAACCTCGAAGAGCTGTTCAGCCGCCATTTTATTGTGAAAGTTCAAGGTTGGTATGGTGCTCTGCGGAATGAAGCGGGAGTGCTGCGTGGAGCTTGATGGTGTTGTGTACCGCATAATCTGGCATATAACAGTTATGCTAGGCTTAAATAGGCAGTTTAGTCCTTAAATAGGAGTTAAGAAGGTAGAGATAGAGGCGGGGCTAAATATTAGTTAGTTATTATAGAAATTAACGTTAACTTATTAATTTACTAGGGAGGCACCTTTAAGCACTTAATAAGTTGTTTTACTACCTAAATAATACCTCTAAAATGCCTTTTAGTAATTATAAAGTTGTCTATAAGGTTATATTATAGCTATACTATGTTTTACAGCCCTAAAGCTAATCTAGTTATATAGTTGCTACCTATAATTTTAACTTAGGCGGGTTATTTAAGTTATATAAACTATATAAGGTCGTCCTCTGCTAGTATAGTAATCTAGCTGCTCTCTAATAGGGCGTTAAATATAGGTTATCTTTTATAAGCCTTGCTATTAACGTAGGTAATAAGGCACCTTATTATAGATAGATCTAAGAGGTTAATTAGGGTCTATTAGACGTAGAGATATCTGCAGGCAGGTTAATAATAATCTATATTTTGCCTACTTAATTAGGCAAAGGATATAAGCAGCACTAGAAGAAGTAGAGCTTCTCTCTAGGCGTTAAATAGGAGTTCTAGATTAGATAAGGCGTATAGAAGAGCTTATAAATCCTTAGTTACTATACTTATACATTATTTAGCCCTAGTTAGAGAGATTATTAATTCTTATAATATAATACTAGTATATACTACTCTAGCTTCTTTCCCTTAGCCCTAGCCTTCTTTTACTATAACTTCTTCTACTTAACGCAGCGTCTCTTCTACTTAGCGCAGCTAGCTTTATCTAACGTAGGGCGTTCTCTCTTCCTTAGCATATTTTATATACTAATAGAAGCTAGCATCCTAACTTCTACAGGCCCTAAAGAGGGACTTTTTAGCCTTACTAGTAATAGAGGGCTCTTTAGTAGGCTTAAGAGCTTATTAGATAATAACTTAGGCTTAGGCTTAGGCTTAGGCTTAGGCTTAGGCTTAGGCTTAGGCTTAGGCTTAGGCTTAGGCAACAGCAACGTTAATAACCTATTAGATTAGCGTTAAACTACTTAATATACTGTAGGGATACGTACTAAGGGCGCTAGCTAGGCAGAAATAGTAGTAGTAGTAATATAGGCGCCGCAGCCTCTTTAGGCAATATATATAACCTACCCCTCTTTAGGGCTACTAATAGATTAGTCTTTATCCTTATAATAGCCTCTAAGGTAAGGCCTTAGAGCTAAGGTAATAGAATATACGCGCGCGTTATAGGCAAGGACGTAGGCGCAGGTAAAGGTAAGGGTAAGGATAAGGACTTAGGTAAGGGCGTAGGCAAGAGTAAGGGCGTATCCGCGTTAGATAGAGGATAAGGAGGAGGAGGAGCTAGCTAAGGAGGAGAAGGAGGAGAAGGTAGTAGAGCTAGGCAGCTTAGATTAGGGGCTATCTTAATAGGTAGCAGGATTAGAGGAACTATATTAATTATAAGCCTTTAAATCTAATTAAATAAGACTATATAGGTTATTATACTTATACTTAGGGCGTTATCCTACTTAGGGCTTATATAGATAGAGGTAGCAGAGAAATAAGGCGCTATTATTATTAATTATTATTAAGATAAGGAGGCATATTAATAAAGGGTAATATAGGTAAGTATAGCTGTTTACAGTGTATTACTAAGTAATATTTACCTCTACTAATAAAGACCCTATAAGTGCGCATATAAGGCTATATATCTAAGTAATTATATAGCTGTATATCTAAGTAATTATAGGGCTGTATATCTCTACGTACTTAGGTTACCTACGCACTTACGCCTCTCTACGTTAACGCATTAATATATAAATAGCTTCCCTAAACTTCTAGCTAATACCTCTTATTATTAGATAGAGTATAGGGGAGCTGTTTATATATTAATGCGTTAACGTAGAGAGGCGTAAGTGCGTAGGTAAGGTTTATCTCTAGGGCCGTTTATCCTTTAGGTTAGCCTTTAGGGTGTCTAGTAAGATCTTAAAGAGCATAGTAGTAGTAAGATCTTAAAGAGCATAGTAGCAGTAAGATCTTAAAGAGCATAGTAATAATTCTATCCTATAGCCTTATCTTAGATTATCCCTTATATATATTATAATTATTAGGGACGTATAGGCTATAGGCGTAGGTTATAGAGGTATTAGCTAGAGGTAAAGTTAGATAGAAGTGCGTAGATATACAGCCCTAGATATAAGCATTACTAACCTATAATAGGAACCTAGATTACTCCTTATATATATTATACTTATTAGAGACGTTAAGAATATAAGCGTAGGTTATAGAGGTAGTAGGTAGAGGTAGGTTATAGAGGTGTTAGCTAGAGGTAAGGTTAGAAGCAAGTGCGCAGATATATATATACGGCCCTAGAGATAAACTTTACTAACCTATTACAGGCTAACTAGCAACTCTTAGCTGCTATAAAAGCTACTATCTATACTAATTTAGCTATAGTTCTTACTAGGGCTAATATTATTTCCTAGAGGACTCTATATTAGCTAAGCTCTAACAGTAGCCTTTTCTAACGTAAGGATAAGATCTATCTTAAGCCTAGGAATTAGAGATATACGCTTTTATTAACAGAGGGCTTATAGCTCTAATATAGTTTATTCTTAATACTATATTAGGTTAATAGGTCTACCTACTTTCTTATCTACAGCGTTTTCTACGTCTAATACGTATTCCTGCTTATCCTTAGCGCTAGGCCTAAAATCCTCTATCTTTATCTTCTTATCCTCCTCTTTCTTAAGCTGTTTAAGCGGGTCCTTATTATGTATCTCCTATCTATTAAAGGACGCGTTAGGTAGATTCTTAATCTTAAGGAGATAGTCCTTACTCCTGTTAGGGTACAGGAAGATCCTATACTCTTAAAAGCTCTTTTAGATAAGCTACTTATTTAGTTAGCCCTAGGCAGCTGCAACAGCGTGCGTTATAAGTACCTACTACTAGCCTACGCTCTAAGTCTCTACTAACTTACTAATTATATAATCTTCTACGTCCTGTATAAGACGCTCTGTCTCCTTCTTTAATAGTAATTTAAAGGCTCTATTAACTGCTATATCTAAAGGCTATACTAGTAATATACACCTAGAGGGAACTACTATAGAGATTATATAGTTAGCCTGTAGAAGATCTAGTATTAGCTTTGTGCAGTAGAAGGAGGCCTAATTAAGGACTATAAGGTAATCCTTTATAAGCTCTGTGCGTAGGGGAATATACTCTTCTTATAGCTACTAAAGTAATAACGCCTTATTATTATACGCCTTTAGGTTAAACTCTATAGTTATGCTACTATTATATAGATTACTTTCCTTATTAAGAATTTGCAATCTCTCTAAGGTAACTCTATAGAATATAACCTTAGGCTTAATCTGCTTCTTACTATCTGCATATATATATAGTATTAAGGTAGCTTACTATTTACCCTACCTACTATAGAGTAATCTTCTAGTAACTATATAACTGCTAAGAAGGTTATACGTATATCTATCTAGATATTTAAATAGAATAGGCGTCTTATCTAGATTTAGTATTATATTATAAGTAAAGTAAGTGCCTGTTAACGCCTATAAGTTCTTCTATATAAACTAGAGGAAGCTATTAACTATGCTAACTTAATTACCTAGCAACTTCTAAGCCTGCTTTATAAGGCAATAATAAGAGATACCCTATTATATTTAAAAGCCTGCAAACTAGCTGTATAAGAAGATAAACTCTATCTCTACTACGTATATCTCTTTAAACAGCCCTAGTGCCTACTACTAGAACTATCTGCGTAAAATAAGCTAGGTAGCGTTGCGCTGCACTATAAAACGCTTAAATAGCTCTTCTTCTAATGCAGGCTAGAAAGATTAAATACTATAGCTTATTATACGCCTGCTACCCTTCTTAGATTATAGGATATTAAATTAACTAGCCTACTACTAGCTAATATTTGCGCGGGGGATATTAAACGCGCGTAAGACCTTAATATTAGTAGGTAGCCGTAGGTTGTTTATCTAATAAAGCCCTAATTAAAGTTTAGAATAGCCGCAGAAATCTGCTACCTACGTACGGTAATTAGTAATATAGTTAATAACTTTAAGCTTCTGCTCCTAAGTATAGGAGTAGTAATAAGGGCCCTTTGCTATTAGCTAGCTAAGGACTTAATTAACTCTAAAGTTACGACTAGGACAAGGCCTAGGGCAAGTCCTTTTAACTAGTAGGCTTCCTATAGCAGTGTCTTTATCTATATTAAATTAGCGTTTATTTAGTAATATAATATAAAGTAAAGGCTGCGTAGGGGCTAAATAGGCAGGGGTTAATTATGTATTAGACACGTTACTAATAAGTAGTAAGGCAGTAGGGGGAAGAGGGGAAGTAATAGATAGACTATTAGCCTAAATAAGGCTTTCTAATTTAAACCTTCTATAGGGTATAGCAGTGTAGTGTATATAGGTGTATTATGTATACAGAAATGTAATAGTTTATTAAATAGCCCTAGCGTTTTTAATGCTAAGCTATATAAAACCTCCTTGCGGCTTAAAGGAATAACCTACCTCCTTAACTCCTATTTAAGGACTAAACTGCCTATTTAAGCCTAGCATAACTGTTATATGCTAGATTATGCGGTACATATAAAGTAGGTAATTAATTATACGATTACCTCGGCCCGTTCTCGCGTGATTACATGTCAAGCCTGATCTATTACTTACTCAATATGCATGATAGCACAACACAATACCCGTTTGATAAATCTAGAGAAATTCGCTAGAGATGTGAGTCTTGGTTAGTAATGTGTCGATTTCCACAAGTCGGTGTACAGACATTTCATTCAAGTTTTGTTTTCCTAGACTCGCTTTTCATTCTTTCCTGTCCAAATCCGGAGCAGTCAGTCTTCGAAAAAAAAAGTGCAATCTGAGTTATTCTCAGGATCGGGGAGGCTCAGGAACGGTTCCCAGCCGGACATTTTTCTTGTTGCATCGTAGAAGTCAAACATAACTCGCTCGTTATCAAGAAGGGCGCTTCGAGCGCAGTCGCACGGTAGACCAGATGGAGTTTTTGTCAATGTTGGTCTAGCCCACTCCGTTCCGTATCGATCTTCTTAAGGACATTTAGTATATGAAGAGAGTTGATCCGGACTCTTTCCAGTACGTTCCTCCTATCCTTCCAAATTTGAAAATATGAATCCAGGTCGAGTTGTAAAACCGGTTCTAGCATGTATGAATTTGGAGGTTGCGTTTCCTTATTGGATCACCTCTGCCAATAGAGTTACGTCCCCCCTACAAGTGCTTGAACTGCGTATTGCCTTTGATACTCCACAATCCCTTTGAAAAAAGCCTAGTTCTCGGTAATCAGAGCGGGCTGTAGTGCTTTCTTTCGTTTCAGTTTTTTCTTGGCCCGACGAATCTTTTGCTCTAATTGAACTTTTAGGCACTTCTAAGTCTTTGATACAATCTGGCTCTGGAGGGTCTCTGTGAACATAGACGTTGAAGGAGATTGACTTGGGAAAAAAGAAACAAGAGCTGTCTCTGGCTCAACAACCACGATCCATAGTTTCGACTTGTCGAAGGAGACGAGAAAATGGTCAAAATCTCACCCATGAGCTTGGTATGGCACGTAATGGCCAATGTGGTTTCGACGCTGGTGGGTGTCCAGGTCTTGGCATCAGCATGCGGTCTTCACCACCACCAGAGTCAGAAACAGACAAGACCGATATCTCTTCTACAAATTCTGATTGGGCAACAGCTCTATTGCCCAAGTGTGAAACGCTTAGTAACAGATCTCATTTTGCAGCAGAAGAAGCTGTTTGAAGATGGAAGCTGGACGTATCAGTTCGAATTCCTACGAGACTTAGGTTCTACCGAACTCTTCATTATCATTATGGAGGTAGAATTGAGCTGGGAAAGTACGTTCATGTGATCGAGTTGTGAAAGAGTATTGATCAGTGACTATCTAATACTATGTAACAAATGAGATTATATACCGCTCCATCGGAGCGGAAGAACGTCTGTCCGAAGATCCACAGGATCACGAACCATCAGGTAAGCTTCAGATAGTCACCTGACCTTGGTGAGCTATCGAGCTTGCCTGGAGCAACGCGCAGATCAGATGAGCATGAGCACTGTACGCGACAATCATCGATGGGGTTGAGTTGTATAGAGTGCACGTCAACAACATAACTGCGAAAGAATCACTCCTTCGGCGATCGGCGAGGGAAGCGAGAGTGAAATACATGTGGGAGAGAAGAGATGAATGACTTACATATTCTTCTATGTTACATCACTTCCAAATATCTTATCAGCTGGATAGCGCCGTGTGTGTACAAAGCCATTTGAGTAAAGACTGAATAAGGAATTGGTACGTCGAAAACTAAAAGGGCAGATGATCGTAGGACAGGATGTCTTTAATCCCATGTGGAAGACGTTGAGCGTGTAGGACTCTTTCCCCCCACGCTATCCAAGCCGATTTCGGACAATAACCAGGGTCCAGCCGTCGTTCGGGCGATAAGATTGCGCTAACCATATTCGGAATAAACCCCTAATGCGACCCACGAGTATAAAATGACATTCAGATAATACCAGCAGACAAAATAAACTTGATCCAGTTCCATCTGGAGATTGACAATATGGATTCAACTACTATCGAGGAAGCTCGCTCGACATCCTACATTGAGGCACGTTTGGCCGCAAAGGATGATCCGCAATACGCATCCAGCAACTATACAATCCCCATAATCGACATATCCCCCTCGTTTTCCTCCTCTCTCTCCTCCCGCCAGTCTGTCGCCGATCAGATCCGCTCTGCCTGTACCAATACTGGTTTCTTCTACATAACATCCCACGGCGTACCCTTGTCTTCCCGCGAAACCATCCTGACCCAAGCAGAACGCTTTTTCAACACCTTGTCAAGACAACAAAAGGAGGAACTTCATATCAAGAAGAGCGAACTGGGCCTGGGATGGGAGCCGAGTGAGTATACGTCGATTGCAGGGGATGTGGAGACAAAAGAGGGATTCAATTTTGGGTATGAGGCGAAGATGGATAAGAGTGGGGGTGATGGGAAGTACAGGAACCTGGATGGGAGTGAGGAGAACAAGAACATGTGGCCGGGAGAGGAGGATCTGCCGGGATTTAGGGAAGGGGTTGGGGAGTACTACGGTGCGGTCAGTACAATACTCCGCCCCCTTTTGCGTCAATCCTACAAAACGATCGGCGAGTAGCAGTGGACAAGTCAATCTGACAGATTTCGAAAGGTTCTCGATTTAGCACGCCATCTCTTCCGCCTCTTCGCCCTCTCCCTCTCCCTCCCTGAAACGCATTTTGATCACATGACCACACATCCCGGCGGCATCGCACGACTGATGTACTACCCTGCTCCCAAATCCAGCGCTCTTCCATCTCCTCCCATGACATCTGAATCGCCCGACGCCAAATCGGAACAGATCGGCCTCGGCGCTCACTCCGACTACGAATGCTTCACCCTGCTCCTCTCGTCCGCCGTTCCAGGTCTAGAGATCCTCCTTCCATCGGGCCACTGGCACATTGCGAATCCGCCACCCAATTCCTTCATTGTTAACGTAGCAGACTTTATGATGCGGTGGACGAATGGCGTGTACAAGAGCACCATCCATCGGGTCGTGAACAGAGGACGGGAGACGAGGTACAGTGTGCCGTTCTTCTTCAGTGTGAACTACGACGAGGTTGTCGAGACGTTGCCGACGTGCTTGAAGGAGGGAGAGAAGAGTCGGTACAAACCGATCAGGGCCGGAGAGTATATCCTGGAGAGGTTAAAGGTCACCACGAAAGACGGAGCGGGGTTCTATGGAAACGAGGATGTGTTCTAAAGTACGGATCGAAAAGGAAACTGTAGACCAAGATGTTCGATAACGAGATATCACAATACACACCAAGCCCACTACCAGACTCCAATCTGTATCACCACACCCCAGAATCTGGACATAGTACTTGACGCTTGATATGAATATAATGAATTCAATCCTCCCATGAGGAGCAATCTACTCCTTTTCAAACAACCATAACATCATCATAGTCGCGTCCGGACGTCCCATCTGCGACGTACGACTATAGATCGATCTCGAAAAAAGAAGAAAAGAAAAACGTCTGCGATACGCTGCGAGTCATGTATGTATGTATCATGATTCGTCGGACCTTGCAAGTCCGTCCCTACATATATATATATATATATATATATATATATATATGTATACACAACTTGTCGAAGCCGACTTTCTCTCTTTCTTATTTCGTTCGTCATCGGACAAAACAAAGCGCCATCTCGTCTCCCAGCTCATACCCTACTACTATTATCTATCTATCTTTCTGTCAGAGACGGCATAAACTTAGCTTCTTCCAGTCAATTTTGTATTACGATTATATGCTTATTAATGCACATACCAACTAAATTAGTATATCCATACCCAGAGCGTCATATCGACACTTGACCTTGCCTTGCCTTGCCTTTCTGCGGCGTACATTCTATAATCC
>MU005790.1:194230-261905 GCA_010093715.1 Pleomassaria siparia CBS 279.74
CCTGCGTACCATGATGCAAAACTTCTCCCTCATCACCCGCTTATTTGTCCTCGCATGTCTTACTATTACATTCAGTCATTCCCCCTTTCCCTTTCCCTTTCCCTTTCCCTTTCCACATCCTCCCTCCCTCCCTCCCTCCCTGAATAGGTCAGTCGGCTACCCAGAACCCACTTCCACTTCCGTCCATGCCTGTATGTATGTATGTATGTCGAGATCATCATGACACGAATCATATATATATCTCCATCGTGTCCATCTTGTCAAAAATGAACACACGTCCCGTGTAAGAATGCGGCGGCGGCGGTGGTGGTGATAGGAGTAATCATCATCATCCGTTTTCATGTCCGGATATATGTTGTAGAGTGGTAGTAGGTATGTGGAGGGGCTCTGGTCGAGTGGGATTGTTCGAGGGTTGGAGTGGATTGTGGCTTCGTTGTAACAGTAATTGATAGACGGTGGATTTGTGTCGAGGTGTGCGAAGAGATGGATGGATGGATGGATGGATGAGTGAGGATAGCATGGCATGGCATCGCATCGCATCGCGCACTGATACATGCTGCACCGTTAGTCGTCGAGTTTGTTGAACGACGCTAGGATAGATGGATCGTCTCCGGACTATCTATCCTTCCGTGACTTCGTGTCTGTATTCATTTTGTGTGTGTGTGTGTGATGGTCGGTTTTGGTTCCAGGGGGTCTTTCTCTTTCTCTCTCTTTCTCTCACACACATAGATGGGGGTATTATCATCATCTCGGGCCTGCTGCTAATTACTGCCGGATCGGCTCCTTTCCCTTTCCCCCTCCCTCTCCCTTTCCCGTTGACCGCCTTGACTTCACGAAATCATTCCCGTCCCTCGAAAGCGGACATGTCAGCACGTGCTTCAGATGGCGCAGATCCTCGTCCTGCATTGTCTGCCACCTATGCGGATCCTGCTGTTGCGTGAACCCGCGCTTTTCTTCCAGCCTCTGGAGCTTGCTCTGTCCGGTCTTGTCCTTCTTCTTCACCACGTGCAGTGGTTCCGGGACGCAGTTCCACTGGATTTCGTCCTCCCTCCAGCCTTGGAACAGGCCTAGAGTCGGCGGGTTGACTTCCTCTGGTCCGTGCGATGGGTGTTTGAGTGGGATATCCTTCATCTGCGTCTCGGTTGAAGGGGTTGACTCGGCGTCCCCAGAAACGCTATGGCTGGCTTGTTGGGGGAAACTGGTTTGAGTGAGAGTCACTGAATTGCTGGAAACGGAAGATGGAGCAGCCTCGGAAGGTCCGTCTGGTTGTTCCTGAACATACGGTTGACCATGATCGTTGACGTTGTCCGCCGGGTTTTCGGGAGTTCGAGGAGGTTCGTTATGAAGTAAACTTGTCTCCGAGACGGAAGCAGGCCACGCAACTGCAGCTAGCAGTGGATGGAAAGGCGGGAGCAGAATGGCCGCTCGGCGTTTATGAAACTGTACGGGCGGATGAACTTTTTCACTGCCACTGCCACTGCCACCACTGCCTCGATTCCCACTCTTCCTCCTTTCGTCTTCTTTCCCCTGATCTTGACTATGTTTCTTTCTGTTCCTCTCTATAAAACGACGATGGATCTCGGCCATGGGATCTTGTTCCGGAGTCTGCTGCTGGTGCAGGGTTGACATGGACGCCATTGGTATCTTACTGGATCTCAGTCTGACTTGATCCCTTGCCACGGGTGCCATCCGGGATTGACGAGCGCTCGCTGAGCGTTCCAAAAGACGGTCAAGTGGTCGGTAACCATCAGTGTGACCGGCCTTGGAGGAGCCATGCCTTCCAGGGTTGAGATTGGGACTGGGACTGCCACGGCGAAAATATGCCATGTTCGTGGTCCGGTCGACGTGGGTGGTAGAAGCAGATTTTGGCACGATCGATATGGTACGCTGGCCTTTCACCTCTGCGTCAGTGTTGCGAGTCTGACCTCTTGTTCCGGACACTGGCGTGTGTTGTCTTTCCCGCTCTCGATAACGACTGGAACCCGTGCCATCTTGCCGAGTAGCTCCCCATTCTCTTGACGTAGTTGCAGATGAGCCATCCTTCCGAGTGCCTCCCCATTCTCTTGACGTAGTTGCAGATGAGCCATCCTTCCGAGTGCCTCCCCATTCTCTTGACGTAGTTGCAGATGAGCCATCTTTCCGAGTACCTCCCCATTCTCTTGACGTAGTTGCAGATGAGCCATCCTTCCGAGTACCTCCCCATCCTCTTGACGTAGTTGTAGACGACGAGGCGGTGGAAGAAGTGAAGCACGAAACTGGATCGTAATATTCCGAGTTATCATGCTCATGTCCACTCTCGCCTTTCAGCGCAGCATGGCGCATACGACGTTCAACGGCCCACGCATTTGCATGTCCAACTCTATCAACGCGAGGACGAGGACTCTCCACCCCGTGACGCTCTATTACTCCCTCGTCCTCCCTAGTACGATGCGAGTCCAAGCTATGAGAACGGCGTTGGGTTGGGGACAGGAACGGGAATCGTTCAAAGCCGTCAATGTCATCGGGCCCAGTCCCGAGACGACCACGGGAGGATTTGTAGCGCCGCGACCAATGACGTTGAGGAGGACAGTCTTCAGGCCCGGATATGGGGGCGTAAAGATTCCGAGCTACCTCGCTATACGGTCTGTGGCCGGGGTCGCCCCGAGCATCTGTAACGTCAGGAGGAGAATGTTCTCTACCATTGAGTCGGCCAAACTGGTTGCGAAACGTATGCCATTTTGGGGTATAGCACATTGGGTGGTGACCTTTGTTTATTGATTGCGGTTCTTCGTGTACGTCGTCGTCGTCTGACAAGACGTGGAGATTCGACGTTGAAGACAAAGTGTGACCCCTGGAAAGTCTGTTATATTGGTCGCGGGGTGGAGAGTTTGGCCCATGTTCCAACCCGCTGCTGATGTGTGATGAGTGCCCCCGATGGCCCCTTTCATCTCGTGCATGTAGTAGTCCTCCTCCCTTTATGACATGAATCGCTTCGCTCCGATCCCGTCTTTTGTTTCGCGTGCCTGGCCGATGCACACATTCAGGCGTAAGCTCACCATGTAAACCTCCAGCCCTTTCCCCCATACGCCACACCACCATCTGCAATTTATTATCCCTCTCCCTCTTCCTCGCCTCTGTAATATTTCTCAGCTCATCCTGTGAAATCTCTCTTAATTCCCACCCGCCATCTTCATAACCATCTCCATCTCCCTCTCTCGCCGTCAGCGAGTAACCCAAGAAGCAACCCGCCGTCGCCGCAAACAATGCAAGAACAACCGAGCCTGTTACTACGACGACGAGGAAGATAACAAAGTCAACGGCGAATTCAACGGCGAAGTCAACGGCGAAGTCAATGGAGGTTTGGGGGAACAAAGGCATCTTCTTTCGCGGGTGTGGCTTTTCGTAATTGGTCTATAGATAGAATAAACTTTCTAAATTTTAAATTAGTCCAAACCTGCAATTTACAAAGTTCTCTATAGTAATAATAATAATCACGTACATACATATTCGACTTGATCTGAACTGAGCTGATCTGAAGTGAACTGAACTGAACTGGAATATGGGATGAGAATGGTGATAGACGACGTGCTTGGTTCGATACGATACGATATGAAGCATCACTCAATCTTCTCCGTCCATCACCGAGCCGACCTTATATACCTCTCTCTCTCTCTCTCTCTTACCGTCGTCCTATGCAGGTTGAACAGCGACCGAGTCGAGATTCGTCGAAACAATACATGGACGTTTGTAGTTTGTAGTCTGCCATCTGAGTTGTTCACTGACACTGCCCACGCCCACGCCTCTTCATCGTCTTCATCGTCGTCATCATCGTCATCATCCAAAGCCTCCTCTCTTCTGCATTGATTGATCCGACAAAATTGATCCGGGGCCTAAACCAAGTCCCACGTTTCCTTCCAATTCATTCACACTTTCTTGTTTACCCTTCCCACCAATCAATATCAATATTAGCATAGTGCCAACACACGACCGACCAGCCTTCGTTGTCCAAGTCGCAAAAGATAAAGACAAACACTCAAGTGGCCAAGAAAACAAGTCGAGGAAAAGCAAACCATGTATCTATGATTTTACGCACGAAAAGAAGAAGAAAATGGGTTTGATCAACGAGATGCAGGCCCGACGTGGACAAACGCAACGAAGAATGCCAAACCGAACCAGCTAATTATCAATAACGCCCCATTCAGTTCGTTCCAATCAACCAGGCTGTCAATCTGCGCCTCGCATGAACATACAAGTTCCGGCCAGTTCATAATTCGTGCACTAGTGAAATCTCCTCATTCACTCACTCAACGAATCACTCCATCTCCCCGTGTAAACTCACCGTCTCCAGCCCCACGCTCAAGTCCGTCAAGTCCGGATCCGTGTCCCAACCGACCTCACTATTTCCTGGACTATCATTCAAGAAGGCCTTCTCAAAAGCCTTGCAATCTTCTTCGTCGGTGCCGTTGAGGGCGTCTTGCCTTCCGGCTGAAGTGGTGTTGGCCGTCGTTACGACCTTCTGCTTCTGCTCAAGAAAGCCGTTGTACGATTTGATGATTTCCGTCTGATCGAGACAGAGTTCAGGTTTCTTCACATCGCCTCGAATCTCGGGATACCGACCAAGTAATTCGTTGCACGCTTTGACAAATTCGTCCTCGCCAACACCGGTTTCGAATTTTCGAACATCATCCTGATCTCTGGCATAGCGGTCAACACAAAAACCGCCATCCACCTGAGAGACCCTATTCCGGTCTATGCTGCAAGACTCATCATCAACAGGCGATGTCTCAGAGCTGCTGGGTCCTGACGCCGAGGGGGTAGGAAGGAGTTCGGTCTGCAAGCCACCCTTCATGTTCTTGTGTCGAAGAAATACCATCCTTTTCACGGAGCCCTTCTTCTTGAGAGCCGGCATGACCTTTGAGCTCGCAAAATTCGCCTCGTATGCGCGAGATCGAGTAGAAGCCTCGACGTCGTCATGGCCATCTTTCAGCTTCTCAAACCAGCCTGGGGAATTAGACGGCGCAGAAGGAACCCGGAGAGCTTCGCCCAGCCGCCCCGTTGTAACACGGTCCAGATTAGAAGCAGGCTCATGACTCCAGTGGTCATCGTCCCACCCTTCGTCGGTGTCACACTCTGCAACATCGCGCATGTAGATGCCCGAGTCAACGCGTTTGCTAACTCTCTGGCGCTTCGCAGCAATCTCCAAATCGACATGTTGGAATCTGTCGAGTGCGAGACGACCCGCATCAAACGCAGAGGGGGTGTGAAACGAGACTTGGTCGCCAGACACGTGTTTTACTGCCTTTCGCTTTTGTGGAACAGGTCCCCCATTGGATGCTTCATTTGAATCGACGTCCCGAAGAGGACTGCTGCTCGAGTCAGAAGCTTTACCCTTATTGACGTGTCGGCGACCCCTCTTGCGAAAATGCTCTTGGCCCTCGAGTTCTTCCAGTGTCTCGAGCGCCTTTTTGTTGTGTGACTGGATACTCGCATGTGACCTTTCGGCTTGCAGCCTTCCAAACGTAGCGACGGTTGGAATTTCGGCGTGAGCGCGCTTCTCCCAATGTACAGAACTGTTTCCGTCTGTTATGTACTTTGGACCCGGATCGCCGTGCAGAATAGCATCGATAGAAGCATCCATTTTTTCATCAGAGCTTTCGTCTTCGTTTTTTGGTGACACAGAGCGATTAGGCAGCAACGGCTCCATGCTGTCGTAGTCTGCATCGTACCCAGTGTCTTTGGTATCGACTTCTCCTTTCTCATCTGCCCCCCAGCCTGGATCGCGATTTTGGTCCAATCCGTCGACCTGGCTAGCAACCTCGTCTGTAAATTTACCACAGGACAAGAGCGAGTGCTTGCGTGATTGAAACAGCATGGCAAAGTAAGGGATGCATCGATCTGCACATCGTTCAACGGAGGATGTGTTGGGTGAGTCGATATCTTCATCGTCGGATGAATTCGGAGGCATGTTCTCGTAGGTGGAACTTATGCCACCCTTGGACATGGGAGTGCTGGCGTTGGACAGCATCCATGGGGCTGTCCGGGGAAGAGCAGCCACACGATCCTTCAGAGGATCGTCAGGATGCTCGTTAGATCGAGGACTTGGGTGAAAGCTGAAATATTCTTCGGCCAGCGACTCGTCCTCGTCGAATTCAAACGCGTAGGCACGTACAGATGATGTTGAAGACCTGCGAATACTTGGATCGATCTCGAGCTTGATATCGTAGCGGGTTGTTTGCTCGAACCGCACGCTGTCTGGGAAATTCATGACAACCTTGGCCTCGAATCTCGTATCCGCGATCTTGGTTTTCTTCGTCGAACCATTCGCTCGCTCGACACGGAACGGCTGCTGCTTGGCAACAGATGGTACAGTTGAAAGGAAGCACCGCAAATTCGAATTCCATGCAAGAGGTAGTTTCATGGAAGTGATTGAATACACAGGTTCCATGATGTACTTGGAAAATTTTGCGCCATATTCAGAGCCTAGATCCGGCGCATTGTACTGAGGAGAAATGCGGTACTCGGCTCCACAACGGAGTCTAATCGGGAGATTAGGAAAACTAACATTAGGCGGGTTCCAGTTCACGTCGCCCAAGATGGTCAATCCAGTTGGGATAGGTTTGTAGCTGAAGCTAACTTCCAAGCTAGGTAAGGGAAAGCTGTCGAGGAAACAATCCCGGGTACGTGCAAAATTGTAAACAGCAGCCGGAAGGTTCTTGGAAGACTTGAACCAGTCAAGCTCGTGATATGCGTCAGTCTCGTGGTACTTCTCAATCATGTCGTACACGAGCTTTGAGGCATCGATCGCGATCATTCTTGACCTCTTCGAGGAAATGGAATCGATCAGATATGAGATGAGGGAGGGTTTGTCTAGACACTCGTAGCGCGGAACGCTCCGGCCTGTGCATAGTGTCAGAGACGTTGTGATTGAAAAAGATCGTCTACTTACCACCGTGGCGATGAGACAAATGCTCGGCAAGGTTGTGCAGCAGAGTATCCCGAACTTGACTCTCTAGTGAATGCCTGAACAGGTCTTCCCACAGTAAAACCTCAGAAGCTCGGCGAAACGATAGCCCTTTCCAGCAAGAGACGACATCGAGGTGGTTGATATGTCGATTTCTCATTGGCATTGAGCGGCGGACTTCGGGACAGTACAGGTCAGTCACCTTTGATGTATTCGCTCCGGGAAGGCCGCGCAGCCTGAGGTCGACATGGATAGTTCGTAGGAGCTCTCGTATTTGCTGTGAAGAGTTGGGTTTACGGTTCTGCGGGTGCGGATGTGCATGATGCAACGGAGCCTCGTCAAAGGGCAACGAGGACAGAGGCCGTCTGCCGCTTATGACTGTCATGTTGATGATACCAAGGGATGAATAGATGCGGTGGGGATGTGCCAGATGGTATGTGGTAGTGGATGGAAGATGGAAGATGGAAGACGGAAGATGGACCATGAAAGAACAAATGTCGGGGTCTGACTTGGCGGACTGCTCCTCCTCTACTACATCTGCCACTTAGACACCAAGAGCAACCAACGTGGAGCAACCACCCACCCACCCTGGAGGCTCAAATGAGGTAGGAGGGTCAACAAAATAGATGCGCGACAGACAAGAGCACGCGTGAAGCAGGCCATAACAGTCCGACCGTTCCTTCTTTCTCCTTATCGAGCGTTTTTGAGACCGGTGGCACCTGTCTACCTAATGTGTCAATCCAGGAGAGAGCCCTGGGCATAACGGACTCTGCAAAATCCCACTGTCGTCAACGGGTATCTACCAGCCATAATTCCTCAAGCTGGACTCGCCCAAACGTTGCTCTTCGTAGATACCAAGAATAGAGCACATGACTGTATTATTATATCATACTGCATCCACGGTCGCGCGTGTCGTCAGGCGTTCGTTCTTGTTCCCAAGCTTTGAGATCTGTAGAAATGCATCCACTCCAAAGCCTTCGAGGCTATGTATCTCGAGGCTACCGGCCCAATATTCCGAATACACTCTGGACATGGGCAGTCCAATACCTAAGCGGAGGTCCGGCGGTCGGCTGGTCAATGACGACAGAGAACCGTGATGTAGACCCGAATCGCTATACTTTGACTTTTTCCCGTGCTTTTGAAGCATCTCTTCGGGCTCGTCTGGTACCTGGAGCTCTTGCATGGTGCCAAGTAGCTTGGGCACTCTGGCGAGGTTCTCCAGCCTTCTTTCTCGACGAGGGCCTCTGCTGAAGCTCCAGAGATGTGGCAGTATCTCATTTGGAATTCCACCACCTTGATCTGATATCCTTATGATTACGTGCTGTGGAGTTTCGCAGATGAGAACTTGGATCGGTGGAGGCTTTGCATCATTGAACTTCCTCTGCTCGATGACTGCTTGTATAGAATTTCGTAGTAATTCGCCTATGATGTATTCTAAATGGCTCAGGATGTATGGGAAAGTGGCGTCCAGATGGCCAGAGATGTTGATGTCCGGAATGTTGGAAGGAGAGCCGTAGGCGCGCTTCACAAGCTCCTGGGTGGTCTTGCCGCAACGTTCCACTATTTCTCTCGCATTGCATCGAAGGAAAATCTCGCCAATCGCTTCGGCATTTGGATCGTGGACAGGCTGGGCACTGGGGAAATGCCAGGGCGAATTGAACGTCTCTGTGAGGGCGAGATGTTGTTCGGCAATTACTCGTCGCGATATCCGCTACAAGCGCGTTAGAATAAGAAGTTGTCCAGGAGGAGGAGGAGGAGGAGGAGGTCGTACTGATCTCAGCATGGTAGTCATGAACTTGTCCGTCTCGTCAGGCTTCATAAGCCCACGCACCTCCAACACGCCAATGGCCAATCTGGGTATGACGGTGGCATGCTCTTTGAGCGTGTCCTCGAGCACCTTGCACCACTTGTCATTATCTTCTAGTGACCGTATTTCGGGGAAGCGCCGAAAGCGTTCAAAGGCTCGCAGATAGAGTTCGTACGTGTGGGCTAGATGAGGATTCGCAACCACGACATATGGCAGTGTCTGAATATCGCGCAGGCGATGGGCTATCCTGCGTCCACGTCAGATATCATCTTCGGGGGGAGATGTATTATGTGTGTAAATCTGGGATGCGGTACCTCGTGGGCAGCTCGAGTCTGCAATAGTTGGCCGAGTCGAGCAGACGAGATTCAGTCAGACTCCGTCCGAAGAAGGTCAGCTGGCGAAGGCTGATGGGGCGGGCTTCTCGCTGAACCCATCTAGTATTCAGAGTTAACCCAATGCTCTATATGCGATAGGTGTGATGCTGGAGCTATACTCGTCCAGTGCCGAAGACGGCCTCCATGTGGGTGCCATGGCAGCGGCATGGGCGCGCCTCTTGGACAATCCGGAATGTATGGGATGACCAGAAGCTCTAGCATGGCGTCCCAGATGCTTTGCGCATATTGATGAGAGGGTGATGTGGCCCCGGTTCATGTCTGGGGTAAGCTTGTGAAAGGCGAGGGTAGGGATTAGTTCATTGTCAACGAATGCCACATGTAAGTCGAACAACTGGAGGGGTCCAACCACAACGCAATTGAATGCACAATGGGATGTGAGGAGGACGTGGGGGGGGGGGGGGGGGGGGGGGGGGGGGGGGGGAATGCGGTCGGGAGGGATGTGAATGAGGGGTGTGAATGAGGGGCGAGTTGTGACTTGTGACTTGTGATTTGTTGGTGCGAGGTTCGAGGTGTAAAGTGTGAGAGGTGCGAGGTTTCGAGGTTCGAGGTTCGAGGTTCGAGGTTCGAGGTGAATGTTGGTTTGCAACGCAGCAATCAGCGAGAATTTAATTCAAAGATTATTTTGCAACACATGCGGGCGGCATCCATACCCAAGCTTTGCTTGACTTGTGCATGACGTTTGACCTTGTGTTGCGCTGTCTGGATGCCAAGCACATGCCATGACCGCTGTGAATGGCGGCCAAACAATAAAATGGCTGCCTGTACCACCTGATGAACCTGCTGCACCCTCATTCCAGAACTCCATGCAGTATTATTGTTATTATTATTATTAATTAAAACAACTAGGCCGCTCACAGCTTCTGGGCGCCCAGTTTATTATTATACCTTTGTACACCTTATACAGTACATACATATTGTAACTCGCACCTCACAGTCCCGTGCAGACCTCGTTCGTCATTGTCCAGTGCTTTGCACCGCCGCCGCCACCTTTAGCGAGGCACCTTCCATCCTAACCCAGCTCCACCTCTTACATACCCATTTATACAGGCCCAGCTCTCTCCAGATTTCCTCAAACTCGCCGCGACTGGCGCACTGCTTCTTTTCTTTGAACCTCACCCCTCACCCCCCCTCCACCCCTCTTCCAGTGAGAGCGCACGGTGTTGCCCTCGGCCTCAAGCCTGAGACTTTCTTTTCTTGTGCCCTCTTCCTCCCCGCCCGCGCACTCACACCCGCCACCGCCGAAGCCATGGATCAAGTAAGCTTCTTCCGCACATGTTTTCTCTTCGCCGCCAAAGATGCCACTGTATACTGACTCGTCGTGCCTCATGCAGCCCGGTAGCGATATGCTTATAGACTCCGAGTTTGACGAGAAGCTCGATGTCGCAGACGACGTCGCCATCATCACGCCCGACACCGACGATACCATGGACGAGGTCGATGCAGAGCCCGAACCCTGCGCCGACGAGTATGAAGCCTTCATGGCAAAGCACATGCCAGAGCTATTCGACCAAGAAACAGAAGCAGAGACCACATTCACATGGGACATCAAAGACTGGCGGAGTCTCACGAGACGCGAGCATGGCCCGGTGTTTGAATGCGGTGGCCATCCCTGGCGGATACTCTTCTTTCCCTACGGCAACAATGTCGATTTCGCCTCCTTTTACCTCGAGCAAGGACATGAAGAGGACAAGGTTCCCGAGGACTGGTATGCCTGCGTCCAATTCATGCTGGTACTCTGGAACCCCCAAGATCCCACCATGCACATCGTGCATTCCGCCACGCATCGCTTCACAGCTGCCGAAGGAGACTGGGGATTCACTAGATTCGCAGAACTCCGTCGTTTGTTTGCTCCCTCGTGGGAAGACCGGGGCCGGCCTATGGTCGAGGACAACATGGTCAAGGTCACGGCATATGTGCGTGTCCTGAAAGATCCCACGGGCGTTCTGTGGCACAATTTCATCAAGTAGGCCAACCTAAAATCATATTGCAATGTGGAGAATGGCTGACATGTTCAAAAGCTACGATTCAAAGAAAGAGACTGGCATGGTCGGCCTAAAGAACCAAGGCGCAACTTGCTATCTGAATTCCCTTCTACAATCTCTATTCTTCACCAATGCTTTCCGAAAAGCAGTCTATCAGATACCCACCGACGAGGAAGCGGCAGTTGATCGTACTAACAGTGCGTATTCTCTCCAGCGCCTCTTCTACCTTCTCCAGAGCTCCAACCTCGCTGTCGCCACTACCGACTTGACACAATCCTTCGGCTGGGACTCTAAGCAAATCTTCGAACAGCAGGATGTACAAGAGCTATCGCGCGTGCTCATGGACAAGCTCGACGAAAAGATGAAGGGCACAGAAGCCGAGGGCGCACTCGAAAGAATGTTCGTCGGAAAGATGAAGACCTACATCTCCTGCATCAACGTCGACTACGAGTCCTCGAGGTTGGAAGACTTTTGGGACATTCAACTCAACGTGAGCGGGAACAAGAATCTGGACGACAGCTTCAAGGACTACGTTCAGGTCGAAACCATGGACGGCGAAAACAAATACTTTGCCGAGGGATACGGTCTCCAAGATGCCAAGAAAGGCGTCATATTCGAATCATTCCCACAGGTTCTGCATCTGCAGCTGAAGCGCTTCGAGTATGACATCAACCGCGACGCCATGATGAAGGTAAATGACCGCTACGAATTCCCCGAAATCTGGGATGCTTCGCCCTATCTGTCGGAACAAGCCGATGGATCCGAGCCATACATTTACCATTTGCACGGTGTCTTGGTGCATAGCGGGGACCTAAACGCCGGCCATTACTACGCCTTCCTGAAACCCACCAAAGATGGCCATTTCTACAAATTCGACGACGACCGAGTGACACGAGCGACAAAGCGAGAAGCCTTGGAAGAAAACTTTGGCGGGGACTACACTCAGATGAATGGCAACATCGGGCAGCGGAATCCTTACACTCGCACATGGTCTGCCAAACGCTCCATGAGCGCGTACATGTTGGTCTACATCCGAGAAAGCAGACTAGACAGCATTCTGATGCATGGGGAGTCGGTCGAACCTCCAAGCCATCTTGCCCAACGCATCGCCGAGGAGAGAGCCAACATGGAGAAGAGGCGGAAAGAACGCGAGGAAGCGCATCTCTACATGGATATTGCAGTCGCATCAGAACAAAACTTCAAACATTATCAAGGCTTCGACATAGTGCCCTGGAAGGCAGACCCGGAAAATCCGGCCCATCCCAAGTTTTATCGGGCACTGAGAGCAACTACCATGTCTCAGTTCACACACTCTGTAGCCGAAGACCTTGGCCTTGAAAAAGACATGATCAGGCCGTGGGCCATGGTCAATCGTCAGAACGGCACATGCCGTCCCGACGTGCCCATTACCTATTTCGATATGACAGTCGAGGAAGCTTCGAGCAAATTCGGTACTAAGACTGCCCAATTTAAAATTTGGATGGAGACGGCCACGGGTCGCGACGAGGAGGGAGCACCCGTCTATGGCGATTCCGCTGTCGAGGCTAAGAGCCAACAAGGAAGCAGACCTGTGATGCTGTTCCTCAAATTCTTCGATACAAAGACTCAGAGCCTGTTCGGCATCGGCAATTTCTATGCTAACCACCAGGATAAGGTCTTGGATATTAGTCCCCAAATTATGAAGCTGATGGGTTGGCCCGCCGGGACAAGTTTCAAGCTTTCGGAGGAAATCAAGCAAAACATGATCGAAGCCATGAAACCAAAGGTCACACTCGCGCAGTCTGAAATACAGGATGGTGATATTATCACAGTCCAGCGGATATTATCGGACAAGGAAGTTGCCCAAGTCACGGCTGCTGGGGGCTTCGTGGAAGCTAAGGACTACTACGATTTCCTCCTCAACCGCATCCATGTCGAGTTCGCGCCGAGATTAGGGGCGGACGTATTGAAATTTCCCATCTTCCCACTCTCCCTAAGCAAGAAGATGACGTACGACCAAATGGCAGCCAAGGTCGCCGAATTCCTGAAGGTAGAGCCCACTCACCTACGCTTTACCACGATCAACGCGGGAGGGAAGCCGAAGCTGGTTGTTAAGCACACCCAGCCTGGCACATTGCAAAACATCCTGTTCCCCGGCGCCTACAACTACTCTGCTGCCTCGATGCAGAAATCGGATGCGTTGTTCTACGAGGTACTCGAAATGAGCTTGAAGGAATTGGAGCAAAGAAAGGCGATGAAGATCACATGGCTTCCGGAGGGCATTACCAAGGAGGTTTGTAATCTGCTCCCCCCCCACCCCCCACTATTATCTAGTATTGAGCGCTAATTTGGTGCTAGGAGGAATACACACTCATGATACCACGTACTGCACTGGTTTCGGAAATATTGGAAGCCCTCCAGAAGAAGGCCAACCTCAGTGATGAGGTGATGCAGAATGTGCAGGTGTACGAAGCGCACAACAACAAATTTTACAAGACTCTTGCTCCGGATTTCGGCGTCATGGGTATCCAAGACTATCTCCAGTTGTATGCTGCCGTGTTCCCCGAGGAGGACTCGCCCAGGAAGATACCAGTCTTCCACTTTGATAAAGAGCCTTCCAAAGTGCATGGGGTTCCATTCGTGTTCCCTTTGAAAGAGGTATGGAACCGAGTTTGGTTGTTTGGTTGTATATTATTGATAGCTGCTAACATGTCATCAGGGCGAAGCGTTCAGTGAAACGAAGCAGCGACTGTCGGATTACACCAAAATCAAGGGCAAACAATTTGATAAGATCAAGTTTGCGCTTCTCAGCAAACCCCACTTCTCGCGACCCGAATATATCGGAGATGGTATGTTTCAGTACTGGACCCCCTCATGGTGTAACTAGGCTAACAATGGCTCCAGCTGAGATCTTGTGGGACCTCGTGGGCTCGCGAGACGACATATACCTTGCGTTCGACCACGTCAACAAAACAAGAAGCTTCTGGGGAAAGACAGATAGTATCTTCATTCGATGAGAATGTCGATGCAGTGATGGGGGCGTGTAGGTTATATTAGGGAGAAAACATCATCTCATTCTTTGGGTGCAGGCGTAAGGCGACTACAACATGGCATGGCGGTTTGCTTACCTGCCGCTTTTGAAGCGCTTTCTGTGCATATCTAGATATACAGCGTGACCCGCCTGGGTTTTCTGCTGTGACTATTGTTTCAAGTAGAAGGAAGGCGTGGTACGATTGACATGGATGGGATGGATTAAGCGTCCACGAGGCGACGAAGAGAGTAGTTGGATGCGTACGGGGTGCGTGTACGGATGGAAGGGCCAGTATGAATGAAGACAACGAATAAGAATACATTGCAAGCTCAAGCTTATTATAAAGACCATTTTGTGATGATTACTTCTTTCTCGGTGGTGATGGTTAGTTCTGAGATACGGAGAGGGCTGTGACTTGATTGGCCAAGAATCGATAAATCGTATTACAGTCAAAACACCGTTATAAGGATACTGGGGAACGTTATATTTGAAACTGACTAATCACTGTCTTTTAGCCTTGACCCTAGTCCCTATTATAGCTAGACTACTACTTTATCTAGATATGCCAAGCCTAAACAGGACTGGCGTTCCGTTCATTATAAGGATTTTAATCCCTATAATGATTAGTACTAAGGTTATATCCTTATAACGGTGCTTTGACTGTACCCACCCCGGTTCGGCAAAAGGTGTCCCCAACGCCGCGTTCTCGACAGCTGTACATACTTGGCCAAGATTATCACCCTGGCGTATCCTACCAAAAGCCAACAACACCACCACCCAAGATGCGGACGTTCCTCGCCCTTATCAGCCTATTGGCTTGCTTCACGTCCAGTGTATGTGCGACGGCGCTCACGTACAAACTCGATGCCCACGAGAAAGCATGCTTCTTCGCAACGGTCGAGCACAAGGGAACCAAGATCGCTTTCTACTTTGCCGTACGTAGATAATATCCAACCCTCGTACTCACAATGCCTACGAGGATACGCCGCCATCTAGAATGACTTCCAAAGATGAGATGCAGTAACCAGAACTGACACCTTATTCCCGTAGGTCCAATCCGGCGGCTCCTTCGATGTCGACTACTCGGTCACAGGCCCCACTGAGAAAGTAATTCTAGACGGTACAAAAGAGCGCCAGGGAGACTTTGTCTTCACTGCCACCGACGTGGGCGAATATCGCTTCTGCTTCAACAACGAGATGTCGACGTTTGCGGAGAAGATGGTAGATTTCGAGATCGCCGTGCGTGGTCCCCCCCGTCCGCACCACACCCTCCCCCCATACTTACCCTGCGAATCTAGGTGGAAAACGAAGACCGCGCCCAGCTCCCCTCCAAACAAGGATCCTCCCCCGAGCAAACCACGGTCCTCGAGGAATCCATCATCAAACTCTCGGCACAATTGTCCACCATCTCGCGCAACCAAAAGTACTTCCGGACGAGGGAGAATCGCAATTTCAGCACGGTGCGGAGTACGGAGAAGAGGATCTTTAATTTCTCGTTGATGGAGGGCGCGCTCATGGTTACGATGGCGGGATTGCAGGTCTTCATTGTGAGGTTCTTTTTCCAGGGCGCGAGGAAGGGGTATGTATGAAGGAGAACAAGGTGATGACTAGGGAGAGGAAAGGGTGGGAGAGGATTAAAAGTATAGCAGCCGTGGATGGTGTCACACGGCGCTATGCACATTGATTGAAGCATGAATGTGTATTGGTGCAACGGCATTATCTTTGGGCGTTGGGATCAAGATTATATGATTATGGGCAATTGAAAACGTTCCCTTGGCCATACGTGCTCGTGTTGCCGTGAGGAATTCGTACGGAATTCGTACGGAACCACATGGCAGACACGGTGCTTTAGGCGAAGGAGGTATTCAAGACCCGGTGATATTCGCTATTAAGAAGCTTTTGAGCAGCACCTGAAGGACGAGATGGGTAAGACTGGCACGATAAGCCATGTGCATCATTTTCATCTTCATCTTCATTTTCATCTTCATCTTCATTTTCATCTTCATCTTCATCTTCATTTTCATCTTCATCTTCATCTTTATCCTCCATCTTCGTCTTCATTTTACTCTCTGTCTGTCACGTGGTTTCAGTTTTCACCTTCATCGTGGTATCATGGTATCATGGTAACGTTGGGTATAGGTAAGTCTAAACGATATTGTAAATGATACTCGTTGTTGGGATGGTACCAGGCAGCGGGTTGCCAGATGGAGATGGAGATGGAGAGAGAGAAACAGGATATGTGTCTGTTGTTTGGGTCTGAGCCAAAATCCAAAGCCGCACGCCGCACGTCCTGGAGCTGTCTCTTTCCCTTCCCAGTCCACCGTCCACCGTCCACCGTCCACCGTCCACCGTCCACCATACCATCAACTACACACCTCGTATCCGCGCTTTTCCACCTTTCCGACTTCACCACAACTATATATACCCCGTCACATGGCCAAATCGAGAGACTTCCTACCGTACGTATCTGCCACCACCGTTTCCAATCTTTCTCGGGCAAACATCCTCGTCTACTCACCGTCTCGTCTTCTTTCGCCCGCCCGCCCGCCCGCCCGCTCCGTGGTACGATATTCGCCCTTTCAAGACTCGGTTCATCTCTCAATCTAGCGCCACGCCAGTGCAATCGTCGACTCACGGCCAAGATTCTATCCCAACAACATATCCCCCTTCCACACACATACATATATACTCACCCCCCTCACTCACCGCACACGCAACGGAAACAACCTAACCCCCCTACATACACACACACACTCACTCACCCCCCTCACCCCCCTCAACCCCCTCACTCACCGCGCACGCAACGGAAAGATTTGACACAGCAAAACCCGTCTATATAACCAGCACAGTTCACAAGTCCCGCCTCCGTTCGCAGGTGGCCCATTCATCATGTTTGTACCTCATGGGCACAACGACTTTGACATGCCGTTCACGGGGATCGAGGGCGAGATGTGGACAGATTGGCCGCAGCAGACGAATAATGGAAACCAGGGCGCAAGTCCACCATCTCGTCTCCCATTGAACAGCTCAGCAACGGATGGCAACATCTACCCAAGCCCGTGGGGCCATTTCGAACTTCGTCGGCAGTCGAACTCACTGCCAATTGGTGGCCCCGATGGACGTTTTATGACTCACCATGGTCAAGGTGGCCACCGGGGCGGAATGACAGGACGTCGAGTTGAAGTTGCGAGTGCTGGAACTGACCTGAATGACAATGACTTGTTGCATTGGCCAGGGGGCTTCAATGTAAATCAAGGCCAGGCACAAAATCCCCTCCCCCAACAACCTTTTGGATTTCCGCCATCTCCTCACGCAAACCAAGGCCAGGCACAGGCACAGACACCGACACCACTTGCTGGCAACATCAACATAGTTCGCCCATCGTACGCCCAAAATGCAGGACTGGGCAGATCGTCTTACTCTCCCAACGCGGTTCAGAAGCAAACATACCACGTCAGCCCTCCAGGGCCTCAACCAAACGCTAATCGCCCTCTTCTGATATCATCCAATTCTGAAAGGGTCTTCAAAACCAGTCCACGCGACTTTGACCGTCTGCGTCACGATGTTGCACAACCCCCTCGATCCGCAACTCCGCCGATGCCACCGATGCCACCGATGCCCCAAGACAAGGGACATATCGACCTTCCGCGCCCTCATAGACAGCCTAGCAATGAATCTCTCGGCGGATATAATGGACCAGGAGCTCACCGGTTCCTAGGCCGAACGCCTGGCCATGTGCCAGCGACGAACAAGACGAGGACCGACGCGGTCTTGGCACCTTCTATCGAGCTTCATGGCGATGCGCTAGCAGGCTTCAAACAGACAAAGGTGGACTTCCATAAGCCGGCGAAAATCTGCGGGGTCTTCAAAACCAGCCAACGCGACTTTGACCCTCTGCGTCGCGATGTTGCACAACCCCCTCGATCCGCAACTCCGCCGATGCCAGCGACGAACAAGACGAGGACCGACGCGGTCTTGGCACCTTCTATCGAGCTTCATGACGATGAGCTAGCAGGCTTCAAGCAGACAAAGGTGGACTTCCATAAGTCGGCGAAAATCTGCGGAGTGAAACTGACTGATCCCCAGTGTGGCTACGGTGCTATCATAGGCATGAATCCCAAGACTGGTCGCATTTTTGTTCCGCCATCGCGCAGGGTGATGGAATCCAATCTCGCAATCCCAGAAAGGAAGCGCAACATGGACAGTATAGACCCCACAGATTCACCTTCGCCCGAACGCGTCTCGAAGAAGAAAAAGACGTACCCCGAGGCGAAACTGTTCAAGGCGCCCTCCAGCTCCGACAACTTCGCCAGGGCGGCCCCGTCTAATGTTGCCTCCCTAATGAGCGAGACATGCATTGATTCACGTCCTCGTCCAGTCGATGGCCTAGCGGCATGCACCATTGATTCGGATGGTAAACTACGCGCCCCGGATGCAGAGGGCAGGACAGACGAGTATTCTCATGTGGAGTACTTGCTGGATTCCTTCCAGAAGTATGTATGATGACGGTCTTCTGGATGTTTAGATGGGATTCTGGATCGCCCCATTTCTGAATTGGTTTGGATTGGATTGGTCGCTTCGGCAAGAATTGTATTTTCTTTTCTGTACAATTTGAATTGGGTCATTCTGGATTGGAGTTTTGGATTAATTACGACGAGGGGACAGTTTTTACTATTGGGAGATGATTGCATTCTCTTGTCTGGAGGGATAATTGGGAAATCAAGGCTCGTTTGTTGGGCATATGAAGAGACGAAAAACACGCAAGATAGGGCCATAGTGCAACAATCATGTTATTAGCTCTCACTAGATAGTGCAGTAATGTTTGATATTATTTGATGGAATCAACTCTCTTGATGTGTAGCAGTGAAATGGAAGAAAGACGCTGTTGCATAGATGATGTATCAATATGCGAAGCAGGTTTTTCGTAGTGTTGGTAGAGCACTGGGTCATGTGGACGTCAACCGGGGAACTTGTCTTTTGGTACGGACGGCTACATATACAGCGGGGCCACAAAAGGATTTTTGATTTTGCTCCTTGATTTTGCTATAATACACCATCCTTTGAAGTACTGATATTATGCTATCGTCTCACACTCTGTCCATTACACTTCGAGTACGAGGGAGGAAGGGACACAGACAAACAAGCACATGACTGAATATCAATCAACCCAACATTGAACAGTCCGAATTTCACAGCTGACGAAACGACCACGACAGTTCGGCGGGTCATTCAAAACTCGAGCCAATCTTTCAGAAGGCATTTTCCATCTCGTTCACCGGTACTGGCTCCTCAACCTGACTCATCCCCCGTGTGCAGCTTCCCAACTTCCACTATGTGGACCTACGACGTTGAGCGACCACGGTTGTCGTCCCCCAGACCCGCACACATATGAAAATATCACGAGCCGAATAACGATCGGGTTCCAGGCAGTGGTTCTATTACGCCATTCTTTTCCTCGTTGCTTATAAGACGGCCCAACCCACATATGTTAGTTATTGGAAAATAAAGGACTGTTGGATTCCTTACACACTGTCCTTGCTCGAGCAGAAAGCCCCTGCTACACTTAACCACCACACACTTACACTTACACTTACACCACCAACTCCACAATGGACACGGGATCAATCAGCATGGACCCCTCACGAGAGACCAGCAATTCTGGTGACGTGGAAAAAGACGCCAGCACCGCCGTCTCGCCGCTCAAACCGGGTCTCAACGAGCCGCTCATTATCAATGGCAAGCGCGTGCTCCGCGACGAAGACGCCTTCGAAGTAACGGCGTACGCGTGGTCGATCAAGAAGAAGTGGATACTACTCACCGTCGTGGCGCTCTGCCAGACGTCGATGAACTTCAACGCGGCCATCTACTCCAACGCGGTCGAGGGCATCAACGACGAGTTTCACGTCAGCAACGGCCGGATGGGCATGGTGGCCTTTCTCGTCGCGTACGCATTTGGCTGCGAGCTCTGGGCGCCGTGGTCGGAGGAGTTGGGTCGATGGATCATCATGCAGGGCTCTCTTACGTTTGTCAATATCAGCATCCTCATCTGCGCCCTCAGCGTCAACTTCCCCATGATGATTGCAGGCCGCGTCATCGGCGGTCTCTCGTCGGCTGGCGGCTCCGTCACCCTCGGCATGGTGGCCGACATGTTCCTCCCCGAGGAGCAGCAGCATGCCGTGCTCTGGTCCTCTCTCTTCTCCTGTCTGGGTGCAGTCATTGGCGGCATCTGCGGTGGTCCCGTCCAGCAGTACCTCCCCATGAGGTGGAACTTTTGGATCCAGCTCATCTTCAGCTGCACCACGCAGCTCATCCACTTCTTCGTCGCCAAGGAGACGCGGTCCACGGTGATGCTGGACAAGTACGCCAAGGGGCAGCGCAAGAAGGGGGTAGAGGACGTGTACGGGCCCAACGAGATCAAGACGCGCGAGGAGCGCTGGAACGCACACGAGATCTTCACCACCATGTGGCGGCCGTACCAGATGCTCATCTTCGAGCCCATTGTCCTGCTGCTCTCGCTGCTCTCTGGCTTCGCCGATGCCCTCATCTTCTCCTTTTTCGAGTCGTACGGCTACGTCTTCGCCCAGTGGAACTTCACTCCCACGCAGATCAGTGTGGCCCTGCTCCCGCTCGCCATCTCCTACTTTCTCGCCTACTTCTCCTTCTTCCCCGTGGTCAAGCGGCACACTGCATGCCGTAATAGGGGCGAGGTTCTGCTTCCGGAGGCGCGTCTCTGGTGGCTGCTCTTCCTGGTCGTCTCGCTTCCCGTCGGAATCCTCGGCAGTGCCTTTGTATCCACGGGCCCCGGCTCTCACTGGGCCGGCGTGTGCGCTTTCAGCATGCTCATCGGCATAGCCAACTACTCCATCTACTACGCCACGGTCGACTACATGGTGGCCACGTATGGCGTGTACGCTGCCTCTGCCACGGGCGGCAACGGCTTCATGAGGGACTTCCTCGCCGGCATCTGCGCCATATATACGGGTCCCATGTTCCACAATCTCGGCATCCGCAATTCAAATTTGGTCTTCTTCGGCTTCGCCGTCGCCCTCTGCATCCCCGTCTACGTCTTCTACTACAAGGGCACCCAGATCAGGAAAAGGAGCAAGTTTGCAATGCAGCTCGAGAAGCAAAAGGAGGCCCGGCTTGCGGCCAAGAACGGCGCCGTCCGGGGCAATAGCGAGCCGGTGACTGGCGGGATCAATATTCCCAATCTTTAGGGAGAGAGAGAAGTGGAGGGAGGGATGGATAGGGGAGAGGGAGACGGAAAGAAAAGGCGTGGAATTTATCAAGTTTTGGATCAAGGGGTTGTTCCTCTGACGTTTTATTCTTCCAAAACTTGGATAGATCAAGGGGTTGTTTCCTTTTTTGTACGTTTTATCCTTCCGAGGCTAGCTTGGATAAAGGAGGTTCGTTATTATTCAGATTCTTCCGTCTCGATGCTCGTAATTGGGAGGATGCAGACTATTACTTTTTCTTTTACTTTTTTTTTTAACTTTTACTTTTACTTTTACTCTTACTCTTACTTTTCCTCGTACTTTTCCTCGTACTCTTACCGTCATCATTACTGCCATTCCCACTCCCACTCCCACTCCCACTCCCACTCTTTCAAACGCGAACGCGAACACGAATACGAGTTAAGAGTTAAGAGTTAAAAGTGCCGAGTAAGCAAATCAACCCCATGCACCTCTCGAGACCCGAGATAAAGGGGAGAGAGAGAGAGAGAGAGAGAGAGAGAGAGAGAGAGATGGCAAAGATGGATGGATGGATGGATGGATGGGAGCATAATACAATTAAAATTGAATTTTAAAACATACATTCCATCTCAGTAGTGTTATATCGTAATTACTACTACTACTACTACTACTACTACTGCTGATTATTTATTCATCTGTCTATCTATCCATCTATCCATCTATCTATCTATCTATCTATCTATCTATCCTCGTACATAACCACATTGATAGCCATGTTAATAATAATCCTAATCCTTGGAATAATACTTTACTTGTCTACTAAATCATATACATACATACATACATATCCTTATTACCATCTATCATCTATCTATCCTACCACCATCCATCACACACACCGACCCACCCACCCACCCACCAACAAAAGTAAAAAAAGAAAAGAAAAAGAAACCACTTCCTTCCTTCACTTCCTTCACTTCACTTCCCTTCCTTCACTTACCTTTCTACATACACCAACTCTCCGACCGATACACATACACATACATATACATATACATATACATGCCTATGTAATAATAATTAGGTTTCTTTTCGTCCATATTTATCTATCCATCTAATCCATCTATTAATCCATCTAACCTAACCTAACCTAACTAAGTAACCAAGTAACCAAGTAAACGAAGGAAGAAATAATTAATTAATTAATCAATTGTCTTCTTCTATTACATGATTACTACTTCAGCAACGATGGCAACGACGGTAACGACGGTAACGGTGGCAACGGTGGCAACGGTGGTAGTGGTGGTGGTGGTCGTAGTGGTAGTGGTAGTGATATATACATGGCCGTTTTGTATAAGGAAGGATTCATGAATTTATAAGCAAAACCAAAACCAAAACCAAAACCAAAAAGGTTCGTGGTAGCATCATCTATCGGGGAGCGGGACAATTATAGCTCCGTTGGGTGGGGTGTGGAGCATCTTGTGCGTGTGTAAGCATTGGATGGTTGGGCGGACGGACGGATTGGTGGTCATGTATATATGTATGTATATATGTATATATGATATGTACAAGATACAACATCTACTCACACGTCGATCCCACTCCAGCACCAACTCCATCAGCCCGAGTCGGTATAACATTTATCCACAATGGCGCTTTCCACCCTCCCCCTTCTCCCACTCGTGCTCCTCGCCACAGCCACAGCCACAACCACAGCCACGGCAAACGCCACGGCCTTTTCTGAGAAATGCACCGCCTTTGCCTCGAGCCTTGCCCTGGGGAACTCGACGTATCGCGTGACCATGGCCCAGTACGTCCCTGCGACATCGTACATCAACGCAACGGCCGAGGGCAGAGACGCGTCTTGCGATGGCTACGTCCCGGTCGACATGTGCCGGGTCGGATTGACGGTTGCGACGAGCGGTGCGAGCGAGGTCGTCGTGGAGACGTGGCTGCCCGAGGATTGGAATGGACGGTTTTTGGGCACGGGGAATGGCGGACTGGGGGGCTGTAATTTTTTGTCATAGTGATGGCAGAAGATGTAACGTGAATGGATGCGTGCTCATCCCGTGTCAGGCATCCTGTACTTTGACCTCGTCAACGGCGTCCAGCACGGCTTCGCATCCGTCGGCATCCAACAACGGGCACGACGGAGTGTCAGGCGCGGCCTTCAACCACGCACCCGAGGTGCTGCACGACTACGTCGATCGGGCGCTCGTGGCCGGTGTGCAAGTGGGCAAGGACGTGACGGCCCAGTTCTACTCCAAAGAGGCATACAAGACGTACTACATTGGCTGTTCTGCCGGTGGTCGGCAGGGCTGGAAGGCGGCACAGGCGTACCCGGGTCTGTTCGACGGAATCGTTGCGGGGGCGCCGCTTCTGGCGTTCAATGGGAACATGGGCTGGTTCAGCGAGACGTTGAAGGAGACGAGGACGAATACGAGCGAGGGTTATCTGACGGCCGAGGATTGGGCAGCCGTGCAGGGCGAGGTGTTGAGACAGTGCGATGGGCTCGACGGGGCCATTGACGGAATCCTCGAGGATGCGAGAAAGTGCCACCTGCATGTCACGCCGATGCTCTGTAGTACGGATGCTTCGAACCCGACTTGCTTGAGCGCCGCGCAGGCCGATGCCATGGCCAACATCTTCTCCCCCTTACATTCTCGACGGCCAGGTGCAACACTCGGGCGGATATCACGGATACGAGACCACATTACTGCAGCTCTTTCTCGGGCCCCTGGCGGAGACATGGGTGGACGAATGGCTCCAATACGTCGTATACGCGAACCGCTCTTGGTCGGCACATGATGCCACCGAGGCCGATGTACGTGCTACCATAGAGCTGAACCCCTACAACATCCAAACCTTCGACACGGACCTCTCGGCCTTTGGAGATGCTGGAGGCAAGATATTGCACTGGCATGGACAGGCGGATCCAATGCTACAGGCAGGAAACTCGGACCGGTACTACGATGCCGTGAGAAGCACCATGAAGGCTACCAGCGCCGAGTTGGATGACTTCTACCGTTACTTCCGCGTTTCAGGCACCAATCACTGTGCTGGCGGACCCGGGGCATTCCTCATGGGCCAAATGGGCGGCACCAGTGTCAGTGATGATCCGGATGACAATATGCTGATGCGTATTGTCGAGTGGGTTGAAAACGATGCGCCGCCCGAGTTTGTGCGAGGGACCAAGTTTGTGAATGACACGGCCAGCTTGGGAGTGGCCTTTACGAGGAAGCACTGCAAACACCCTGCTGTGAACGTCTACACGGGGACCGGCAACGGGACAGATGAGGATGGGTGGACTTGCGTTGAGGAGTAGGCGAAGAGCAGTTGGGGTCTCTATTGGCAGTTTCAAAGCAGAGCGTCTCGATTGACAGTTTCAAAGCAGAGCGTCTCGATTGACAGTTTCAAAGCAGAGCGTCTCGATTGACAGTTTCAAAGCAGAGAGACGTCTCTCTGCTATTAGGAAAAGGAAAAGGAAAAGGAAGAAAAAGAAAAAAGGAATTGAAATTGGACAAACTTTTGGAGAATGCAAAATGCCACCTTACCATGCAAATCGTACATGCCATTCAAGGCAGCCATAACACCGTGCTTGGATGCTGAGAAAGAAACCCGAGATGCCCTCTCTGCGACCCGTCGTTCCCACGCCATGCATAAGATAGATGCCGCTTTCGTTTTTCGCCACCGCCTGATGATGATGCTGAGAAAAGGAAAGAGATGATTGGTATGCCCCCCCCCCCCTGCCCAACCCCCAGATGCAGCCGTCAACGCCGATGAAATAAAAGGAACCAGAGACAGTGACAGTAACGCTAAAGGCGAGCTTGATTGAGCTGTTCGGTCAACCTAGAGACGCAATTGCAGTGCCGATATGCTTCGTCCTGCGAACAAGCAAAATCAGTCAGCAATTGATTGGGGCGTCGAAATCGTACTCGCGATGTGGAGTCTCTACCTCCTTGGGCCAGAATACGCCGTTGGCTAGTTCTTCTATGGGGAAGACTTCTCGGGCATATTCTTCAATGTCGCGGTTGCCCTCCCAGAGTTGGAGGGCGATTCTAGGACAGAGATGCTCGAGATCGGGGCCAAAGTACGGCGCACCCTTTTCGCCTAGCGTATACTCGAGGGCAGAGAGGTGCTGACGATATCCGGCCGGAGTGGGTACGTTGATCATGATGGGGCCTCGTCTGTACTGAACGTGCCGTCCTAGACCGCGGCTAAAAGCCTGGCATACTTGCTTGGGGCTCATGACGGAGAAGGCAAGGGGGATTCTGGTCATGGCTTCGGTCAGTTTTTTATTTCCATTTTCGGTTTTATTTCCATTCTCGTTGTTATTTCCGTTTTCATCGTCGTGTGTTGTTTGTTTATGCGAGGCGCAACACGTGGCTCGCATCAAAGCACGCGATACATGATAAGATAAGACGAGGCGCGGAAAAACGGGAAAAAGGGAAAAAAGGGAAAAAAGGGAAAAAAGGGCACATGGATGGCGTAATTTTTTTACTGTGGGGAATGATGCGAAGTTTTAAAAGGAATGATGCAAAGTTTTAAAGAAATGGATGCGCTTACCGACTGCCGTTCCATTTCCGGGGACCTTCTTTGAACAACTGAAATATAGCAGGGCCGACATCGTGTTCGGAATCCAACCATGGGAGAGCCTGGTTGGGGTGGAAGGGGGCCTGCCAGACAAAGCTGCCGTCGGGCTGCAGCTCCATGCGGAATAGAGGAAAGTCGAGACTGGTGAAATTGTTGTGGTAGATGCCGCAATAGACAAATGTGGCTGGTAGGCCGATTTGGCGAATGTATTGCTCGACGGTGAGCTTGGGAGCCCACATTGGCAGGGCCCTCCAGTTTTCGCCGTGAATGGAGTGGTCGGGCATACTGGAATAGATGTAGTGTTGGATGCCGGCCTTGTTTGCAGCGTCGGCAAGGGACCGACCAATGGCGACCTCGTCTCCCCAGTGTGTAGTGTTGATGAATGCACATTGGGCGCTCTTGAACAGGTTGTCGAGAAACTTGCGATCCTCGAGTTTTCCAATGTAGACGGTGACATTGGGCAGTTCAGAGAGCTCCTGGGCGACGATGCCGTTCAGATCGCGCATCTGGGCGCGCACCTGCCATCCCAGGGCGGACGCGACTCGAATGAAGCTCGCCGACTGGCGGCCATTGCTGTTGATTGTGACTACCGTCCTCTGCATTCGTGATGTGGTGATGTGGTGATTAAGGGTGTGTAGGGGAGGGAGAAGTTCCAGGGTTGTGTTGTGTTGTGTTGTGTTGTGGTTATGGTGGTGGTGGTTGTTATTGGTGAAGCCGCATGCAGCACCGAAGCGAAGAAAAAAAGAGAAAGTGAGAAAGTGAGAGAGAGGATAGAGAGAGAGCGAGCAAAGACGAGTTGATATACGAGTAATAGCAAACGAGGCAAAAAAAGGTGCAACCTTGAAACAGAAGCGCGTCTCTAGGGCTTGTACAGTAATTGGTATTGTATAGAGTAGTGCGGGCGGCTTCTCGGGAAGGTTGAAGATGTATGAGGCAACGAGTTGGAGTGACGAGTGAGGGTGACGAGTGAGGATGACGAGTAACGGCGACGGTGACAGATAAAAAGGTGGTGTGAGGTCGCAGGCCTTTTGTCGAGAGAGAGAGAGAGAGAGAGAGAGTTTTTGGGTAGACAGCGGCGTCGGGGGCGAGTCGACTCAAGTTGCTAGGTTGCCGCAATCGGGGCAGCGGGCAGTGGACAAGGGATAGATTGCACGTGTTGGGGTCGCACAAGGAAATTTCCTAGTCTGCTAGTCTCTAGTCTGTTAGTTGGTAGACAAACGTGCGTAGAGGCTGTATGTATGACAATAATTACCACATGCAGGTATGCGGTATGTGCTATGTGCCAATGTGGTATGCGGTATGCAGGTATGCAGGTATGCAGGTATGTAGGTATGCAGGTATGCAGGTGGAGGCCAGCTAGAACTAGTATACCTAGATGGGTCATGGATGCCGTGCCGAGTGGAGCGTCGACGGGTAGTAATTATTATTACAAGACATTTCGAGAGGGCAGTATGTTATATACATGCATGTATTATTCTTCAACACACAGCACAGCTTATATTCTATTACAATATTCTTCAACACACAGCACAGCACAGGGCCAACCAAAGGTGCCGATGAACGCCCCTGGATGACACCCCTCGCGGAGATGTAGGAGATGTAGGACATGCAGGAGATGCAGGACATGCAGGACATGCACAAAGAAGAAGCGTCGGTCCCGTGTGTCATTATTATCGAAGTCGAGCGTGTCAAGGTGATGAATTAGTGTTGGGAGAGGGGGGGGGGGTTCTTGTTTTACATAATGGCAGCTCCAAGAGAACGAATTGGAGCAAGGCTGGGATAGGATATGAGGTTAGCATGCCAACGTGTGCACTTGGGAGCCATACATAGACAGTAAGCCGGGGCGGTGAGGCGATACGAGGCATAAGGTGCGCAATTTGGTCCTTGGAGGAGAAAATGAGCATGGCGTCTGGGCACCATCGCTCCTAATAATACTACTTTGTACTGGATGTAGGAGGAGTCAGGACATGCTTCGTGATGGGTCATGGGTCATGGGTCATGGGTGATGCGTGATCTATGTATGCAGGCCAGGCGGGGAGGAGGGGGATTACCTAGATTCTGCGAGCGACATTTATGCGGGGAAGAGGGGCATTCTCTCTCTCTCTCTCTCTCTCACACACACACTCTTACACACACACTCTTACACACACACTCTTACACACACACTCTTACACACACACTCTTACACACACATACAAAGTACACACTCCACCCTTGTAGTAATTACTCTGCAAGTACCAAAGTCTAATTATTGTCCATGTAGGTAGGGTATTGTTATTATTAATATGACTTGGCAGAACAATTTCTCTTAGTAACCGGCACACTCTGTGGCAATGCATGCACATTGCAATCCATGGCACGTCAAGGGAGGGGGGCATTCTTACACATTTACCGGTACATACATACATACATACACAGATAGGTACGTACAAGAATACCCATACGCCTATCAGATCAATCACAGCCACTTGGACCTCGTCGACGTATAATTACTATTATCCAACTCCCTACGGTACAGTACATACATGATGTATTATATACCTCTTTGCCCGCAATATATCCCGCAATCCACCTCCCCGCCATTCAGAGTCCGTCTAGACTCGTTGAGAGATGGCAGACAACGAATAATACTGTACATGTACGACACGGCCACACGGCGATACGGCGATATGGTGATACGGTGATACGGTGATACGGCGATACGGCGATACGGCCACACCCACACGACCACACGGCCACATAACAATCAAATATCCCAACGCCCCTCTCAACGCCCCAACCTACCCACATCATGCAGGCCATTCCATCTATATGCAGACCATGCAGATGCAGACCATTCATGCATCCTCGAGCAGCCTCAGTAATTACCCATCATCATCCAGATGCTATATTACCTGTATATCCAAGTAGTTATACATGGCAATCTTTCAGCCAGTCACCATAGCCCACACGGCCGCGCTACCCTCCTGCTTTTCTTCCGCCGTATGTTGTCTTGCAGTCGCCTGTGCCATTTCGTCAGAGTGCAGATGCGCCCCGGCATCCCTCAACACCTCCACATGATCTTGTAACCCCGCTGCCGCGGCCAAAAAGAGGGGCGTGTGTCCCGACCGGTTTCTAACATGGACCGACGCGCCTTGCGCTAGAAATTCTCCAAGGATTTCCAGACTCGGTCCCGTCGCCGCAAGGTGCTGTATGATAATCCCCGTCAGCCTAAAGACCCTTTTTTTTTTCTTCTCTTCTCTTCTTCTTTTCTCTTCTTCTCTTCTTTCGCATCTGCAAACGCCATCTTGCATCACCAATCACTCGTCCTTTCGCATCTGTTTTTCTCTGCAGCGGTGTGCCAAAAGATAAGAGCCAGCATGGTGCTACCGCCAAGCAAACTCCTGCTGGGCTCTGTATGGCTTCACACAGCTTGTGCCGACGGCCTCTTACTTTGTTTCGATATCGAAAGATAATGCCGTTGCACCATCAGCCAACAATGCAACGGCTTCCGATACCCGTCTTCCACAAATTGGGCATTGGGATGGGAGGGGGTCCATCTACCTAAAAACCCAAAACGGACGCTAACTGGCGACTTCCAGACCACGATATGAAATGCCACTTACCACGGGCGTATTGAAATTGTAGTCGGCGTCGTTGAGGAGCCATCTGGGCGAAGCTCGAATAATGTCCCGGGTATCCTGCAAATTGCCCTTTTGGACCGCGTAGCCCAATGCTGCAAGGTTTGATAGTTCTGGTGTGAGCACGCCGCTCCTCTTTGGATGCTCAAAGTGTGTACGTGTCGTCTCTGTCAGCTCCCCGCGAATCGAAACAGACATCCTCTTCGCTACCTCCTGGGGAGTCGCATCCGGTAGGGCTAAAAGGTAAGCTAGCTTAGTGAGCGCCGCCTCAGAGGTCATGTCTTGCCCAAACACGACGCCTGCACGTCCCAGAACGGTCGCGGGAGCATAGAGTGCGCTCACGCTGCCGCTCAGACACTGCGTCACGTTGACTATGACGATTCCCCTCTTGACCGCGTCGGCCAGGATTCTCGTCATTGCACTGTCGGGCCCTCCGGGTGTATTGCCAGCTCCAAACGTCTCCAAGATCAGCCCCTTGAGGCCCTCCAAGCGCAAGACGGCATCGACCATTTCTGGCCTCATACCCGGGAAAATCCGGAGGCATGCCACGTGTGCCGTGTCCAGTTTCGTCTGTATGCTGAAGGGAGTTACATCGGTCGGCCGGTAGACGCTGTCCCATTGCACATTGGTCCTTAGGGACGAGATGGTTGCAAGCGGCGCGAGATTGGGGCTGGCAAAGGCTTGAAAGTCGTCTGCAGACACCTTGGTCGTGCGGTTGCCTCGGAACAGCTTGAAGTTGAAGAACAGACATACTTCTGGTATCATGAAATGTCCAGCAATGATCAACGAACTGAGCAGATTGTCCTGGGCATCCGTCTGCAGCTCCATCATGGGCGCCTGCGATCCCGTCAGAATCACGGGCTTGCCTAGATTGTGCAGCATGAAGCTCAGTGCAGAGCACGTGTATGCAAGAGAATCCGTTCCATGGAGCACCACGAAGCCATCGAAGAGCTGGTAGTTGCGGTATATCGTCTTCGCTATCTGGTCCCATCCAATGGCGTCGATGGAGCTGCTATCGAGTAGCTTGTCGAACTCGAGCACGCAGTACCGCACGCGACGCTCGTATGTACTGATGGGCGTCCGCAGGCTCTGCACCGCTTTGCGCGTGCCCTTGTCGTCGATTACCGTCTCCAGAGGCTCAGGATACGACCCATCGTTGAAGCATGGCCGAGGCGCGAGTCCAGCCTTGAGAAATCCGCGAGCAGGTATCAAACCGTCGGGCGATTTTTGCATGCATATCGTGCCTCCTGATGGATTGTGAGCTCCAAAGGGGAAAATCTAGCAAGTTTGCGCCCAGACTGACCTGTGATGATGATCAGAACGCGAGATTCAGGGAGCTGCAGTTCTGCGAATGCGTCATCCATGATTGAGACGTCTCCGAGCAGCTTTGCAGGCATGCAATCCTCTAGATGTGCCTTGTTCTTTTCTCTCTGCTATCACAAAGTGGATTCGCTGCTAATAATCACCTTTTACTCTGTTTGCCAGGCTTTGTGAGTTGTGGTGCAGAGTGTAGGCGAGGCGAGGTGGGCAACAATCACCGCCAGAAGGAGATTTCATCGATTCCGACGTTCCGAGAACTGGTTCGGGAATTTCGTCACCACGCCCGCACACACACACATACACGCAAATATTACGACAATAATTATTATGCAAATTCCAAAACGTCTAATTGTCCACCTGCGAAAACAACGGCAGACAGGGCCTTGATTTCACACCTCAATTCAAACAACAGATAACAGCCCCGTGCATAACAAAAGGCGGAAATCCGCGAACCAAGCGCCCTTGCATTGTAGGAAAAACGCGTATGTACCGTAATCCGTAAATCTACTTATCGGCCCGGTCCAATCACTAACTAACTATCTATGTACGAATAGGAAAGAAAATCTCTTTCCCCGATCGGCCCCTCCTCCCGCAAAGATGAAAGATAGAAGAGAAGAAAAAAACTCTAAGAAAGACTCCACTTTTTGCAATTATTATTACCCCTTCGAAATAGCATTGAGCATTCTATTACCCCTCGACAACCTTCCCATTCGTAGTTCCTCGTCCAGTAATAATTAGTTAATAATTATCGTCATCTATAAACACACTTTTTCCGAAACTCGAAAAAGAAAAAGGAAAAGTTTTTTTTTTTCAATTCTTTTCTGGAAGGGAGGGGGTAGGGGTAAGGGTTCTTCTTCGCTTTTGCGTCTGCGTCTGCGTCTGCGTCTGCGTCTCGTGCGTCTATCTGCGGGAACGAAGATGATTTATTAATTACATGGTTCTTCACTCACTCTCACCCACCGGACATAATAACAGCCATGTATGTATGTATGTATGTACATGCATATGTACTGTACATGTATGTACATGTAATACCAGACTAGACTGTCGTCATACATACATACATACACACACCTACCCACCCACCCACCTACCTACATATGTACTGTACAAAAAAGTAAATCAGTGAGTACAAGTAGGTAGGTAAACTTTCAGTGTCGAGTGAGTAGTCGCGCATTGCATCGGCTTTGCTTGCTTGCTTGCTTGCTTGCTCCCTGACCTGACCTGACCTGACCTGACCTAACCACCTGACCTGACCTGATCCTGCAAGTACGTATGTACAGTCAATCAATGTACAATACAGTACAGGTAATCAATCTATTAATCAATTAAGCCTTTCATAGTGAGTGAGTGAGACATGGGACATGGGATCCGAATGCGTGCATGCGTGCGTAAGTAAACAAATAAGTAAGTCATGTATGTACATTACATTACATTACATTACAGTACATTACATTACATTACATACATTAAATTACATTACATACATAGCTAGTTAATTAATTAATCAATTGATGAGTAGATAGCCTACTACTACGTCTTGCGTCTTGCGTCTTGCGTCTTGCGTCTTGCGTGCACACATTACTTTTAATGTGGGAATTTGCGCGGGCTGATCTGATCTGATCTGATCTGATCTGAGCATCTCTTTTGGTGTCTTGTCTTGTCTCGTTTCTCGTCTCTCTCTTTTAATTATCGATGGAATGGAATTATGGAATAAGTAAGGGAGAGAGGGGGGGGGAGGGGAGGGTGCGCTATATATGTACATATATATATATGCCCATACATATATATATGCACATACATACATACATACATGTCGCTGCACGTCGGTTGCTGCACGCCAGACTTGCATACATATATATGTACATATACACGAGTGATTGGCGTACGCCTTGATCCTATGTATGTATGTATGTACAGTACAGTACAGTACAGTACAGTACAGTACAGTACATACATACAAAGCTGCATTGCATCGCATCGCATTGCATTGCATAGCCTACTATCATATCAACCGGTCGGTATGTATTACATATGCAGAGAGAGAGAGAGAGAGGGAGAAGAAAAACCCCCCCAATCTGTCAACACTAGACATGCGACGAAACAAGTCGAGCCATGTAATACATACATATATATGTACATATGTACGCCCTCGGGGTATTCCAACACCGAACCGTGATTTCCATCAATCAACCAATCAACCCAATCACTGCGCCGCTGCGTTAATACTGTGTACTCTTCCCGGCCTTCTTTGCGGCCGACTGGGGTAAGAGTCAGATTGTGTGCTGCTGGAGAAGAGTGAAATAGCAATGAGTAGACCATCAAGATTGGCGCATCTACTACCCATGCATGAATTAAAAAAAAAAAGACGCCAACACAACAACAAAAAAAACCCCCCAAAAAAAACAAAAAGTTCCTCACGGCGTTCCATCGTCCGCAGCAGAAGCCTGCGCGGCTTTCACTTCACACCCAACGCTTCAGCGTGGACGATGAGCTCAGCCGACAAAGGGCATGCATGTCAGCAGAGGCAAAACGTCTTTTTTTTTCTTTTGCGTACGAGCTTGGCATGAATGAAATTTGACGAAAAGGGGGAGAGAGAGGCAAAGACTTACCACGCGTGTCTTCTCTAGGGTCTTGACCTTGGCCCAGTGGTCACGGATCCATAGCAATAGTGCGTCTTGGTGACCCGAGTCGGCGTCTATGGCTTCTATCCATATGGGCTGGCTCTCCGTGTCGAGGTTTGCGTCGTCGCTGATGTGTGGTTGGCCTGGTGGTATGGGGGTTAGCACGAGCGCTGGAGAATCAAAGTGACTCGATAAGGTCCCATTGCATCTGCAAGAGATGTTGTTTTTCCATTGTCGAGAAGGGATTCGGTGTTCGTCTTTACGATTCATAGATTCATAGTCGCTGCGCAGAAGCCAAAAGAGGAAGAGTACAAAGTTGGAACTTGCCCTCAATGAATTGGACCCAACGCTTCAATCCCCTCACAACCAGATTCAGGGCCTCGCCCTCGAGAGGTAGTGATTCCTTGACTTGTTTCCAGAGCTGGGCATCCGCTTCTTGTGTCTTGTGCTCTCTCATCATCTTGTCATACTCGTCCTGCTTCCCGAAAGTTTCGAGGCCAGAGACGAGTATCTCACTTCGCGTCCATTGCCTGTCGGACGTGCCAACATCGGAGTGAGAGGGCATGTACTCCTCGACGAATTTCCGGTACATGGGCCGCTTGATCTGTCGAGCGCGGTCGTTTGACTTCTCCACCCTGTCATCGAAGATATGGCGGGAGAAGAACCGACCCCGAGTGACCCAATCGAACAGTTCGTCTTCGGCGTCGAATCCAGCGTGGTACTCTGAACTATCCAGACCGTAGAACTCCATGACTTGGTCCGGGTGCCGCGTCAAGAAAAGCAGGCTCTTCTTCTTGTTGTACGGCTCAATCTCCGCGACCCGAAGGTGAAGTCCCTTTTCATTCATCGTCAGGCCCAGCCCTCGGTGGCAGATTCCGATGATTTGGAGCAAGTCGGAATCGGATTTTAGGAACCGCGTCCACTCGAAAAGCTCCTCGCTGTCGGGCGTGCCTTGGCCAGGCGACAGCTCCACGTCAACTTGCACGTACGCATTCGGAACGACCGGGTGGGGGATAGCAAAGTGAAATGTCCCACCGTTGGTCTTTGAGAGTTGAGCACCTATCAGATTCCCAATCCTCGTCCGAGTGGATTCGCCTGCTAGAGAAGTGTCGCTGGGGATTTCGTTGGTGACTAGAAAGTCGACATCGCCGAAATCGCGTTTCCCGGGCATCTCGCGGGGAATGGTGACTTTTAGGAATATGACCTCGAGTTTGGCTGTCATGTCCGCAGCGACTTTGTGGTACACGTCTGGGGGCATCCGAGGGCAGTTGACGGGGAATAGTTGGCCGCCCATGGTGATTAATCAGAGGGGGGTAGGGACCGCAGTTGTTACAAGGCCGGCTGAGGAAGGTAGTTCTTGGGAGGGGGGGGGGGCGAGCGGCGCGGTATATACACATAAAACTAGCAACGAGAGTGAGGTCAGGGGGTGATTCCTGTGTGGTGAAGCTGGGTCTGAGTCAAGACCTTCAGCTGCGCTGTGCAACTGGTGGCAGTGAATGGAAGGCACAGTGGACTCCAACTTCAATTCGAGAGGACCGAAGTCAGATCAGCTCTATTCGTATTACAACCGGGTATATAATAGTGTGAAGATGGGCGGTTTGATTTTCATCTATTCAGCTCTACGTGTACTTTATCAGCCAGTGGTGCCTTTACACATTATTGTGCCTGAACCTCTTATTCTCTTCGATTGTGACCAACGTAGTTATCGTAGCAAATGAAGGGGCAATTTGTTTACTTGATAGTCCATGATTGGGATGTAATGTACAGTGTTCTGTCAACCATGTGTATGTGTGTGTGTGTGTGTGTGTGTGTTGATGATCGAAGGTGAGATGGGAGGTGTGTTGGTGTTTCTCAACAGACGCCACGCCCCTGTGCCGAACCTCACATCCCTGTCCTCGTGCGCCTCAGCATACGAAATTTTGGACCACTACAGCTCTCAACAAGAAACCGTCGCAACGGAAAATACAAAACGTTCGCAAAGTAATCTCTGGGCTATATTAACCCCCTCCACAGTATGGTGTAGCTCCCTCACTACTCTTTCGAAATCTCACTGAACAATGCCTTTTTTAGAGAATCTCATCGTGGCGAACAGTGCCATGGCCGAACCCAAGCCAGAAGAGATCATGGCCAACTTCGAGGAGCTCAACCTCCTTGAATCCGAGTTTGAAGACGTGGAGCTCGAACTGAGTACGACGCGACCCTCCTACTTTCCACATGGTCACAATTACTGACTGTTGATTTGCAGTTCGAAAGACCGAGGCCCTCCACGCACCGCTCTACAAAAAGCGCGCCGAGCTCGCAGCAAAGATCCCTCACTTCTGGGCTCTCGTCCTCGAGCAATCTCCCCCAGAACTCGATAACTTCTTCCAACCCTCCGACTCGAACATTTTCGCAGAATGCCTGAAAACAATCAACGTGTCGCGATTCGAGATGGACGACCCAAAGGGCTCACCCCGTAGTTTTACAATCGAATTCGAGTTCAGCGAGAACAAATATTTTGATAACACGGTTTTGGCAAAGAAATTCTGGCACAGAAAGTCCACGGACGGGTGGCAGGGACACGTCTCTGAGCCTGTGCAGATCAATTGGAGGAAAGGCCAGGACTTGACGGGCGGCTTGACGGACGCGGCATACAAATTGTCCCAAGCGAAGAAGAAGTTGGCGAGCTCGGGGAAGAAAGACGTCAAGGAGACTACGCTACCCGAGTACAAAGCTCTGGCCAGCAAGATTGAGGAGAGTGAAGAGGCCTCGAATAGCTTTTTCGCTTGGTTCGCATTCGTTGCCAGCTACAGATGGGTCAGCGCAGAGGAGTCGGAGAAAGCGCACAAGATTGAAGCAGAGCAGAAGGAGAAGATGAAACGGGGTGAGAAGGTGGACCAGGACGAGGAAGAGCCGACGGATGCGGACGAGCAGGATTATCAGGAAACCGAGGTATTCCCTCAGGGTGACGAAGTGGCCGCTTTGATCGCGGACGAAATGTGGCCATCCGCCATCAAATACTACAGTAGGTCTCGCCATGCTAAATCTTTTTATCAACCGTTCTAACATGTACCCAGAACACGCCCACGAAGCTGACGATGAAGACTTCTCCGAAATTGACGAAGACTTTGACGAAGAAAATGACCAGAGCGAAGATGAAGTCGATATCCGGGGGCTCGTAGGCAAGGGGCGGAACAGCAAGTTCAACGACTCGCCTCCGTCTAAGAAGCAGAGGAAATTCTAGACTTGATGGTATTTGGTGCTTGAGCCTTGGAAAGAGTCGGTTTGATATACACGCCTGACCTTTTGCGTTGGTTGTTCCCTATTTCATCGGGCTCATTGGCTAGGGTATACGGTAATGTGTGGTCTTCAGACGAGGCCACAATAATGAATGTTCCATAGACACATGAAGACTTTACAATACACACTTTACGATACACACTTTACGATACACACTTTACGATAATGGATCCAGTCGTTCTCCCACTCTTTGCTCTGCTAGCAACATTTCTGTTCTTGAATCCTGCATATTGTTTGCTTTTCGACGTTGCTTCAACATGAATGAAAGAAATTAAATCATGTGCAATGTAAAAAATGCATATTACTGATTTGAGCAATATTCTTTCGTCCACCCACCCCAGACTAACGCCTTCTTCTCCAGACCATATGCAGATATACTACATGGCTAAATACAACTATCTCTCTCATAGGGCTGAAAATGCTCCGCTTAGTCACTCGCGCCCCGAGCTTTCGATTTTCCGAACCTCATTAGAATAGAACATTGTCACTTTCCCCCTCTACACGCCCCACAGCAATGGCGACAACAATAGCCTCGGCGGCATCGTCCGCGACCAGAAATCTCATACCGAGAATCACAAAACTACGCGCCTCAAAAATACCGCAGGAATGGAAGCCAAGCGGGCCCGCGTCCAAGAAACCCGAAGTGCTCATCAACGACATGCACAAGAAGCTGTATCCACAATTATACGATGGAGAGGGTGTGCCGACGGTGAAGTTGGAGAATGCGCGGATCCACTCTAAGAATGGGAAGGCGAAGATCTCGCCCAAGAAGGTGATGCTGGCGAAGAAGTATGGGGACAGACTTGTTCGTAGGTGGTTCCTTCATACTATCCTGCCCTGTCAGGCTTTAGGGGAATGAACGGTTATGCGTCAATTGGTGTCACGACGACTAGCCAAATCTCGGTGCATTGGATACGAGGGAATCGAGGGCTAACCAATACAAACAACAGGCAACAGAATCGTAGTCTACCCGCACAAATCCCCCTCGATTAAACAAAAGTGCCCCGACCCCGTCGCTACAGTCACCCAGTCCCAAATCGCCCGCCTGGACCCCACGGGCGTGCGAACCCGCCTCTTCGCAAAGACCAACCCGGAATGCGCGCGCGTAGGCGACATCCTCCTTGTGCGTCTACGCTCCGGCGACCCTTTCTCCGGCGTATGCATCAACATCCGGCGGCGGGGCGTGGACACGGCGATCCTGCTCCGGGGTCAGCTCACCCGCGTGGGTGTCGAGATGTGGTACAAAGTATACAGTCCACTGGTTGAAGGCATCGAGGTTGTGCAGCGGGCGGCGAAGAGGGCGCGGAGAGCAAGATTGACGTATATGCGCAACGTCAAGCATGATAGGGGCAGCGTGGAGAATATTGTCAGGATATATCTGAGGCAGAAGGCAGCGCTGGGCACGGCGGAGGGACAGAAGAAGAAGAATCTGGGTGGGTTGAGTGGAGTGTTGGGAGGTACGGGAAAGAAGAGAGGGAAGGGTGGGAAGAGGAGGTAGATTATCTTCCTAGACGAATGGAGTGTGTAGGGGGGCTGTATCATAAGCTACATACGAAAGCCATGTTTGAGGACGGATACGTCTTGTACAATCAATCAAAGCATCCTCACCACTGTTTCCCCGCACTGGTTAGTATGTATTCGTCATCCCAGTGATGCAGACGAGCTGGTTAATATTGAGGCGGGAGCTGGGTTGAAATGTTGTAATACATAGTTGGGTGAGTATTATTATGTAGGGGCAGCTGGTCTGGTTGTTCTTCTCCCCGGCCGCGGCTTCTCCCGTAATACATATTAGCGCTGGTTCTAACTTCTTGTACTGTAATGAGAATGGTCGTTCCTCGGCTGATGGTTGGCTGTTCGGCTGACAGCACGCATCCCCATGTGTTTCAGGCAACGTGGGCAGCGCTGTGTTGCTCTTGGGCGACGGGGATGTTGTAAAAGAGAGCGTGGCCGTATTATACTTGTACAAAGGTATGACGGTTGACGGTTGACGGTTGATGGTTGACGGCTGATGGTTGATGGTTGATGGTTGATGGTTGATGGTTGATGGTTGACAGCTGATGGCTGATGTGATGAGCCAATGTTCCTTATCGCACGATTAACAAGGACCCCGTGACCATTCCGGCTGGGGAAGGAGGGTGGGACAGTCGCGATAATGATGAACAATGAATGAATTATAATAACCATTTGGATGCTGCCTCGTGTTTAACATATCAAATATCCTGCTCCTTCACACTCTTCATCCCCGCAGCACAGCGAATATCATTTTGCGAGTCGTGGTGCTGGGTCTTACTGCTGCCTGCCAAGTTTCCGCTCGTGCTTTCGATCGTCGTCTATCCAAGCAAGCCATCCATCATCCACTTGCGCTGGCCGAGTGAACCATAGCTCTCTCTCTCTCTCTCTCTCTCTCCCTCTCCGCCTGAGCCATACCACAACTCAACGCTGCCACATACACATACATACACACGCCCGCACACACACACACACACACACACACATACTACCCCCAAACCCTCTCGCTGACTGCTGCTGTAGCTGCAGACGTATATATGCCGCCACAGGCACGCTCCGGGCCACCTCGCTGACCTCACGCCTCATCACTCAAACCCGCCCGTGACATCGCAGCCTGCTCTCCACCCCGGGTTTCGTCTCACACGCTTCATCCCTCACACTCTCCCGACAGAGTCCTGAGCGACGGCCAGTACTCTGCTCCAGCTTCCCAGGCGCTTGCTGCCCTGATGCTTTTCACCTAGTATTCAGGAACCGAGCCATCCAAGGGCGGATTCGCCTTCGTCCACTTGTATCCGCAAACTACTGCGGGTAACCTGCCCCAGCTTTCGTCCTGGCCGACGAAACCCCCCCCAATCCAACCCCCCCCACCCCAGTCACTTCCGCCCGCCCATCCATCCCGAACTCCCAAGCTTCTACTTTCCCAGAATTCTCAGCCCATATTAGAACGAACCAGCAGCTCCCCGCAGCCACCTCCACCTCCTCCTCCGATCCACTAGCCGTCACTCTAGCAACCTCTCCGATCCCAGTAGCCACACGGAAGCGCAGACACAGCCTATCTGACGACGACGACGACCTTTCAGAGAGCTCAGAGTCATATACCACCAGAGGCCGGCCCTCCCATCACCCATCTAAGCGAAGCCGTAGGGCAGACGGGACAATGCGCCTTGACAGCGACGCTTCAAACCGGTCACAGTCGCCCTTGCATAATTACACAAATGGCTCCACGCGGTCGCCAGAGTCTAGGTCAAAGGTAGCCAACGGGGAATCACATCCAAGGTCTGAGAGCAACGGCTCATACACCAACGGCAACTCCAACGGCCCATCTATGCCCGCTACCTTTTTCGGTCACGACAGGGAGGAAGTTACACGCATTTTAATACAGAGTTTGACGGACCTGGGATACCACAAGGCTGCCGGTTCGTTATGCAAGGAAAGCGGCTTTCAGCTCGAGGGCCCAACGGTGGCGTCGTTTCGGTCGGCCGTGTTGAAGGGGGAATGGGCGGAAGCGGAAGAGCTGTTGTTCGGCACAACATCGTATGATAATGGAGGGGGCATCAATTTGGACGGACCTGAGGGATATGGCAAATCCTGGACAAAATCTGGTAGATTGACGGCGAATATGCGGCACACTGGGGGTCTAAAGCTAGCCGAAGATGCAAACAGGGACCAGATGCTCTTCTGGGTGAAACAACAAAAGTATCTCGAGTTGCTGGAGCGGAGAGACATGGGCAAAGCCCTCATGGTCCTCCGGCAGGAGCTGACGCCGATTCACCAGGATGTCGGCAGACTGCACGCTCTTTCAAGGTCAGTATACATGTCGTGTTTGTGCTGACATTTGAAACTAACCATATGGTCAGTCTCATCATGTGTCAATCCGCCGAGGACCTAAAGTCGCAAGCCCAATGGGACGGTGCCCAGGGCGAATCACGATCACACCTACTATCGGAGCTTTCGAGTAAGCTTCACACCGACGTCTCCCCCTTTTTCGGCGTGAAATTGTGATTTTAACTCTTGCGCAGGATCTATATCTCCGAGTGTAATGATTCCAGAACATCGGCTGGCTGTGCTTCTTGATGACGTCAAGCGAAGCTGGATCGATAACTGCTTGTACCACAACACTTCCATTTCACCTTCTCTTTATAAAGACCATCTCTGCGAGCGAGATGTTTTTCCTACCAAAGCCTATACGGAGCTCCGTTCCCACAAGGACGAGGTGTGGTTCCTCAAGTACTCAAACGATGGCACAATGCTCGCTTCGACAAGTAAAGACAAAACGGTCGTCATTTACGATGCCACGACGTACAAGGTTATACACCAGCTCGTTGATCATGAGTCCGGGGTAACTCATCTCGCGTGGAGTCCTGATGACACAAAAATCATCACATGTTCCGCTCAGCTTGATTGCACGGCACGGATATGGGATGTAAAGGTCAGTTGCAAAACGTGCACAACATGGCCTACTCTGACTTTTTTTTCTAGACGGGTAGATGTATTCGGTGCATTAGAGATTTTACTTACCCCTGCACGACAGCGGCTTGGGCACCGAACGGCAAATCGGTAGTCATTGGATCGCAAGACAGAAACTTTGCATGTGCCGTATGGGACCTGGAAGGCAAGATGGTGCACAACTTCCACGGACCAAGAGACAATATCCGCGTCAATGATCTGGCCATATCACCTGATGGCCGGCGTCTCATTGAACTCGTCGATAAGCGGATATTGGTGTACGATCTCGCATCCTACGAACGGCTTCGGGAATTCTACATCGATGAGGATAAATGTACATCGGTTACCATTAGCAAGGACTCGGAACGCATGCTGGTCAGCATGAACAAGAGTATGATCAAACTCATGGAAATCGATACGGGGGAAACACTGCAGGCATACGACGGTCGAAAGCAAGAGGAGTTCATCATAAGAAGTTCCTTTGGAGGTGCCGACGAGAATTTTGTTGTTAGTGGAAGCGAAGGTAGGTTTGTATCCACCTATTCAGAGGTGCCCTCAGGCTGACGTGGACTGTAGATTCCCGAATTTACATATGGCGGATGAATGGCCAGCTCGTTGAAACGCTAGATGGGCATCAAGAAGGGTGTGTCAACTCTGTCGCCTGGCACCCAAGTAACCCAAAAACCTTCGCAAGCGCTGGTGACGATTCGAGAATAAAGATATGGCACCCGGTTCCCCTCAAAGGACCAGATGTCTCGAATGGTTGGAACCGGTAGATGCGGTGTGCCGATAATCGAAAACCTCTGTTTCCCAACCCGTTTCTGAGAGGAGCGTTATCCTCAATAATTACCCACTCGAATCCACACGAGGTCTTGCTTGCGGCATTCCGCTGCTTCGATAACACTCCAGTGTGGTCTGATGCCAAGCCTCGTTATAAATTGGAATAGTCAACTTCACAGGGTTGGGAGCACTTATGACATCGAGCGGGTATCCATCATCAGGGATTAATATGGTCTAATAGCCCAAGGCTTGTCAAGCATGCATTTTCACGGCGGCATTCGGATTCTCTTCTTACCCCTCGGAACCATCACTTGGTACTTCGATCATGTTTTGGGAGTCATTGTCTGGGACTGTTCTTGTGGGGAGTTATCGATTGCATTGTTGAGCATGGCACGGTACAGGACATCCCCCCTTTTTTTCTGTTTTTCTGTTTTTCTTTTTTCTTCTACTGATGTTTGTCCCTCCTCTCCGAAGGAGATGGTGGGGATACTGTCGATATGCATGTGGGCTTCTCTTGCGGTAGATTTGTACATTCTACAGGCTGGCCATTGTTCATCGTTGGTGGTTGTGGGGCCTTGTGGTATGGCGGTCGATTGAATAGATGGTTGTAGTGGTGTGAGATGTGAGATGTGTGTGAGGGGGGGGGGGGGGGGGGGGGGGGGGGGGAGAAGGATGGATGTGATTGTACGTACGTAGGTACTGAAGTAGTGTCTATACAACCATTGTCCAATAGTTCCCATTCCCTCTGTGCGTCCGGAACTGCTCTCAATTAATTCAGGGGTGTTGGTTTGGGATATACTGAATGAGGGATAATGTTAGTGTTCATCGGTGCAAGCAACACACGTTGTTGTAATATGGAATGACACGACCTTTGTGGTGAAGAATGCATTACTACTATATCAAGTGTCTTCTTTTACGAGAGGTTTCATACACACACACACACACACACACACACACACACTATATAGGTTCAAACAAGACAAGATACAAAGGACTTCAAGACTAACCCCCCTCACGCAGGCCACTTGGCACTAACAGCAGACACCTGCCCAGCAGTAACAGGCAAGACACTCCCATGTCTCAAATTCTTAGGCCAACTCCCCGCCGCAGCACTCGCGCTCCACTTGCCGCTCTTCACATCGGCACTCTCGTACGGCCTGTACCCATCTCCGCCGTAGAAATCGAGCAGCAGGTGCGCCTTGCCCGCGACCTGGTTATCCCAGTAAGCAGCGGGGCCCTCGACGGCAGACGCGATGACGGCAGCAGCGCCAGCGGGCCTGGCCCAGGACCCGAAGAGCCCCCCCGTGCTGATTTCCGTGTACACCGTCTTGGCCGACTCGTCCTTGAGGAAGCGGGCGTAGGCGTTGGACCCGAGGGCGAGCAGATTGAGGTCGATTGTGTTTGTGGGGGACCGGTCGATGTAGTCGCGCGGCGGGGTGAAGGTTTTGAAATCCTTGGTGTGCGCGTAGCGGATCTTGATGGCGCTGGGGGTCCCGCTGTGCTGCGCGTCGCCCGTCGGGGCGTAGAATTTAGACGCCCAGTGCACAAGGTACTGGCCTTTGTCTGCGTCCCATATCGCGTCGGGCGCCCATACCATGCCGGCCGTTGCGTCTTCGACGGTCACGAGGCGCTCGCCGGTCCACGAGGTTAGGTCGGAGGACTCCCATACGAAGATGCCGCGCGACCCTGTGCGCTGCGAGGCGTCCCACGTCGTCTTTGCGATGTTGAGATCTGTGCCGATGATGTACCATTTCTTGCCTGCTTCGGCGCCGCCGCCGGGGATGATGGACGGGTCGCGGACGCCGAGGGTGCCTTTTGTCGGCGTTATCACGGGTTGTCCTTTGTTTAGGGGTTTGAGGGAGAGGGCGTTGTTGCCGGCGGAGAGGTAGAAGTACACCGAGGGTTTGTCGCCGAGGAAGAAGACGCCTAGGTAGCCGGTTAGGGAGGGATCGGCGCGTGGCGCAAGGGTGGTGTAGGCGGAGAGGTCCAAGGACGGGTGGGTTGGGGTGGAGAGGGCGGCGATTGAGAGGAGGGAGAGGGTGGTGAGGGTCGAGAAGAGCATTTTGAAGCGTCTGTATTTTGGAGAATGTACTGTACTTTGCAACAAACAAATGATGAAAGGAACAGGGACCAGGCCGACTATTAATTAGAGAAACCACAACCTACTCAATTTGGTTTACCGGCTCATGGACCCATATATGTGCGTAGCGTGCCTTTATAGGTGCTGGTAATCCTGCCATATAATATGTACTGTACATACTCGGCACTTTACTATCCCATGCAGCGGAGATCCGGGGAAAGTGTTTGCGCTGGCGAGGCTACTCGGGTCTATAGCCCTGGTTGTACAGTGCTAGGATGTGAGGTCACATGTAGACGGAATATATTACGACCACAGGGGTGGCGGCGCAATTGGTAAAAGCAAGCAAGTAATAGAGGAGATTCAATCCAGAATGCGGAGGTAGAACGATTCCTTGGCCCGGTGGGGGGAAGTAGAACATGAATAAATAGTATTGGTATCGTGTGCGCTCACGCACGCTATGCTTGCTAGAATGTTGCTTGAACGCCGAACAGAAATGCTGGAATCAGTTCGATGACGGAAGATTGGTGCTAAGAGCTGAAGGCCAGGTCCAATTTTTGATCAATCGTCGTCACTATCGGAATACTCTGGGAGGAGTAATGCCATCTTCTTGACTTCTGGTGCCTTGGTGGGTACCTTGACCGCGCATATTGGCGCCGGAGCAGCGATTACGTCCTTTTTGATCTTGAGACCTAAAGCCGCACTGTAATCTTTCTTCGCAATGACCTTCTTCTTGAAGACGGGAGCCGGCGCCTCTTCTGGCAAATCCACGTCCATGTCCACGTCCTCAATGACCTCCTCGCCAATGTCCGGCATGTCCCGCCTCTCAAACACCTTCCTCGCAGCCTCTGCGTCTTCCTCCTCTTCTCTTTTCCGTCTGTCATCCACGACATCGGGTATGTCTGTCTTCACGCCGTTCTTGTCGACTCTTTCGTGCCTTGCGTTTCTCGACCGAATCTCATCGAGTTTGTCCGCAATGTCCATCTCAGTCTTGGCGTCGTGGACCTTGGTCTCTAGCTCCTTCATAGCATCTCGCTCATTCTCCTCCCTCTCTATCCTGTCCAGCATCTCCTCTTCCGTCTCCTCGGCCAGCTTGGCTTCTCTCCACGGCTCGAAGTTCCTCTTTGCGCCCCGCTCGCACTCGTAGTCTCTGTTCTTCGGATCTGTCTTGAACGTGATTTCGCCCGAACATCGCGTGCATCGAATATAAAAGCGGAAGATGGTAATGGTGAGGTATTTCTCGTCGGATGTCTCTTTCCGGGCGTTGAATTTACGACCTTTGTAGATGAACTCTCCGCAGTGCGTGCACTTCATGCTGAAAGGTGCCATGAGACGGACGGTTTGGACCTTGGGACCTGTTTGCTTTGGGCCCCGCGAGCGTTTCTCGAGCGCAGCTGGATCGAAATCCGGGGGGAAGTACTTCTGGAGTACTTTTCGCTCGGACATGGTGACGGTTGTTTATTTGACTTTGTAACTGTTTTGAGGGCAACTCGTCGAGTATATGTGTTTTGTGAAGTCGTAGCGGCGAGCTCCGGTGAAGAGGCGGTAGTGTGATGTTGAGTTGTAGAAAGATAGGTAGCAACAGGCGGCGGCGACGACAGAATATCTCGAAACTTAGTAAGCCTTCGTAGACGGTCACAGGCGGCAGAATTTCCCCGCGCCCAGCCGCGTGCCCACGCGAATCACAGGCGCGACCCGCAGCAAGAATCCTAGCTGCAGTCGCAACTTTCGCGCGTCAACATCTCAATACATCCATTTCTGTTTGGATACAAATTATACTTACTCACCAAAATCTTACCGCATGATAAGTCTTATAAGCCTTTCATACTATGGAAAGATTTCTTCGAGACTGGCGGTTGGATGCTGTCAACAAGCACCAGTACGACACAGCCATCTTTGTGGCCGACAAACTGCTGGCCCTCACCAGTACGTTTTCCTGATGTTTCAATTGAGCATTTGAACTGACTGCATGACACAGGAGATGACAACGATGCATTTTGGCTCGCCCAAGTCCACTTCAGCACCGGCAACTATAGTCGTGCCCAGTCGTTCCTTTCACGCGGCGACCTCATGGAACGAACCCCCCAATGTCGGTACCTCGCCGCGCATTGTTCCATTAAGCTGGGGAAGACGGAGGATGCGCTATCGATATTAGGGGATAAGAACCCCACACATCTCATCTCTGCCCCAGGAAGCGCACGCCAGAAGTTGCGGCACGTCGATGTTAATACACGGGGTGGGGCTCGACACCACAAGATGGGCTCGCGCAGCGAGCGCCAACCGACGAGCGAGGAACGTGATAAAGAGGATGTCAATAATCTGAAATACGAGGCGGGCATGTGCTATCTGCGGGGCGTCTGCTATGCAAAACAAAACTCGTTCGACCGAGCAAAGGAATGCTACAAAGTCGCCGTCCAGATTGACGTACAGTGCTTCGAAGCCTTTGATGCACTTATGGCCAACTCATTGATGTCGCCAGCCGAAGAATGGAAGTTCCTTGAGTCCCTCAACTTCGACACTATAACCGTAGCCAACAATCCCTCGCTCTCGCAAGAGGCCGCTCAATTCACAAAAACCTTGTATACAACACGCCTGTCAAAGTACTCGAAACCGGACGAATTCACAACCGCGACCGAGACGTTGAGTACTCACTATAACCTCGCCGACAATCCGGATATCTTACTCGCCAACGCCGACCTCAAATTCACCCAGTGCCGCTTCCGGGAAGCGTTGGCCCTCACGTCTTCCGTCCTGACGACCGACAAGTATAACTTTGCCGTCCTCCCAGTGCATCTTGCATGTCTACACGAACTTGGCCAGAAGAACGCGTTATTTCTCCTCTCGCATGACCTCGCCGATACTCACCCGTCCGAGCCATGCACTTGGTTAGCAGTTGGGGTATACTACCTGAGTATAGGAAGAATAGCTGAAGCACGGCGGTACTTCTCAAAAGCCAGCATGATGGACCCACATTTCGGACCTGCTTGGATAGGCTTCGCACACACATTTGCGGCCGAAGGAGAACACGATCAGGCCATCTCGGCCTATAGCACTGCAGCGCGCTTGTTCCAGGGCACACATCTCCCACAACTTTTCTTGGGAATGCAAAACCTTCAGCTCAACAATCTCTCCCTCGCACACGAATATCTCAATACGGCATTCGACCTGTGCGAAACCGACCCTCTCCTGCTCAATGAAATGGGCGTAGTATACTACCACGAAAACCAACTCATCGACGCAATATCCATGTTCCGCCGTGCCCTCATAATCTCGGACAAGAACGAAGCGGACCCCGACGCCTGGCTTCCAACACGCACGAACCTCGCGCACGCCCTTCGCCGCAGCGGCCAGCTCGAAGAGGCCCTAAGTACCTTTGACGAAGTCCTCCGGCACGGCGTAAAGGACAGCGGCATCTTCACCGCCAAAGGTCTCGTGCTACTGGAAATGGGGCGAAGCTGGGATGCCGTGGTGGCGCTACACGAAGCCCTCGCCGTTGCACCACAGGACCCCATGGCTACGGATTTGCTGGGCCGCGCGCTCGAAGTCAACGAGAACGAGAACGGCATCTTGGGCGTGGAGAAACCCGCAGAGGATGGAGACTACGTCGGTAGTTTCAGCGATGATGAAGTCGACATCAACATTCATGGCCGTTTGAGAGAAATACAGCAGAACCGCGTTGCGGGGCGAGGAAGCCGGAGGAGGGGGGGAGGGGCCGGAATGATGGATATGGACGAGAGCGGGTTCGAGGAGAGCATGATTGTCGATTCGGACAGTTGAGGAGGTGTGTGAGCAAGAACGTGTTCGGCAACGTGTGTGTGTGTGTGTGTGTGTGTGTGTGTGTGTGTGTGTGTAGAGATTGAGATTCAAATGGTTTTTGCATTAGCGACGGTGTTTAGGTACGTGGACGGAGACATGCATCATTGCATAAATCATTTGGGTATGTAGTAGCGAATAAATAAATACACGGGGCGACTGCTTTGGCATTCCCTAACCGAAAACCTTTTTGGATCAACGGAATCAACAGAGGACAGAGGGAGGGCATGATGGATAGATGGATGAATGAATGCATGCATGTGGGCGGTCAGGAAAATTTGTCCAACTAAAAACCCTACATTTTAAAACGGTGATTTCCCCGTCCGTTATTTAAAGCTGGAGTATTAATTATTATATATTATCATTATTATTCGCTGTAACTAACTCCTCCATCATGCACGATTTTTATATTCTCATTTCCCCATCCATACTCATCATCACTCTCTCCCCCCCGGCCCCAAATCCACACTCCCCGCCTCCACATTTCTCCCCTCAAACTGCACCTTCACCCCTTTGTTGTTGTTGTTATTGTTGTTATTGTTGTACCCACCATTCCCGTATTCCACACCGATCTGCATCTTCTCCCCCGGCCACAGTGTGACGTAATTGTCCGTCCAGTTCACGGGCAGAACATGGTCCCCTTTCTCGTCCACGAGCGCTAGCCTGATGAAGACTGCGGGTACGCTGCTCTTGTTCTCTAGTGCGATTTGGTTCTTTCCCGGCGGCCCGGTACTGGAAGATACAGCGACGACGGTAGCGGCGGACATGTTGCCCAGCGAGGTGAAGTTCGCATAGGATGTCAGGGGCGTCGTGTACCATGTCGAGTTGTTCCAGTCGAGAAGGTCTGGTTGGGCGGAGAGCCAGTACGTGTTACTTGACAGAGTAGTGTTCTCGTCGGAGGAGAGGACTAGGCGGAGGAGGGAGACGTCTCTGATCGCGTCAATGGCGGACGTGAGGGTTGTACGTACGAGTATGCTCGTGTTGGGCTGCGTGGAGGCATGGACGGTGCTTTTGTGCAGTACTGTTCCCGCGAGGGAGAGGAGTGTGATGTCTATTTTCCGCGGCCCGGATGCCGCGAGCGAGCGGTTGATCAAATAGACCGTCTTCTCTTGGTAGTCGTAGAGCACGTGCTCTAGACGTCCTGCGATGCTGACGCCGTAGAAGGATCCCGCGGGCCGTAGGTAGTAGTCGAACAGGCTCCAGTGCAGCGACGGCCAGGCGCTGTTCAGCATCCAGTATATGAGCCCCGTGGCCGGTCTTTCGGCGTTCCAGCGGGAGGTGTAGGCTTCGTATTGGGCGCGTGTGGCTTCGTAGTCTGCCATTTGCGCCTTGAGCAGGTAGTCGGAGAGCGAGGCCGGCGCGCCGTAGCGTTTCCACACGGCGTCGTTGTAGATCTCGCGCGTGTGGAAGCTGGATACGTTGGTGCTCATGTGGTATAGTCCCTTGTTTGGCGTCTTCCATAGATCCTCGAGATCGGTTGGGCTGAGGAACTTGTTCAACGACTCCAACTCGGGCGTCCCTACGCCAGACCCGAGTTCAGACCCGAAGCCGAATGCTGCGCCTAGTTGGTCTCCGTACCAGTAGTTTGGAGGTACCCAGTCGTACGGCCCGTCCATCTTCATGCCACCGTTGCCTAGGAGGGCGGGATAGCCACGTTGCGACGCTGACGCGATGATTGGTACATCCCAGTCAAATGCTTTCAACGCATCGACATACACCTCCGTCGCTCTATCGTCGGGCCAGAAGTCTGAGCCAACGAGGAAGGCCAGCATGGAGGGGTGATGTTGCATCATTTCCGCCTCGTGGCGCATCGAGTTATTCGCTATCGTGTAATCGGGCGTTGTCCACTTCACTCCGCTCCCTTCATCATTGTACGTCCAGCCCTCCCACTTGTCGCAGCATTCCCAACCCGCCAATACCATGAGCCCGAGGGAGTCGGCGAGCGCGTAGAGGGCGGGGTGTTCTTGCTTTCCTTCTAGACGCAACGTGTTCAGGCCCATGGCGAGCATGTATTGGAATTGCGTTGTGAGTTTTGCCATGTCGAAGCGTAGAAAGATGTCGCTGGTGTAGCCGGCACCGAGGACTTGGAAGGGGTGACCGTTGATAGAGAAGATGGTGTCATTGTGGGTGTTGAGCTTGGAGGTTACGGTGCGGATGCCAAAGTTGATGGAGGGAGTGGTGTCGGAGAGACCAGAATTGGTAGATGTGGTGCATGTTGTAGAGTATAGAGGCTGTGAACCCCATTGTTTAGGCCACCAGACTTGTGGGTCCGCAACGGCTAGAGTTAAGCTCACAGTCTGTTGAGCTTTGCCTCCAATATTCAACTCTGCGCGCGGTTGACCGAGCTCCTTTCCCTGTGGGTCCAACACCTTGCATACAACTTCGCCCTGCACACCGTTCTCCTCCAAACTCTGGACATCGAGCCTTACTGTTACTTGTCCCCCGAGTGTCGTGACCACGCGTGGAATTGAAAGGGAAACCGGTCCGGTCTGCTTGATCTCGATATCCCTCCAGATCCCGGTTCCGTTGTCCGGCGGATCCGGATTCCAATCGACGAAGCCGAGGGCAAAATCGCGGTTATAGTCCGTAGGATATACTTTAACCAGGACAGTATTCAGTCCCGCCGTCACGGCACCAGAAACATCATAGGTGAGCCCAGCATAAGCTCCAGCCTGAACGTCCTTGGTAGCGACTTGTTTGCCATTCAGAAAGATGTCTGCGCGCGAAGATATCCCATTGGTCTTGAGTTGGGAATGGGATCCCGCTCCCGGGGACCCGAGACTGAATTCCGAGCGGTAGAACCAGGGTACCTGGAATTGCGAGTAGTCAACCTTTTCTAGGTTTGTGGAATAGAAGAGATCGGTTTCTGTGTAGACTTTATTTGAGAGGAGACTGGCCATTAGTGTTCCGTGTGTGCCGATGGTGTACCACGATGAGGTGTTTAGACTTGATGATGACAGTTTTGATACATCGTTGTCTGTTTTTGAAGAGGATTGAACTTTCCAAGATGGAATTGAAGCGGATTGTCCAACAACCGAGACAAGCGCTACCACGGCGAAGTATGGAAAGGGAAATGTAGTGAGGACTTGGACTACGGTAGCGAGTGGGGAAGGGCGCATCTTGACGTGAGGACCACCTTTGTGGAATATAAAAGGAAAGAAAAGGTAACGACAGAAGGTGGGACTTTTGAGCGCTTTTAAGAGTGCAAGCAACAAACCTTGCAGTTGGTTTTTAATCCCCAGCCCTGGTCCGGTGCAGGGTAGCGTTAACAAGTGAACATGCAGCTTGTACTACCTCCAAGGGTCTCGTATTCCCGGGATCTAGACGCTGAATCGTAATTGTCGAATCCATTCCCAACTCTGATCGTGGTATATAAGGCCTAAGACAGTTTCATTTCCAGAAGCTAGGCAGGCAGAAAACCTTCTCAATGCCGATGTACATAGGGAGGGAGTTGAAGTCCAAACGTCCCCGCATGCCAAGTGGTGGGCTAGTCTTTAGTTGGGGTTACATAAATCCCAACCGGGAAGCCCGCGATCTTCACTCTACTCGTCCTCCGTTGGTGCGATATTACTGATGATTAACACATCTCATCATGCTCTACAGTTTCCAGCCGCGCTTCTTTGCGAGAGCCGTCTCCTGTCTTACAGCTAGATCTGCAATGATTTCTTCGCTACCTCCTCCCACGACCTTGAACGAATATCAGCACACGAAAACGTATTGTAGGAGCACTATTCTTACCATCATTCTCAAATCTCGACTCATTTGTTCGATAATCGCTCCAGGACCACCCTTTTGATACCCTGCACCACCGAATATCTGTTGCGCTTCACGGTTCGCCATTTCCAAAATGCGCCCACCGTGCACCTTTAATAGCGCGATTTGGCCGGCAATGTCTGGATCTTGCCAGCCCAACGGCGACTTTGAGATATGATATGCGATGTGCTCTAACCATGCCCAGTGACTCTCGACATACCGGCCGATGGTCGCTAGCTTGTGGCTAATGATCTGATTCGAGATCAAAGGCTTCCCGAACGTATGTCGCTTGTTGGCATAGGCAAACGACTCGGATAGACACGTCCGGGCCTTGCGGTTGCATCCCACGGACATGATGAACCGTTCTTTGTTGAAGTTGGTCATGATGATCTTGAAGCCGTCATTTTCCTTTCCAATCAAATTCTCCACGGGTACTAGAACGTCGTCCATTTCTACAAAGCTAGCGCCTCCAGATTTCTGTCCGCTGTTGGGTATCCGACGCTGCGTGAGGCCTTTCGAGTCTGCGGGTATAACGAGAACGGAAATTCCTTTCGCTCCAGGGCCGCCGGTGCGCACCGCTGTCGTCATGTGTGTGGCCCATGGCATTCCTGTAATCCATTTCTTGTATCCGTTGACAAGGTAGAACTTTCCGTCCTTGGTCTTCTCGGCCCTGGTGAGGATGTTCGCGACGTCAGACTGCGTATGGATTAGCAAAGCTCCTGTTAGACATGTAACTAACTGAACATACGCCGCCACTCGGTTCCGTGATTCCGAGGCAGAAACTAGTCTCCCAGTTAAACAGTCCCGGTAGCCATTTGCTCTTCTGCTCTTCCGTCCCGTGAGCGACGATGGGCGGTACGCCGATCACGCTGCCACCGCCGAGCGCAGTACCAACACCACCTTCAACCCTACTTCCTTCGTCCGTAGAGATGATGAGATGAAATACGTCCACTTCTGCCACGGGTATGCCGGCCGGTCCGGGTACATCCTTGGGTCTGTATTGAGCAGGGACATCAGTGAAGGCGTATCCCGAGCGAGCCCATTCCATTCTGGCTTGTTTAGGGACTTCGCCATTCTCCTCCCATTCCAGCATATATGGTTTGATCTTCTCGTCGACGTAGGCACGGATGTCATCTCGCAGTTTCTTATGCGATTCGTTGTAGTAGGGCGACGCAAGGGAGCTGTACCAGCTTGGTTCAGACCATGGCCCTAGGTTACCGAAGGTTTCCTTCTTCTGGGGCTCCATCACGGAGGGGATAAGCGATGGTTTATTAGGGGTTGCCATGACGCCGATTGAGGTCTACGGAGAGACATGGCTGCGTTGCGCGTTGCAGCAGTATCGTGTTATAGCAAGTGAGGAGAGCCAATTGCCGCGGTTGGTTATCGATTAGGCTCGTGTTGCGAGTCATCATGCCAAGTCCAACATCCTTGTACACGTGAGGGGGTTAAAACCACATCTTCTGTGATTATGAGGATGGGTCTTTGTTGGCATGTATACGTATCTGTACTTACGATCGGCTCTAGCTACAGTTGTTTTGGCCACCACTAGCCTTGGTCTCAAGCATTCCGCTCCTTCTCACCCATATCAAAGCCGTAGAAGTTGACATATGTTGTTACAAGAAGGAGTATACAAACTCGCCAACTTTGCTTAGACATTTCCCATTCTTCAGAGTCTTAATGCACACTTCTCATGACACTACCTTATTGTTTTCTAAGCAATCTTCAACAAAAGTATATTCTCAAATATGGCATTGCTTGCAATCGATCTGTTTTCCTCCTTTCTCGTCCATCACTGTCCAAACGTCGAAAGGATTGCGATCACAGAGGCCGTGTGGGGAAGGTCTTATTTACATGGAAATGGACAACACGTCATCATCGATTAAAGCACCAGCTATGCCCTTTTTCGATGCTTCTTACAACTCGTCTACATAATTAATCAATTTCTCTACTGAGTCATTCTCGATTCGAACTCCTTCTAAGCAGAAAGGAGGTGGATACAAGACCCCCCATGAGTCGGACAGAGTATCCACAACGCCCCACGTAGCCGAGACTTATGACTTCATAGGCAAAAGCTCGTATGTAATTTAGTGAAGCGACTAGAGGTTTCTAATTTCAAGTCCGTAGGTAAAATAAACGTCGGAGACGGTACAAAGGTTGGAGATTGCACAAAAGTACATGTCATGATTCAAGCAAAGGACGGCCGAATGGTCTAGTGGTATGATTCTTGCTTTGGGTTCTACCTAAATTGTAAGAGGCCCCGGGTTCAAATCCCGGTTCGGCCCTTTGAAACAATCAATTGAATTGATTTTTTTTTTGGTAGGATGGTCAAGGTTGCAGTGTACTTTGACCTGCATGTTGTTTTTTGTGGCTACTGCAGAGAGAGCGTTAGTTTGGATCAGCTCCTATTAAAATTACGTTGCAATTAATTTTCAATTTCTCGTACGTAATTTATACTACTGAGGAGCTTATATAAGGGTCACTCAGGTAACAAGTCACGGAAGATATGTTAAAGCGGATAAGATCGTAAAGCAGAGGTCAATGGTAGATGAATCTAATATTAAACGAATTGCTGTTAAGTCCGTCGGGCAGTAATGCGGACATACATATATACCCGTGTCCACGTGATCTATGACCCATGTGATTAAGATAAGCTAATAATCCCATAGGCCTTACAGCTTATTACAAGCCTACTGCTACTACACAAAAACACCTACACACAAAACTACACCATTTCTTCTTTATAGTAAGCTTGCTTGCTACTACTGATACTACTAGCTTTGAAAAAACTCTAGCTTAGAAAGTTATGTACGCAATGAATATGCCACAAAGTCAAAATGGGTTGGCTCAGAGAGGAATGCGAAATGAAGAGGGTACGATTTGTCTGAGTGGTCATATCAAGAGCCAGAGAAAACAGGGCGAGTCATTCCGAAACAGTGTGGTGATTATAAGGACATAAGCTCTGAGAAGCGACACGTGACCTTTGGAAGACCAGCACCGATGTCACGTGACCATCCACGATTGACGATTATATTCGGCTCAACGTCAATCTTGGAATCTCGACCCAAACTGTACGACAACACGACCAAGATTCTGCACCGCCCTCAGCATGCAAGACGATACTCTTGGCCTACCATCCCGCTCGGAGCTCGTATTTGCCGCGGTGGCTGCAAAGCAACCTGATGATTCGCCTTGATACCTCCCTCGATGGGCCATCCAACTCCGCACCCGAGCGACCGACAAGACATTGCGCAGGCAGGAGGCCGTGAGACATTCCGAACCGCTTGGAACTCTAAGACATGGTTTCTCAGGATTCCCATCTTGGTCTATATCAGCCTGGAAATAAGAAGGTGAGATCGTCATCGACACCGATCCCGCTGTGCCAATGTCATCCGGTCCTCAGGCATCTGCGGTGTGAAAATCTGTTTCATCATCTCTTGAGACCGATAGACGCCCGTCTAATACCGCTTGTTCCGTTGCCTCATGAGGTAACTTTGTGGATGGTCGTTGGCGGGGGAAGCAAAGGCGCCAATTAATTCCAAGGTCCACAAAACGAGGCTGTGTCGACGGCGAGAGGAAGACGACGTAATCAAAAGGCTCTCAATTATGTATGGATTTCTGGGTCTTTCCAATCATCAAATGGGTTGCCCCTGACAAGCCTAGGCATGTGGTTCCATCCGTCTCTCGTCATTTCTCAGCTGGTGCTAAGCACCCTGGGCAGCTTGGCTCCCTCATCCACTCCGCATGCTGAGATCCGCCAATGCTCATCTGCTTGGCATGTGTATAACGGCCAACAGGCGAAGAGGATTGGCATTTCTTGCCAGCCCCCTCGTGCAGTTGTAGGGAAAACAAGATATTAAAATAGCCCTTGTTCAAATACCTTGCGGCGTGTCCACGTCCTGCTTTCTCTTCTCTCAATCAATGTCTTCCACTTGAACTTTGGTTCCCCTACCTCACCAGTCTCTCACTAAATATCTTGTTCCTTTTTTTTGTTAGCATTTTATTAATTCTCCTTTCCTTCTACGATGAGATCCTTCAGTACAATTGCCCTTCTCGGGTCCTCGATTGGCTCGGCAGTCGCTTCTATCGTTCCTCGACAGACCGGAAGTCTCCCAGTGGTCTCAGTCAAAGGAAACGCATTCTTCACAGGAGACAAACGCTTCTATATTCGTGGTGTTGCCTATCAACCTGGTACGTAGGAGATTGGTAACCTTGATCCGAAAGTCATACTCATATCTTTACAGGCGGTGCGGCCGACGCGCAAGATCCCCTCCTCGACATCCCCAGCTTGAAGCGTGATATCGCCAACTTCAAGGACCTAGGAATCAACACGATCCGAGTGTACACAGTAGACAACTCGAAAAATCACGATGAGGGAATGAAACTTCTAGACGACGCCGGCATCTACCTAGCCCTCGACGCAAATACGCCCGATTACTCACTGAACAGGGAGTCGGCGCAGACACTCCACCGGTCATACAACGACGTGTACCTACAAAGCGTGTTCGCGACAATCGATGCCTTTGCCGACTACAACAACCTCCTCGTCCTCTTCTCCGGCAATGAAGTGATCAACGCCAAGAACAACACGAATGCGGCCACGTACATCAAAGCCGTGACGCGCGACATGAAGCAGTACATTTCCAACCGACACGCGCGCAAGATCCCCATCGGCTACTCGGCCGCCGACGTGGCGGAGAACATCGAGCAACAGGCCCTCTTCTTCAACTGCGGCACCGACGACGAGCGCGCCGACTTCTTCGCCTTCAACGACTACTCGTGGTGCGACCCGTCGAGCTTCCAGAAATCCGGATGGGACGCCAAAGTGAAGCTCTACCAGGACTACAGCATTCCCCTCTTCCTGTCCGAGTTCGGCTGCATCACCAACACGCGCCAGTGGGGTGAAATCGCCGCCCTCTACTCGACCAACATGTCGGCCGTCTACTCGGGCGGCCTGGCCTACGAGTACACGGTCGAGCCCAACGGCTTCGGCCTCGTCACCGTCGACAGCAGCAGCGGCAAAATCGAGCCCAACGCCGACTTCGACCGCCTCAAGGCCGCATACAAGAAGACGTCCAACCCCACCGGCGACGGCGGCTACAAGCAAGACGGCGAGCCCTCGCAGTGTCCCCCCGAGGACGACGAGTGGCAGGTCACTTCCACGCTCCTCCCCTCCATCCCCAAGAAGGCCCTGTCTTTCATGACCGACGGCGCGGGCGATGGCCCGGGCCTCGACGGCGACGGTTCGCACTTCGCCGGCGAGACGAGCAGCGCCACGGCCACACCGGGATCTGGCGAGCCTTCGGGTACGGCTGCTGCTGCGGGGAATGCCGACGGGACCGGTGCTGGTGTCAGTGTTGCCGTGCCGCTGCGCTTCGTGGGCATGATTGTCGCGAGTGTCCTGTTCGGCGTCGTGCTCGTGCTTTAGACGGGTGACGACGGGGTTCCCCCCTTTGCCCGTCCACGAAAGGGGATGCAATTCGTGCGTCTTGTTTGGATAAAGGTATAGATCGGATCGGATCCATGCATGTAATTCTACCAGAATCATCTCATTTCATTTCATTCCATCTTCTTTCTTCGATTCGTCCTCTTTTGCGTGGCATGAAGAGTCCATGTAATCAATGAACGGCGGCGTTCCCTCTTCTGTCATCATCCATGTATGTATGTATGTAATTAATCGCTCGCAAAAAAAAAATAAGACTTCTCACATGACAGGGGAAGAAAGAAAGAAAGAAAGAAAGAAATCAAATGTTTTTTTTCAACAGCCAGCCAGCCAGCCGGTTGCATCGATACAGCACGTGTTTGTTTGTTCATTGGAGAGCAAAAGAATGATTCCATTCCATTTGAACTTCTATATAAATTCTTGACGGGCTTCTAAGACTACTTCGTAATTGTTCGAATATGCAATTATAACCCGTGTTATATCAATTATGCCTATATTATCGATGGCCCCCCTTGAGCCGCCTAGCTAGTTCGGAGGCACACCCACCGGTCCAACCCAAGCATCCTCGACCGTGGCAGTATCCCCCGAGGCACACGGGGCTACGGCCAAGGTCCTATTCGACGTCTCATACAAGTACGATCCGTCGCTCTCCTTTCTCAGATAACGGTACCCCAGCGTTGAATTGGCGGGCAACTCGACGGTGAAGCTCCACAGCGGTCTGTCGGCCGAATAGTTAATCGCGCTGCCAGAGAGCGCATCGCTGGGATTCCAATTGCCCAGGTCAGATCCACTGCCGCTCAGATATATGTCCTCGCCAAAGTACGTCGTGGCGTTGACGTTGAAGGTGACGAGTACCGTGCAGCCACCCGAGCCTGGCGGAGCGCCAGCAGCGACCGCGGGTGTGTATACGCCGGGGACCGACGATGCGATGCAGACGTCTGGGACGGTGTTGCCCGACGAGGAACCCCAGGAAGGCACTTGCTCGTAATTGGAGGTGGCGGCGAGTCGAGCGCTTCGCATTGTGACGAAGGAAGCATACGACCATGTCAAGTCGCGGGCTGAGATGGCCGTGCCGTTCTCGCGACTGTATTGCTCGGCAAGGGCGCCAGACGAGGGCGTGTACTTCAAAGCCGTGGCAACGAACGCATCCGCATACTTGAGCGCTGCATCTCGAAGCGAAGTGAACACGTATCCCGAGTGTGACCCTACAACAGCAGAAGGAGAGAGGGACTGCCAAAAAGGGAGATCCAGCGATGTGATGGTGATGCAACTGTCGGCGTTCCAACGCTGGACCGCGTCGTAGATCTGTTCAGCGACGGCGAGGGTCGTTAGGTACCAGGGGTTTCCACCATAGTAGACATCTTCGGCGTAGCGCCCTGTGGCGACGCCGGATGAGTTGGTAGTGTTATGGTTGATGGTGTAGATTGTGCGGAAAGAGTCAATGTATGCTTTTAAATTGGACAGCGCACGTGATGAGCAGGGCTGGAAGAGGGCGTCGGAGCAAGGAGCCTCGGGGTCAAATGCTGAAACGAAGTCAGTTCAAGCTGTTTACAAGTACCGAATGGCATCATTAATAGCAACTTACTTGCAATGGAAGTAAGAACGGTATTAGCATCGATGCCCGTGCGACTGAAGCCGCTCTGGGTGTTGATGTTCGCGACCACATACTGACCGTTCCAGAATGTCTGCAAGAAGCACAAGATGTTGGGGGCCTGTGAATCGTACGCCGCAGTGGAGTTGACGCCTAGAGACTTTCCAAGAGCGGAACCTTCAACCAAAGCTCTGTGCTGGACAGCCGTGGCAAAGAACGACGACCCGCTGACTTCTTCCCAAAGATCGAAGCCGGTTGAATTCCAGTACTGTGCGACGTAATTCAAGTCGTTTTGTACGACAGGCCAGACTTTGTCCTTGGCTTCACTTGCATCGTCGCTTTGTCCTGTGGCGAGGAGGTAGCGCGCGTACGTAATCAGAGCTGTGGCACGCAGGGCTGGTCCATCCCTTTGAGGACGACCCCAGGGACCATTAAATCTCGTCAGGTTCAGATAATACTTTGGTTCCCCAAGGCCGCGCCCTGATGACAAAGCACCCGAGGGGTTGCTGACTGTTTGTAAAATAGCTTGTGCACGCAGGTAATCTTGAATGTGTGACCGGAGGTTGGTGTTGCCGTGAATGAGCTCGTCAATAAGCATCTTTGTTGTCAAGGCGGCGTCTCGGGTCCACGTGAAGAAGTCTGCAATGGATCAGCAACCCGAGCATGAAGTGTGAAGTGTGAAGTGTCAAGTGTGAAGTGTGAAGTGTGAAGTGTGAAATGTAAAGTGTAACGTGTAAAGTGTAAAGTGTAAGTGTAAGTGTAAAGTGTAAGTGTAAGTGTAAGTGTAAGTGTAAAGTGTAAAGTGTAAAGTGTGAAATGATAGCAGACAATTACTTACAGTCTGGATCCTCAGTTGAAGGCGAGGCGACAATGGCTCCTGCGGCGGCGCCAGGTGCATGACTACCATCTGGACCAATGTTGTCGAGTACACCTTGGAGAGCTATCGTGTTCTCATTCTCAATTGCGGCTGGAAGGTTGTCCTGGCGAATGCCTAGCCGTGCCGCGGCTTCATGGAAGGAAGCAGCTGCAAAAGCAGCGACTAGAGTACTTAGTCTCATGATAATCGTCTTCTGAAATGAAAGAACTCGCACAGAAAACTGAGAGGCAAGGAATGATGCCAAAGTACCAGGGTGAAGAGCAGATGTTGCTCTCTTATACTTGATGAGTATACGAGCGAGTTGATATGCGAGACCCCGACCTCCGATTCCGTAGAAGGGTCTCTGGGGGAAACACAGGGTTCTCTTCGGGTCACGAGGTGAAAGTTCTACATGTACTCCACATTGGTCCATTGGTCATGTGTGGGGTACTTTTAGAAACCGTCAAAGGGCTCGTTCGATACAGCGTCGTTACTATGGTCTTGTTGGAAGGTGCTAGTTGGCGATCCCTGCAGAAGGTGTCGAGTGGCCTCGGTAGAAATGCACGGCGCATGATGGCATATGCATATATGTTTTCGTATAAATGCAGACGATATGGAAAGGGGACAAGGGATATTGTCGGTAAGAGGGTCGAGATGTTTCGAGGTATATGGAAATACCGAAATGTGTAGGATACTCTGGTCTGTCTTGCAAAAGCGTGATCTCGGTGATAAAGTCAGAAGTAATGAACAATGAACAATGAACAATGAACAATGAACAATGAACAATGAATAATGCCAATGAGACGGATGTGGATGTGCCATGTGGAATGTATTGGTGAAAGAAAAGGACGTCATTGCGGGTTGTACCCAGACCATGTGATGGGCGCCGCCGAGGCCGAAGTGAGTCTAGCGTTGAAAACTACCCCTGACCACTTTCTGGCGGATATCTGCGGGCAACATGCCTCACTTGCCGCCAAGTACGGCGCCACGACCTTTTGTACCATTGTACATACAAAGTACGTCAGCCACCCACCCACTTCGTAACCAACGACAGTTTTCCTTGGACGATGTGGCATCTAGAACAATGTCGTGTTCCCCCACCACGCCCCGATCCGCATCATGTGTTGCGGGTTTGCCCGAAGACTCTCCCGTAGCTGCATGCATGGTACGTCACGTACGGTGTCTTGTCTGTCTGTCTTGTCTGTCTTGTCTGTCTTGTCTGTCTTGTCTGTTGTCATGTGTTGGAATCTGATAGAGACATCAATAGTTGAAAAGCCATCAACCTGTCAACTCCAAAACCTGCACCTATTCATCAAACCTTGACCACGGAGCAACTCTAGTCCAATATCTCCTTTCCAGCCCAACGTGTCAGTCAACCATGTATGGATCCATGGATGGATCCAGGCATTGTTCCTCCAAAAGACCATCGGAAAGGCTGCATGCACCTCGACAGATCACCCCACTCCAAGAACATATACACATGTACTTTGAATTGTTTGTTCATTCTGCTCAAATTTACATACAGGAAGACAGTAGTAGTTGTCCGTCACTTCTCCGATTATCCACTTGATATCCACAAGCCACGCTCCTCCGAAATGGGCAATACGCTCAGCGAGTGGTGTAGCCACCGTCGATGATGAGATCGGAGCCCTGCCCAAACGATTAGTCACCGAATGTACATATCAAGTAATAGCAATACTCACAGTGGTGTACGAAGAAGCGTCCGAGGCGAAGTAGACATAGGCACCCTTGAGCTCCTTGGCCTTTGCGTCACGGCCCATGGGTATCATCGAGTGCCACAGCTTCTGGATGTCCTGGGGCACAAAGTCGGAGAGACCGGTGTCAATATATCCGGGAGAGATGGAGTTGACACGGGCAAAGTCTCTCCACTCGTTGGCTAGGGACTTGGCCAAGTGGATGCAGCCAGCCTTTGCGACGTTGTAGGATGTCTGCTCCTGGGGGAAGTTGGCAACGTGGCCGGACATGGATGCAGTGATGACAAGGGAGCCAGTCTTGCGTTCACGGAAGTGGAGACCAACGGCACGAGCGCAGTTGAAGGTACCAGTCAGATCAGTCTCGACCACCTCGTTCCATTGCTCGACAGTAGCATCGAGAATGCCGTTGTCGGCGGTTTTACCCGCGTTCGCAATAAAGACATCGATCTTGCCAAAGTCCTTGATGACATCTGCCACGAGCTGCTCGACGTTCTTGTAGTCGCCGACAGTGCACTTGTATGGTTTGACCTTGACGCCGTACTTGTCACTCAGCTCCTTTGCGTTCTTCTCAGCACCGGCTGAGCGCGAGTTGTATGTGATGGCAAGATCGGCGCCAAACTCGGCGCAACCGCGAGCAGCCTCGATTCCGATACCCGTAGGACCGGATGCTCCGGTGACGACGACGACTTTGCCCTTGAGGCTGAAGAGGTCCTTGAGCTCCTCGGCTTCGGGGATTGGGGCAGGCATGTTGATGCGTGTAGAATTGATGCGTGTAGAATTGATTCGTGTAGAATTGATTCGTGTAGAATTGATTCGCGTAGAATTGATTGAAGAGTGATGAATTGGGGTGGGTAATTGATGGAAATGCTTGAAGATGGAGGGCAGAGGAAGGGTAAGGGCCAAGGAGGGGTACAAATAGTAGCCAGAAAGGTTGAGGCAAAGGCCGGTTTGTTCTCCTGGTTAGTGAGGGGCGGGTGACGTGGGTATCTTTGTATCTATGGCATCCAACGGCTCAAGGTGGTGCTCGATTCTTCCAATGACATGACCCATTGAGCTTACTCGGCAACACCAAGAGGTGTACTCCGTATTACTAATTCTGCAGGCCTAAGCTCGAAGAGGAGCAGCAGATGGACGTGATGGGACTCATGGGAGAATGACCGAGGAACATTGGAGGCATTTATTGCCTTTTGCCACGCGTCTGTAACTTTCATCCCATATCGATAAGAGCTCCCTTAACTCCGGCTCAGGCTTATAGGCTGTTGTGGCCTGTGTACCGTCACCCTACCACCCTATCACCCTATCACCCTATCACCCTGTCACTCTATGCCTCACAGGCTCACATCTCTGTCTGTCCCACTCACTCCATACGCTGTAATTATTATCAATTAATTAAATCTTCCTTTTAGGAATTTCCCACCTCGGACGCCCAAGCCTCATCAAATTTTCATCACCGGAGATGCTAACTTTCTTCGCTGAGCCCTTTTGTGTCTCGTGATCCTCGGACCTCTTCCATCCAACGCCGCTTGATGTCTGTCGGGTAATATGTGTACGAAGCTTCATGCCAGACATGCACTGTCAGCGATTATCGATACGCGCCTGACAAAATACTTGTCGCTACATATTCAGGAAACACACCTTTCTCCTTGAAGTCATTGTTAAGATCCACACTAATATAGTCACCGAGCCGTCTCCACCAAAAGCTCCACCAAAAGCTATGCCTCATCAAGCCGGCCATGCAATTCGGAATGTCGTACCTCGGCAGAGCCCGAAGTGGATCGTGATCTTCTGATATAATTAGCCCCGAGAGTGACTCCGTTACTCCGTTACTCCGTTACTCTTCCAACGAATGCTTGTCGTACTTGTTGGCTCCATCTCCCATCATACGTGGACGACTTGTGCCTCGCCTACGTCGTAGTGGCCTGTGTGGAGGGGTAGACGTCATCGTCCATGTTCTTATTAGTAGGTACATAATTACAACGTGACTTTCTTCTTTACCACATATCAATGTACTTTGTATAGTACCTATCTACCACCATTGATAACATCTGCCAGTCCAGCTTACCTTCTTCTTCAGATGGCTAGTAACCGCTCAAGATATGACCTCACTGTCATCTCACGTGACTTGGTATTCGCACTCACTTGGACAAGTTGGACACAATCCGAGACGTGTTTTTCCTCGCCCAACGCGCCAAGGTAGTAATCAGAGTGACAATGGTTTACTATAAAAATAATTCATTCCAATGTTTCCTCCAATGTTAACGTCGTGTCAGGAACGTGAAGCTTTAGACCCAAATCGGGTAGTCGCGCTAATCCCAACCGGTCTAAGCTCTCCGTAGATCTCCCCGATGTACTGTATTGTACTACGTCTCACCACCTTACTTCAGCCTCAACATCTCCTTGACAGTACATCCACCAACGGAATATTGCGTCTCTCTCTTTGTCATTGAACTTGCATCGCCTTCCTGTCTTCTGTTCGCACGGAAATTCTCCCAATAACACGCAACATGGGTCTCAACGCTCTCCTCCCGAAGCCACTTTCCGCCAACGACGTGGTAGTGGGACAGCTCCTCGCACACCCTCTGCACCCCGAGAAAGACGGCTTTTACTCGGAAATTTCGCACGAGGAGGTCGATGACCTCAATGACTACAACATCAAGCTTCGCTACAAAGACATCTTTTCAGTGGACCAAGAAGGCCGCTTCATGGCCAACTACGGCGCCAAGTTCGATCTTGGACGCATATACAGACAACCCAACCTCCTTAGCGTCACTTCCGAGCAGATGATCCAACGATCCAGCCAGAGTCCTACCGCGACCTTTGAGGCCGTGTGCAACGACCCGGAAGCAAGGCAATGGATTTACAATCTGGCGAGGGAGAACAAGGACATGTACATCGTGGTAGGCGTAACGGAGCTCAAGAACGCCACGTTCAAGCGTGCGAAGCTACAGGATGCGGGCGCCTCTAAGCGTCTGAACGAGCTGCCCATTGAGTCGGGTGCCAAGGTACCCCGCGCCGTGCGACGAAATTCGACACTGGGAATCGGCTCTGAGAGATACGTCTCCGGCGTCTTTGGCATGGATGTGCGACGTGTGGTCGCGAGGATCACGGTACCCGCGGAGCCGCACAATCTTGCCGACATAGGATATCGGTGGGGCTACTATGACATTCCAGACAGTAAGAATAAGGAGCAGTTGATCGTTGGACTGGGCGAGTCGCTCAAGGCGAACGAGCTGCGTCTGATGCTGGATCTTTCCAAGGAGGATGTTCAGACGAACCTCGACGCAATTAGCCAGCTGAGCTTGGATGCACTGAGCGCGGCAGCCAGCCCGTTGCTCAGGCCCAGTTCCCCGGCTTTGAGAGGTCGATCGCCCTCGCCACACCCGCTGTTGGGAGCTCACAGTCGAACGCCTCTCCATTGAAGTCTCTTTAGAGTCGGCGAACATGCCATAGGAACAAGAAAGAAGTCGGCCGAATTGGATCTGAGGGCTGGACTATGTGAAGATTCTGGCATGATGGATTTGAGAAAGTTTTTGCGATTACGATATATCCTCACGGCCTACATACCTAGCATCTCTTGTGCTTTCATGTCATTATAAAATGTATTCTATACCCCCAGCCCCTCCCCCCTTAACTTATCCCACATTCTTCAACTTTGTTGTAATTGGGATACACTTGGAATTCGACAGCCTAAGGATTTCCTATGTCCCTCGAAGTTGCTTATTCATACCCTTAAATGTCGTGCGTTCTATGTGGCTTACCTACACAACCCTTTCAGGCAAAACTTCCCATCACCACGCCGACGGTGCAGAACGACTGGGCAAGTAAGGCCTGTCCCGCTTCTCGGCATTCGTCGTCAAACTTGTCAATGACCAACACTCCCTCCGTATCCAAGCACGATGATTCCAACGCTACCTCGCCCTCAGACGGGCGACCTTTCCGTCTGATTCAACATATTCTCCACATCCTTATCGTTGATGGTCTCCAGCATGGACCCTAGATCATCGAAACCCGTCATCTTCCTGTCGCTCCTCGGACTGCCCACTGTATACGACATTTTCCTCGACCTATCATCCTCTTTCTCCGGCTTGTCCAATTTCTCATTCTCTTCCAAGAACCCAAAATGCACCAATTGGTCTCGGACCTGTGTCTCTGTCCCCTCGTCGTAAAAGTACAAGCCGACCTTGACAAGCGTGTGCTCCATGAAAGACTTGAGCGTGGGTATATTAGCGGCTATGAGTGCGAACTGCTGTTCCACCACCGCCCAAAGCGCGATAGTGACATTCGTACGAAACAGGTCTTCAGACGTAAAAAGGTTCTGCAGCGTGAGGGTCCTTGCAATAGCCGCCACACTCGCAAAAACACCCAGCGCCATCAACACGCACATGAACACCTTCTCCCTCCTCGGCCGATTCAGCTTCCGGATAAACGTAATCGGGATGAATGAAAACACCAAATCAAGCCCGATCTGGACAGAGCTAAACGCAACAATATTCCCGTTTATCACCCGTTCGTCGAAACACGTGACGGGGCCTTGGCGGAATACCCGCGGGTCCCAGTACACCCGGAAGGGCCGGCATTGCAGGAATTGGAAAAAGGTTTGTACAATGGCGGCGAGAAGAATCAAAGTAATGACAAAGTATAGGAAGACGCGCCAGCTACGCGTGCGCTTTAGGCGTAGGAGGAGCAAGGCGACGGATAGTTTAACCAAAGTAATGGAACAGTACCAGAAGACTTGCGAGATGAAGAGCAGTTCGAGGGAGGTGCGTCGGGAGGAGAAGGAGACGAAGCGTGCGTGCCGACCGAGACCGTAGACAACGGCGGCCGAGAAGAGACCGTATTGGACCATGGCGAGGATCTAAACATCGACGTCTTTGCATTAGATTCCGGATGGACGAGTTGAAACATGATAGCTGAGATGATCCAAGAGGAAAGGAAGAATTCAGCATACCGTAGCTCCCAAGACAGTCCAATCGTCCAAACTCAGCCTACTCCCCGGTCTGTGTCTCGACCACAACCTCGCCGCCAGCAAACTAAGCGACACAAACAGCAGTCCTCCTCCTACACCCAACAATATTGGTGCCTGTGTCGTGTTTCCCGCGTTGTTGCCTTTTGGGTTGAAGTAGTTCGGATTGGACGTGAAGATTGGTCGCGTCGAGTTGAAGGGATTCGGGTTCGACGTGTTGAAATCTCGCCGAGGATCGCCTGGGGCTGCATCGGGATTGAAGTCTATCATGGTGCCGAGGGTGTAGGTCGAGGAAGTTGAAGAAATGTGTGTATAAGAAGGAAGACTGGGAGGGAGTAAAAAAAAGACGTCGTCAAGACATCATAACATGCAGGCCAGCCAGCACGCTCATTACAAAGAGCTACCGTGGTAACAAAAAAAACCGACCTACGCAAATCTCATTCTAGAAGTCATGATCTGACATTGAAAAGGGAGGAGGAAAAAAAGGGAAAGACGTCAAAATCTTCGCAAACCCCATCGACCGATCATCACTCACCAGCATAACCCCCATAATCTATAGTCGCGCCCACTCGCCAACCGTCCACTCGCTCAACCAGCACGAAGCCATTGAATCCAAACCCTGCCAACCCAGTCCCCATACAACATCCTGAAGACACACAGCATCAAGGAGCACATTCCACGCCCTCGTCCCATTCGTCCACGCTTTCGCAGCCTTGCACGCCCTGAAATGTGTGCGCGCTGACAGGCCGACGCATATCGAACACACGGTCTCATGGTCGTTTCATCGCATTGCATCACCCCGCACCCAGGAACACGTTACCCAGGTGCAGGTGCAGGTACAGGTGCAGCAGCATTGACGCGGGAGTACCCTACCCCTACAAAGGGTAGGCCCGTTGCCGCAAGATGGCGAGCCGCTCGCGAGCCGCTCTGTCGTTCATGCGGGTAAAAGTGGCTCCTCTTATTCCCCTCGTTGTCAGTCTTCTTTCGGACACATGTTGCGCATGAGGCGTGCTGCGTGTCATGGAATGTCACCCCTGCCCCTGCCCCTGCGGCGCTTGGCCATATGACGACGAGGGGAGCGCAAACTTTGAGAGAACCGTGTATCGGAATGTGTAAGAGGGGCCAGCGCATACAAACTATGTACAAAAGGGTGTCTTTTTTTAAACGTTGCTATCTCGTCTGGTTGGCCGTGTGTTTGCCGACTTGCGTCCTCCCTGGGGAGGGGGGGGGGGAAGCACGCATAAATCCAAGTCGAATGACGTACAATTTACATCTCTTAAATATCTCCAACAGATGACAAAGGCCAGTTCCTCATTCTGGTCGACTTGTTGGCTCCCATTTCAGATTCCCAAACGGCGCCCTATCCCGGGGGTAGTATGTATGTATGTATGTATGTATGTATGTATGTATGTATGTATGTATGTATGTATGTATGTATGTATGTATGTATGTATGTATGTATGTATGTA
>MU005790.1:261915-378774 GCA_010093715.1 Pleomassaria siparia CBS 279.74
GTATGTATGTATGTATGTATGTATGTATGTATGTATGTATGTATGTATGTATGTATGTATGTATGTATGTATGTATGTATGTATGTATGTATGTACATAGAGAGTATGTAGGTGGCAGGCACCACCGTGCGTCGTGTTTCTACATACATATATACTACGATAAGGCTAGGTACGTTGCAATTGCATATATGTGTTTCCTACACGTATGTATCTATGTATCTATGCATCTATGCATCTATATGTACAAGACATGATGCCATACCCTCTACATAAACGGAGTATGTATATGCATGTACATGTACATATATCCCTAATGGCAATCCCAATCCCAATCCCAATCCCAATCCCTTCGCCGCAGCGGCGGCGGCGGCGGCAGCGGCAGAATTAATAATCACATCTTCGATCTTCGATCTTCTTTTCTTCTAATATTATTAGAGATTAATGTTATAGTCTAATAATAAGCACTGTATGTATGTATGCATGTATGTATGTATGTATACATACCATCTTTCCTAAGAAACTAGATACCTACATAGCGCATTGCATTGCATTGCATATACTATGTACATAGGTACAAAGGTATACACATACATACATCCAATAACGAACGACATCCCCGTCCTGCGATAATTTCCGAGAAACAAACCGAAACGAAACGAAACTAAACACACGATACAAAAGTATGTATCTACATATATACGTATGTATACTCCGTATGAATGTACAGTACAGTACATACCTTTCTCTTATTAAACTATTGTCTGATGGATATGCAGATCTGGGGTAGAAGGTTGTTTGTTCGCTCCCTATTATCGTTATTGTTGTTGTTGTTGTTGTTGTTGTTGTTGTTGTTGTTGTTGTTGTTGTTGTTGTTGTTGTTGTTGTTATTATTTGGATACGTATATATATGTATCAACCCTAATACATACATATGTAGATACTTTGTACATACGTACCTAGGTATCTACTATGTACCTACAAGGTACATATATACATACATACATACTCTATGTACGCAACATGGTTGATAAAATCAAATTAGACGTTTTGCGTCGTGAAAATGAAATCCTCCCTCCAATCGGAGAGAGGGGCCTGGGGACCACTGGGGACCACCGGGGACCACCGGGGTATAAATCTGTAACCCTTGACGTCCCCCTACTATGTAATGTATACGTATATAGCTATCAGAAGACGACATACCCCTCCCACCCATATACACCCACACCCACCGTCCGTGCTGGGGACGGAAAATAACCGGGGTTGTGCTTTGTGCTTTGGGCTTTGGGCTTTGGGCTTTGGGCTTTGAGTATTGTACATGTATGTATGGTAGGATCTCGACTTCGGCGTATATTGTGAGCATATATAGGCCGTATGTAACATTACATACATTACTACATCCATACGGCTGTTGTTTGATATCGTATCGATGATGTATTCCTCTCCTCCTATCTACGGAGAGAAGAAGGCCTTGTTGTATTACGTACCATTGTACAACAAACGACATTGCTTTCGCTACTGCTACTGCTACTGCTACTGCTACTCCCTGCTACTTCCTGCAATACAGTATGTAGAACCTCGTATCTATGTATGTATATACGCACTGAGACTTGCGATACTTACTTACTTGCTTATTACATATGGATTTGTTTCTATTTATGGAGACCTTGTAAGGGCCTTGAACATATGTAATCGCCTACCTAGGTAGGTAGGTAATTAGTCTAGTTCCATCCATCTATCCATCTACCGGTCTAGGTATATCTGCGGCGTTGTATGTATACATGTGCACAGTAAATCCGAGCAGGGGGTCGTCAACCCCTAGCTGGGTTAGGACCTTGTAGGATACAGTATGTACCTAATCGGAGCGATTAATACATGGAACTACTTTGTATGTATTGTCATATCTACCTAAATTACCTAGCTATTGTAGCTAGGCTGTGCAAAATAGTTGTAGTAATTGTTTCACCGTGGTGTAGTGTATGCATGCATGTATGTACATACCTATGTTATCTACAAAAGGTACTACTGGTACTGGTATGTACAGAGAGGCCGCTGATGAGCAGACTCGCGGTTGTGCGGAGAAATCTTACAAGGGTGGCAAGAGAGGGCTGGACTCAAACTTACCTACATGCTGTACATAATAGCTCGAGAAATACTGATCTAGCGGAATGTTGAAATGTTGCGATCAAACAAGGGGGTGGAAGGGGGGTGGGGAGTGGTAGATCGTAGATCGTCGGAGCCGCTGCGATGGAGGGTGTTGGTGAAACGAAACGAAACGATTGGTAAGATGATCGTCATCGCGGTGTTCCTGGTCAGAGACTAATGTACTAGACTGGGTTCCCATAGGAAGAATAGCTATGGGAGCGAAACATGTTCCACCAGGGCTTCGTGCATCCGTCTTGCGACAGGGATGGAGGTTGTCCTTATTGCTCCGCGGTACCATTTCAATGCTCCTGCTCGGTCTCGAAAGCAATCTCCACGCCCAGCATGTCAGGCAGCAGCCTCTCCACAATCAAACTTGCAGCTTCAGAGCCCGCCAATCCCTCGACGACATATGCAGCGTCCTGGAGCATAGAACTGCTGACCTTGGTCGTCTGGTCAAGGTTCATCCACGTGTCCAAGTGTTGTGTGGTGCTGGCCGTCATCAAGATGTAGCCCACAACAAAGGGAAGCTCAGTTTCCTTCTCCATGTACTTGGGGCCATACACCTTGATAAGCTGGTCTCGGCAGTGATCCCTCAGACTGCAGAGAAGCCGCCAGCATTGCCGGTGAAGACAGAGGAAATCGAAGGAAATCTCAATCATCTCGGCATGCAGCATGGCTCTGAGCAATCCAAGCAGTTTCGCAACCGGAAGCTGTCTGGCGTGTCCCTTTTGGCCTCCCGGTTTGATGTCCGAGTCTTTGAACAGCTCGGCTGGCTGGCCGTCTTCGTTCATTTCGTATCCCCATGTGCACTTGTCAACGATGCTTTGGACGTCCTCCATTCGTAAATCATAGCGGCCGTTCATATCGCAGTATCGGCCTTTGAATGTTTGCAGCACGGCACCGAGCTCTTTCATGCTGTGAGGCCCTCGCTTTGACAGGAGCAATCCCTTCTTATTCTTATTCTTCTTCTTCGTCTTGCTGGGTTTTGCATATTCGGTTGCGGATAGGCCCATGGCCATTGCAAAGCGTTTCAAGTAGCCTTCTGGACTCTTCGGCGGGTCGCCCACAAAGAAGCTGTCGGCTCCTTGTAGGGAAATGGCAACGTCCATGTCCTTCCACTGACTAGTGTTCATCTTTTCACCCTGGATCGCATTGTAGATATGGACACAAGACATGATGGAGCCCCAGGCATTCGAGAAGGCGATGCCGATCTCATGAAGGCGAATCTGAATGTGATACTTCCACAGGCCGCATAACCATGGATGCTTTCGGTACAAGTAGTATGGTTTAGGCATGAACATTCGGTTCATGTACCTGGCGATCTTGGTATGGACATCGTCTCTGATCCATTTGGTGATGAAGTCGCTGAATTCCTTCAAGGCGTCGTCGTTTGCCCGTGGCCAGTTGTCGATGTGTAAGTCTTTGTGGAATTCGAAATTCTGGTCGATGCTGTTTTGTGCGTAGCTTGCTACCTTTTGCAGCTTACCGAAACAGGAGTCGACTTGGGCCCGCAGAATGTGATGGATGTCGAGAAACAGTGTAGCCGCAAACGACAAGGACAGGGTCAATTCCTTGGTCTTGAACATGGCTCGAAGGCCACGGGTAAGCTCATCCTCGGCAGGGAATTGTTCCGATGCGTGACAGGCAGTGCTGAACTCGGTCAGCATCTCCAGCAAGAAGATCTTGTCCTCCAGAAACCTGTCTCGAGCATTCTTCCTGGAGCGATCTGAGGAGGGATTGTAGATGCCGTAGAAGCCCGGTTTCATCTCCATGGTTCTACCGTCCTCCATAGCATCACAGAAGCCACCTAGAAGACGCTGGGTGGGTATGAAAATGGCGTCCGCAAGGGCGTACATCTTGAAGTTGAGGTCGTCGCCACGCCGCTCTTTGTGAGACACGGAAGTTCCAGCTCCCATACATGAGGCAACATAATACATGTCTAACATGGTGGGGGCGCCCCCATACTTTTGGAGCGTGTCTTTCATGTCATCTTCCATAGCCCGGGCAAGATCCACAGCGGTATTGGTTGTAATAGAAGCAGCAACGAGATCGATCAGACCCTGCTTATAACCCTCCCATGCCGTCTTGACTTCGTTTCGTAGCCTGTTCAGATCATGGAGCAAGAGTAAGAACGCAAAGAAGTCTTCCTGCATGCCCTCTACGCGTTCGGCCTTGTAGGTAGCGTTCGACGCGGCGCTATCAACTTCCGCACGAGCGACATCAGGGGCTTGCTTGAAACCCTCGGACGGCACCTCCAACTCAAGCTTCTCAAACATGTTGATGACCTCTTCTATAGATTCAGGCTCTTTCTTGACGGGAATATATGCCTTGGCGTAACGGGGGCGAAGAAGGTTCTGTACTTTCTTCAAAACGCCAAGAAAGAAGGCGTGTCGGTCGTCGGACTCGCTCTTCTCGGGGTCTTCGTCCACGCCAGAGGAGGAGATAGTGGCAGAGTACGATTGGCGTAATGATATCGTTCGATCCAGGAGAGCCGCCAGTTTAGGGGGAACTTCTACCTCGTCCTTTGCCGCTATGTACTCGGCTAAGATGGTGAAGTCCTTGATGGCAATCGTATACGTTTGTCGTCCCTGAGGAAGGGGCTGGCTTTGCGTTCCATCTCCGCTCGGCTTGGCTTTGGCTTTGGCTTTCCTTTTTGCCTTTTTCGATCTCGCCTCAGAGACATATCCGATTTTCTCGGCAGTTGTTGCAAGCCAGTTTGCAATAGAGTCGGTGCCATTCTTGTATTGTTGGTATGTGGTTGAGAGGTTTTTGGGCAACATGGTGGAAAGATTCTCCGCTGCTATCCGGTACGTGTTTGAGCGGGAGTACTCGCTACAAGTTAAATATTTTGTCAGTAATTCAATAATTAGATCTATACTATACTCACTTTGACGCCGCCGATGGGCAGAAATGTTTGAAACGTCGTTTTGATCAGAATTAAGACGGAATCTTCCAATTCGGAGAGAAACCGATGATGTAGAAGTGTTGCCTGTGGCAGAGACGAGGGAGCTCGGGCAGAGAGCAAACTATACACACAAATAGCGTTTTCAACGGCAATCTAACAACCCCGCACTTTCGATTGTGTTGAGGCATAAATGTGAAACACTCTTTGTCATGCGTTGATTCATTATCAGTCTACATGCTGGTATCCTCCCAACAGATTGATCGCATGTACAAAGTACCTTCCCTTCCCTTCCGTCCATCCTATCACACACAATCAACAAATCTGTACTCGCATATTCGCCTACTAGCAATCAAGTATGTAGTGTGCATTCTCAACGCGTTTTATACATCCAGCTCCCTTACATACATCAACTATCCCATCCCATCACGTGACAGTATTTAGCCTTGAGTTATAAATCTGCATAAGAACAACATGCCCAGATAATGCATTCTGTTTGGAGCGTAAACGGACCTGGGAGGGAGCTTGCTAACTAATTATTTTTACAATCTTAATTACGTAGGTACCTACGTAATGCTAAAACCTTACCTTTACCTCTGTATTAATTATACGTAAGAGACTATTACTTTATCTATAAAAAAGGAGTTTGTAGTTTTAAGAAGTCTATTGCCTGCCAGCGGGCCTTTTACCTGCAGCAGGCATTACTCTGTACTTACTTACTTACTTACTTACTTACTGGTACTACATACCTATCCAATGCAGACATTAGCATTGATTGCGTATCGAGGAACGACAGACATAGCGAGCAAATATGCATAGATTCGGGAAGTTGGGCTTTAAAAAACCAGCCAGCCAGCCAGCTGATGCTCAGTTCCCAATCAATTAGCCTTAACCTATATAGATGGCGATACATGATTATATTATCGCACTGATCGATCGCTCTACTAATCTACCGCGTCTCGATCTAATTGCTTTGATATCATATCGGCTTGACATAATACCTTGATTAATAACCTGCAGGTCTATATATTCTTTCCTTGCTACGCCTTCCCAATTCCATTTATGATTATTTGTTGCATGTTAAGCAGTATACAAACAAACAAACAAACAAACAAACAAACAAACGGCCCACGAACAAACAAGACGAGACGAGACGAGATAAGACGAGACAAGATGAGAGATAGAGAAGTAAGTGGATTGACTCGAACCACGTTACAAGAGGAAGACGAAGACGAAGACGAAGACGAAGAAGAAGAGGAAGAAAAGAGCCTCCATCTGCCTCTAAGGTTTCCCACTACACAACTTAATAAGTAGATACATGTACTAATACTATACTATGGGTTTTTCGTTTTGTTTTTGTAAAGTAAAAACAAGAAGAAAAGTGGAGATTATCTACTATACAAATCAAACAAAGGGGCTGTAATTATTCATGTTGAAGGTGATGTTTCCCATGTGTGTTAGTCAGGTGTGTAATAAAACAAAACAAAACAAAACGCAAATGTTTGTAACGTGATGCAACAGTTGGACACAGTCACATGATAATGAATAAGACAGGGAGACAGATTGAGAGATTGAATCAGGGAATGAGGGTGTAAACATCGTATAATAAACACTCTGTAAAGACACGCTATTTGAACTAAACAAGGACGAGAGACGTCTCTTATCCCTACCCTCTCCTTCTACAATCTCGCCGTGCCCTCCGTTTTAACCGGGACATTCTTCCACGCTTCGTCGAAGCCTGTATTCCTTACCCACGTCGGCTCGCCCGCCTCCACGGAATCCATCGCCATATTCCCCAAGATCTTCCACAACCCGCCCTTGACCCTGAACTCCTCCTTCTCCTCATACTGGGCACAGACCTTCTCCCCGTGTGCCAACGCCCTTATCAATTTACACGCATGTCCATCGTCCGAGTACGCTTTCACGCGTTGAAAAAGCTCATCCCAACTCGAGTCCTTCTCACTCTTGTAGTTTGACACTGCGTCGAGAAAAGGTTCGGGCGAACCGCGGGAGGCGTACATGGCGAGGTCGAGTCTGACTTTCCATTCTAGCAAACGGATTTTGTTGGCGGTAGAGAGCCAGGGCTGGGCAAGGAAGGAAGAGAAGAAGATGCTAGCGTTGACACTGTGCATGTAGTAGAAATCGAATTTGGGTATGTGTGGGGGGCGTTGTGACGTCGATGTGAAGTACACTGCGTACATGTCAGCATGGGTTTCGACTTTGGTGTGTTGGTAGCAAGTGAGAACGCATACCAGTAGTGTTGATCATTTCCGCAGTCTTCTCGTCCAATTCGCTCTCGCTGACTTTATATTGGCTCGCGTACTTGATCATCTCCTCTTTTGCCCTCTTCAAGATGCCATCTCTGATTTTGTTCCCATCTTCCCAGTGCGCTGCACTGCTCAGTTTCTTGTCCGCGTGGATCTCGTCAAGCAACTCAGTCATAGTTTTGGGGGGGCCGTTAGTTTGTGATGCAGCTGCTTCAGATTCAAGAAGGAAAGGTGTAACCCAGGCATCGTGTACGCATGCTTGTGCAAGCGCCTCGGCGATAATGGCGGGTTGCAGGAACTCGACGCCGAAGCCGAGGTGGATGATAGGATGGAAGAAACCTATTCATACGCGCCAATTAGCATTCGCGTCCTCGCCCGGGTTTTTGAAATGTGAGCTCACCAGCGTACATCCTGCACAGCATATCATCTGCCCTCTCATCTCCTTTGAACACATACTCATTCAGAACTGCCTCCCACCCCTTTGCATCAATCTCTTGCTTAAAAAACACCAGGAAGTCATGATAGTACTTCTCACTCCCCAGATAAGTCTTGAACCTCTCCAGGTCATGCATATCGTCTACAACCTTTTGTTCGAGCTTGACAGGGGGTCGTTGGTACGACGCGTTGTCGTGGTAGCCGGTACGAAGCTCGGTGGGTGTGGCATTGAGGGCATATAGGGTTAGGAGGTGGTGAACTATGTGGTTCTTTACATAATTGATGTTAGCCTCAAACCTTATCTGGCTCCAATGATAGGAGCACATACGTGGAAGCCGGACTGATTGAAGAAGACGTGATGCTTTTCATGGTTTTCCTGCAGTAACTCGCTCGCCGTGTCCGCCGTCTCAGAGCCGATGCCTTTGACGTAGAACTCTGGCTTTTGCGAGGGCGAGAGATGAATGTTCGAAGAGGTGGCCATTGTGCGTTTGTGAAAACTCGGTGGTGCTGTTTTAAACTGTCGTAATGAGGTTGATCTCGGCACTGTTTTGAGCTGTAGTAATGAGGTCGATCTCGGTACAATTCCAAACTGTCGTAATGACGTCGACCTTAGTCCTACCATTGAATCCCATGTCAAGCTCGACGGGAAGGAAGCTCGTCTTATATGTGTGCATCTGGACAACATCTGGACAACCGCCGCAATGGCATCCCTGTACCTCCCGACGGTAAATCCAATGACTTTGGACCTGGAACGCGACTGATGCCATGATTATCCTCTCGTGGCGGGGTCAAGGAAAGGACGGAAGGTGGCGTTGCGGGGTAGCTTGGAACGAATTCTAGTTCGGACAGTCGCAATCCTCCAAATCCGGCCAAGTCGGAGCTTCGGCGGAAGGAAAGCACGAGATTACTAAGTTGACTTGAAATGGTAAGCTGACGGAGGCCTGTTCTAGTCTCTGCACGTTACTACCTTTGTAAGGTGGCAAGCAGCTGGCGAACCACTGTACGTGGATACAATTTCAGCCGAAGGATCATGGTAAGATGGTAGTGGTTGAGGGGAAAGAGGAGTTTGCTGACACATGGTTGGCCACAAATGTTCCGGCGGCCTGTTGTTATTTAAATTCAGGAGCATACTTGGGGATAATTTGGTAGGACACGATATAAACACGAAACCGAAGTCACTCAGCTTGCTCATCACAAAGAGAAGCACCTTTTGCATAATGTATAACTTCCTAATTCGTGAATTAAACAAGCCCCCACGGACCAGGGATCATCCAAGGGGCTCCAGAGTTTGAACCTCTGCTACAATGATAAGAAAGAAATGTGTGGGAGATGCTCCAGACGCCGTGTCCCGTTCGCTCCCATGCATCGCATATGAATGTATAAGAAAGACCTAGACTCATCCTGCTGAGGTGGGCTCCAAGATACGAAACGAATGCTTGTTTAACCACTCCGTCCTCAACGTCCGTCCCTCTAGGCTCGGCAGTGCCATAGTACCTACCTTTAGTATTTCTTCGCCACCATGCCCTCTGGGGGTTCAGGAACGACTGTCTTGCTCCCCACATCTTTCCAGTCTGTACTGAGCACGGTGCCACCACTCTCTGAGTAGCTCTTCATCATAGCTCGCTGTGTTTCCGGGCTCGCGTCTTTGTATAGGGTCCTGAAGAAGCGCGTCGTTTCGTCGCCTTCCTCTTCCTCCATGTCCATTGCTCCGTGCTCGGTCTTCTTTCCAGACTTGAGAGCATCTTTGGCCACTTTGTCCCAATCTTTTGCACCCGTTTTGGAAGAAGTAGGATACGCAGGCGGTCTATCGCTTGCATTTTTGCAGACGACGTCGTTGGTGGGAATAGTTGGTTTCTCCTCCTGGCTAGCATTGTCCACGCCTTCGAGGCCGTGCCATCTCACACCTGGTGTTTCCTTCTTGAGCGTGACTTCGATCTTTGTGGGGGTAATTCTAAAGGTAGACTGTGACGGATCCACTGAGGCGTAGAATGGATCGAGAGTATAGCCAAAGTCGGACGCGTCTTGGATGGGGAAGGAGATGGATAGGCTGTCTTTCTCAATCAAGACCTCTGCCTTGTCCTTGGGAACACCCTTTGCCAGCAGCGTGAAGTAGACTTTGTCGCTGTTCTGGTACCAGTCGTGCTTGATCTTGTTGGCTGGCGTAGGAACAACCGGCTTCGGGCTAGTAGAAACCGGCTCAGCCTTTGCTTCCACCTTGCTGCTCTCTTGGGCCTTTTCGCTCGGGAGTTCTACATCGGGAACCTCCTTGCACGAAAGCTTACGGCGCTCATCGTCTTCTGGCAAGTCTATCGTCTTGGCGGCCACCTTTCCAATCCACACGTGCAACGTCTTCTCCTTATCGTCCAGCTTCTTCACAATGTTGAAGACGAATTCGGCGTCTGCGTACCGCTCATGGAAGAAGAGGGCAATTCCACGTCGAAGCTGGGCATCCTTGATGAGCTCACGTCTTGCACGTTTGTGGGCGAGGACTACGGCGATTTCGGCATCGGCAAGGGCTTCCGGGTATTTGGCGGAGCGTTGGTATGCGGTGGAACGCTTGATGTAATAATCGACGGCATTGGGGTTTGTAGATAGGGCTTTGGTGTATTGAGAAATTGCTTCTTCGTAATTGCTAGCTGCCAAAGCCGCTGCACCGCGCGCTGCTTGATCCATGGTGGGGTAGTAGCTCTCGGTGCAGAAAGTTCTCGGGGGGGGGAGAGCGAGTAGAAAGTATTTGAGAATTAGAAATGATTCCCGGAAGAGACAGAGAGAATTCAAGCTCTTTAAATATCTGTGGGGGGGCTAAGGTTGCAATGGCGAAAGTGTGTGTGTGGAAAGTGGAAGAAGAAGCTGAGCTCCAACCTTGCAGTCTGCACCGAAATCCGGGGTCCACGCCATACCGGATTTGATCTAACTCTGAATTGTACCACCCCACCAACCCACCTGCTTACCTCAGCATCACGCATCATGTAGCATTCATTCATTGCACTTTACACATTATTCATCTCTGTTTCAACATTTCCATTCACTATCTGTCTGCCACCCAAGGTCTCCATATCGAAGAAGAGCAAATAGACGTCTAAGATGCTTGCTGGTCGAATCGATCAGACAAACCCCAGTTGGACCCGATAACCCCTTGGTTGGCGGCATCTACACCTTACTATTCTTTTTCACAAAGGTGATGAAATTATCAATGGGCGCGTCCTTCTCGACCGACCTCCAGATGGCATCAATTCTCTTGACCGCCTCCTCGCTCAGCGGTCCCTTCTTGAGGCTCGCTGCCGTCTGCTCGATCTGCTTGATGCTGCTTGCGCCGAAGATTACACCATCACCGAACTCGGGCTTCAAAACACTATTATAACCAACCCAGCGGTACGCCAGTTCGGCCTTGGATACGCCCTCTTTCTCGGCAATGTCTTTCCACTCGGCAAGCTCGCCCCGAAGCGTAGGCTTGTTGTATAGGGCATTGTATAAACCACCAATGACATCGTCGCTGAAGCGGCCGACACCCTCGTCAAGCGATTGAATTGTCTTGGTGAGGAATCCTCCGGCGAGCGGCGAGTATGCGTAGAAAGCGAAGCCGAGTTTTCTCAGCGTGGGGAATAACAGTGTTTCCGCATGGCGAGCTATGGCTGAGTAGTTGCCCTGGTACACGGATGGGAGCACGTATCCCTTGCTCTTGGCCACATCATAAGCCTCCTGCACCTGCTCGGCGCTGAAGTTGGACAGACCAAAGCGCCTGAAGATGCCTTTCTTGTAAGCCTCGTTGATACCCTCGAGCGTCTCCTCGATTGGAATACTGACGTCCGGGGAGTGGAGATACAAGATGTCGAATTGCTTGATTTTGACCGTCTCCAGTGAGTTCTGCGAGTCGGTGATGATGGCCTCTTTCTTCGCACTTCCGGGGCTCCAGCCGCCGATGATCTTGGTGTCGATTGTGAAGCTCTCGCGGTCGGTAGCTCTACCAATATTTCCTTCGGATGCAGGGTACGAACGAGCCGTGTCAATATTCAGCACACCGCTTGCCTTGAGGACGTTGAGGGCTTCAGCAACAGACTCGTCCGTGTTGAATGCTCCCATGGAGCTGATGGAACCTCCACCAAAGACTACCTTGATCGACATGATGGCTAGATATGGTAGTTGATTCGACTCGGAGTGATGCTTCTGGTGGGGCAGAGAGGGTATGAGGGTATGAGTATGAGAATGCGCAGTGATGTCGATGGAACGGAAAAGACAAACAAACGTACTTTGCCCGTCTACTTATACTCTTTTGCAGTGTTCCTCCGAACCACGAGCTCGTACACGTCGTACACCAGCCCCGGACACAGACAGACAGGGTGTATGAACTCCCACGTCGTTGAATCGTATCACTAGTCCCAAAACAGGCACTCTGTTACTTGGCACATGTCCGAATTGGGAATCCAATCCACGGGTTTTTTTTTTCTTCCGCAGCCAGTGGGGGGGCACACATGGGGCCACACATATAATACAGACTCGTCCGCATATTCATGCGAGACCAGGGCCCCACCCCCATCTAACTCAAGACAACATCAGATCAGAACGAGGCGCACACAGAGCATACTGTATGTACATGGCTGGGGCTCAAAGCGGGAATCTACCGTATGTAGGTTAGCAAAGACAGTAATTATTAGATGGATTGGCAACATATCAGATATATTGCGTGCACGCATCGTGTGCGGCAATTTACGACAAACATCACATGTGTGATTACCAATCTCACACCACACCACACTCTATCCATGTAAATGGAACTCTGACGACCTCTATCAGAATACAGACACTGTAGCATGTAATTACATAGCGCCATCCATGTAGGGGAGGGGAGGGAGTAAAGTAAGTGAGGGGTTAAATGGATGATAAGTAATCAGCCTATCTAACATTCCTTCCTTCCTTCCTTCCTTCCTTCCTTCCTCTTTGGGCATACGTACATATATATATATATATATATAGTAAAACAAACTAAATGCTAGTTTGCCAGCTATATACAATACGATACAGTACATACGTGTGCGCGCGCTAAGTATTACAATGTAAGCAAGGCAGGTAGGCTATTAATTATTGTTAGTAGAGATCGATTAATGCACACACAGAGCGTATGCGACTAATTAACCACAGCTATTTACAGTAGTAAGTATTGCATAATAATTACCAAAAGAAAGGAAAAAGAAAAGAAAATAAGAGAAGAGAAGAGGAGAGAAAAAGACATGCATGCATGCATGTTCAATATAACGATGCTTAAGATAATAAGACTAGTACTTACTAACTAATAATACTAATCAATACTATCAATCGTAATAAATAACTTTGTTATACAAAAGAGAACACTTATTAACCTTTTACTGTTTGTTATATTGATAATGTTAAATATATATACATACATAATTATAGATATAAAAAGGACTTCTGCAAGTTAAGTAACAAGATAGATAATAAAGTATAAATTATTCTTGTATAGCGAATACATAGTAACTTATAGCGCGTATCTATAGGTAATTAGGGATTTTAGATTAGATGCAGGTGCTTACAGTTAGAGTCATATTACTGGGAATGGTCGCGGCATACATAGCAGGCGGTTGGGAACGTTCTACGATCATGTCGTGATTATTCAATTAGGCGACTTTGGGTTTCATCCTTTTCGACCTTCTGATCATGCTACCATCGTGCTACACTTGTGGCTGGTTGGTTGGGGGTAGTAATACAAAACTACATGTATCACAAAAACAAGACCCTCCACAAACGCCATGAAACTTGTCCCAGATCCGCATATCGCGAACAAATGAATGGGTATCAGAGCGCCGCAATTCTCGGCAGTGGTTTATTCTTCACCTCGTCGAACGTCATTCTCTTCAATGTAGGATACTGCGGCATCCGACTAGCCATCGTCGCCTTTTCCATACATCCACCTCCTGTATCCCCGTTCGCGCCTTTGGGCGCTCGTAGCGGACTCGCCGATTTCGATTTCCTCTCCACCGTCTCCTCCTTCTCGGGGACATCTGGGGCGATACTCCACTGCGCGTCTAGTTCCTTCTCAAACGCCTGCCGGAAATCAAGTTTAGCTTCAGGCGAAGTATGACTTGGCCGGCCTAGTACCTCCGCAGACGAGGAACGTACAATCTTTGCAGGCGTGCCTTCGAGCATCTCCTGTTGACGCTTCAATTGCGGTTTCCACCCCTTGGCTTTCCTCTCAGAAGATGAGTGTGGATACTGCTGCGCGGCACCGGCCATGGCATCTGGGGCACTGGTATGTCGTGCATGACTTGATCTTTCCCCCTTGGTCTCATTCGCACTTGAACTAGCAGTGCCAGTGGACATCTTCTGCCCGAATGCCTTCTCACTGGTCCCACCACCAGAAGACACCGGACTTCTACTCTGCCTCCCGTCTTCAGGTCCGGTACTCCCGCTGCGCGAACTCCATGTCACGCTTCCCGCGGGAAGGGGAGGCGTGACGGAGCTGAGCCGGTTGGGACGAGTCAGAGACACGGAAGAGCGTGAGTACCCGCTTCTGTAGAAGTTGGAGGGATGCGTGGATGTAGTTTGTGGGAGATGCGGATTCGAGCGCGATGCGTAAGATACTGGGCGGAGAGGAGAGGGGAGTGTGGGATGTACGGCGCGCCATGCTGAGGCCGAGTACTCCTTTGCATTGTATAGGGGAACGAAACCATATGGGCCTACGAGGGTGGACATTCGGGGCGGGGGCGGAAGGTGGTGGTTTGAAATTGAAGGGTAGAAAACTTGGGGTAGGTTTTCCATTGAAGATGCGCGTGCTGGGAGCATGAAGGCTGGTGGTAAGGCGGACTTGGTGAAGGTGCCTAGGCCGGTGGAACGCAAGGGCGTTGGAGCGTGGATAGTCGATGGAGGGGATGTTGAGCCTATGTCAAGAGTTTCTACATCAGTGTTGATGGAAAAGGTGCTCCGCCGAGTTGAGACAGATATCCGACGGTGCTGTCTAACAGAGGTAAAGGAGGAGCTACGGGTTGGAGATAACCGCCTTGAGACTACAGGTGCAGGATATGGGTACACCGGTTGGTTGTAGTTATACTTGAGCAGATGGGCCTCGAAGGGACGGCGCACTACTGCAAGCATGCCGAAGAGGGTGAGTGATGCTATTCTATATTGATTGTCAGCGGGCAATCTCTTAAACCAAGGAAAAAGTAGCACTCACAACACTATCAGCGAGATAGCAGTGGCGACACGTCCCACGACACAAGTCGTACCCGCCTCCCAGCCCCCAAGTTCAGCTGCAGCAGGCAGACACATGGGCTGTCGGGCAATGATGATTAGATTCCATCCAGACGTCAGAAGCCACAATATACACAGCGTGACGGCAAGACGAACGGCGACGTAAGAGGTCTTCATAGTGATGGAGGGGTTTCGTCGTTGGTGTCTCCATATCCTCTGTTTAATTGAGAAGACTGTGTGAAGGACAACATAGGCTAATGATACAAAAGCCTGACATGCGTAAGTTGATGCAGCATCTGATTGTGAAGTACTTACAGATGTGAGAGTCAGAATCTCGGATGGAATCATGGTAGTGTCGTTTGGATCCGCGGCGATGAGATAAATGGAGGTGACGATGGTGGAAAGTGACCCCCAAAGGAGAATGTGAAGCAAGGCGGTGATAGCAATAAGAGTAAGCTGTCGACGCGAGAGCTTTGTGTTGATCTCGATAGCGACAGGAGTAGCTTCAGGCTTTAACGGCTGACTTGCTCCTCCACTGCTCCCATCTGAGCTAGCCATTGAGTGAATTTGGTCGTTCAGTCAGCTGCTACTTGAAGGAGAGCCGAGGGACCAATGTATAGTGAGTGGTAGTAGTGACAGGGGCGAGAAGAGAAGAAGAACAGGACAAACTAATAACAGCAGAAACGAGCGACAAGATCATCTCGAACATGTACAGGTGGTTGAGAGATGTGTTCAGAGTTTGCAGAATGGAGCCACAATTCAAGAGGGAAGGAACGGGTCTTGGTAGCTCCCGAGATGTCATCGAGGAAGCCCGGAATTGAGCCTGAAAGAGTTCAGACCAGAAACGTCTCAGAAGCCATAGTAATATCCTTTGCAACCACTCTTGAGAAGGCATGTAGGTAGTAATACCTGAACTAATCACTTGCATTCCAGGAACGCGATTATATCGCTCGCATGTGTGAAGGACACGGAGGAATAGTGTTGAACAGACCACACCGCGAACATTTTGAAAAAAAAACATGGAGCAATATGAACAACGTTTGATTGTCAAGTGAGAATGATTACATCCACATCTTGGTGAGAATCTGACAACTATCGATATCGCTGTAGTCGCAACAATAGTCACTCGAAGCTGCGTCGTAAGTGAAGGGTATCCGCAACACCATTCTCGGTCCCATCGTCAGTTCGCGACGCGTGCAAACAAGGTTGCCAGGGTGTACCTGCATTGCCGCATAGACTCATGTTCCTCAGACCAATGATTCCGATAAATGCTGGCCAAGTCTCGGCACCGGCAGTGATACTACCGGTCTATACATCGATATCTGCCGGTGGCGCATCATCGTCCCGACGTGTTCGCACCACCAACTGGAATGTATCCGTATTTATGCGAAACCATTCGAATAGACGTCTTAGTCACCAGTGGATTGACTCGAGTACTGTAAAGCACTTGAGACGTGGTGAAGTGACAGATTCTCGTCTTCTTTGGCATATGCGAAATCTTGGGAGAGACCGCCCGTACTCATGTTGTAGCGTTGCAGCGTTGCAGCGAGCTTGTCGCGCCTTTGTGTAGGCCTACACATCATCATGGCTCTAGAGGATGAGAAGCAAGACTAGAAGCAATATCAGAACAAAGATGAGGACTGCTATACAGCAGCTGGACATGCGGTCTAGACAAGGTCAGTACATGTTCCTCAAGACTACTTTGACAACACGCACCTTCGTTCTTCCTAATCACCCAGCCGACTTTCTTGAGACCAGTCTGGAGCTTGCCACCCACTCGGTCGGCCACAGTATCAACTTCGTCGAGCATCTCTCCTTGCTCTTCCAGCTCGCGTCCCATGTCGTCGGCTTGCTGTCGTAGGTTGCCAACGGTTCGGAAAACGCCATCGAGAGCTTCGTCCTGCTCGTGCATCATCTCGAGCTGTCTCTCCTGCTCAAAGGCGGCATAGCCATCCGCTTCTTCGAAATCATCCGGATCAGGTAACACATCCCCATTGATGACGCCCTTGCCCTTGCTCTGCGCATCGTGCACAGTCTGTAGGAGCTCTTCCCTCATGTTCTGGACCTCGTCTCCCACTTCCTTGACCAATCGCCGTCTGCGTTCGACTTCATCAATCTCGAGTCCGAACCGGTAGGGGTCATGTTCGACGGCTTTGACACTTTCGATGAGGTCCTCAAGATCCTGGCTGAGTTCCTGTAGTGTCTGTTCCAGTTCGCTACGTGCTTCTCGAAGCTCGGGAGATTTGGCAGAGGAAGCGGACGACCGGATACGAAGATATGAGGCGAATAGGGGTCGTGTGGTATTCAGTGCAGACAAAACGTCTCTGTTGGCATTGTCAGTGTCAGGGCATCCACAATTCCGAAAGCAGACACACTTACGCTTGAACCTGCAAGAAGGGGTCCTCGTCGTTGGTGGTGGACATCATTGTGGGCGAGATGACACGGGGATGGCGAGGGGACAGCCCCTTGAATTAGAGGCGACGATGAGGCGGCGCTGGATAAAATGGAGTGAAGGTCGCCAGGTCTGGTCGTGTTCGAGGATGACGCCACGACGCTTATGCGGCGGACCCCCGAGCCTTATTCTTTAGCGTGCAAGGCGCACAGGCCACAGACAGCCATTCTCGCTTCGAAAAAGCTCAACACCATCGACACATCTATCACCAACATCGTCGAGTACCTGACACGAATACAGTCCTATCCACAGGAACCTAGGAAAAGGACATATATATACTTGTACCATGGGTCCGGATACACCTCTTCCTCTTCCAGTCGAGTTCGACAATGCAGATGACTATGTGAACTCTTTACTAGACTTTACAACATCTTCATCTCTGCTGCAGACGTTGTGCGGTGGAATCCACATTTTGGATTTTTACACCAAATCTCCAGATCTCTACTCGGCCATTCTGCCGCAAACTTGGAGAGAATGGTTCAAAGACTGTGACACCATGGATATCCTAGACTTACTAATGAGAGAAGATTTGAGTCAGTTTGTTAAACACGATGAAGAGGATGAAGACTTTTCCTGGCGTGGACATCCACCTCCTCCCGACAATCTTCTGCAGTACATCAAACAAGTACGCAGACATCTTCTAGGCCGGACATTTCCTCCTCCAAATTCAGGTCTGTCGTCTCAAAAGAGCACCATAGCTCGTCGCGTAGCCTTGGGGATGAAGATCAAGAAGGTGCACGAAGTTGACAACTTTTCTCGCTATGTCGACAGACTGACCGCCGAGATAGCAACTTCAGGGAAGAAGGAGATTACGCATCTTGTGGACTTTGGATCTGGCCAGAATTATCTTGGTCGCGCTCTCGCAGCGGAGCCGTACTCTAAACACATCGTTGCTGTGGAAAGCAAGCAGCATAACATCGAGGGAGCCAAGAGTATGGATGTGTTGGCCAGGCTTGTGCCGAAGCCTTTGGTCATGAGGAACAAGAAAGAGCATCGCGCCGCCGAACAGAAGAAGCCGAAGAAGGGGATCAATTGCGATGCAAATTACAACATTCCCACTCCAATAGAAGAACCTCCTGTACCAGAGGATGCTCAAGAACCGGAATGTGGCTCGAATGGCTGCAAACCGCAGCCTACGACCGAGCGTCCCGTTGCAGACCCCGCAAAGGAGGCGATTGAAAACCGAGTACCTCCAAGCAACGGCAACGCAGTTACAACAACCCTGCAAATCTACACAGAAGGTCAAGGGAGTGTACAATACGTTGAACACGTGATCAAAGGCGGCGATCTCGCCCCAGTCATCGAACAGATTCTCGATAGCTCCCAAGTACAGGAGACTACCACATCGAAAGCCGTTGAAGAACCTGCCGACATCAGCGCTGTTCCAAAAATATTCCAACCAAATGTCATGGTCATATCCCTTCACTCTTGCGGAAATCTTGTCCACCACGGTCTGCGCTCACTGCTCATAAATCCTTCGGTATCCGCTGTGGCCATGGTGGGCTGTTGCTACAATTTACTCACGGAACGTCTCGGTCCTCCTACATACAAACTACCTTCTCTCCGGCCAAACCACCCTCGACTAGAATCCACATCAAACGCATTCGATCCGAATGGCTTTCCCATGTCAGAGCGATTAGCAACATATCCTCTGCCCTACCCTCCTGATACAAGTGGTCACGACACAACCGATTCGGGCGAACTCCCCAAAGGAATACGGATGAATATCACCGCGCGCATGATGGCCGTACAAGCACCATACAACTGGGGCGCCGAAGACAGCGATCTCTTCTTCACACGACACTACTATCGTGCCCTCCTCCAGCGCATCTTCCTCGACCGCGGCGTCGTTTCTGTACCTGAAGAATCAAATCTCGCAGGTGGCGCCGTCTCGGCTGCCGGTCACACTAGCAAAGTGAACTGGACACCTCAGTATGGTCGTGGACCCGGCCTCAGTTCCAACGGAACAGCCACGCCGTTGACAATCGGGACACTGCGCAAGTTTGCATACAAAGACTTCACTTCGTACGTTCGGGCTGCTATCGCAAAACTCACCACGCCCAACACGTTCTGCGAAGTCGATCCAGAGTTCATTGCTTCGAAAATGGGTGGGCTCACCGACGACGACATCAAAGACTATGAAATGCGGTTTTCGGAGAAGAAGAAGGAGCTCAATATCATGTGGAGTCTGATGGCCTTTAGTGCCGGGGTAGTGGAATCGGTCATCGTGACGGATCGGTGGCTGTGGCTCAAGGAGCAGCCAGAGGTGGAGGCTGCCTGGGTTGAGCCTGTTTTCGAGTATGCGCAGAGTCCACGCAACCTTGTGGTTGTGGGCATCAAGAAGTGAATATAGAGCGTGTTTCAGACTTGCACGTGGTCTCGAGCTCTGGTACGGGAGTGGGGCTAACAGGATCAAAGGCTTTGTCGATTTATGAACATGAAGGCGTTTCGACATGCAATACTGGATAGACAACAAGAGGACAAGAAATACTCTATAAAGCCACACCTCATGCACTCAACGGTTTCCGCCCCTGAATAAACAAGACCGTCTCGAAAAGATGTACCTTTCTCTTCCCCAGCTCCGGCTTCAGCGTCTCCAGAAACTCCTTGGTCCTCTCCTCGCTCCAGCCCAACACTTTGACGAACAACTTCAAACAAATGGGATCAACCGCGTGTTTCAAATCCTCCTGAAAATACACGCCCAATGTCTTCATCTTCTCGCCTTTGGCCCACGGTCCACACGGCCAATTGTAGCGCTTCTCGACGACATCTTGGAAGCCCAGCTCCGTCATCCACCGCGCATAGTGCTGTGCATTGTCCCACGGCCGACCGGAAATATGGGACGCCTGCAGCGCGTTTTCAAGGAAGACGCGCAGAGGGTGCTCGGGAGGCGGCTGCGGGTCCAAGAACTGAAAAGGAAACAAGCCATCCTGCAGCTCCAGATAGCCCCCGGGCTCCAGGGCCTCGTACGCCTTCCAGATGATCTCCCTGGGGTCTACGAAACAGCTCAACAGCGCCCTGCCGTGGATGAAGTCGAACTTGTCCGAGTAATTCCACTCGTCTTCGGCGTCGGCGATCTCGAAACTGCAATTCACGGGCACGAAAGTCGGCTGGATGGGCGATAGATCGGTGCCCAGGACCGTGGCCGTGGGGTTCTGCTCGGCGTACTCGAGACACCAGAGGCCGGTGCCGGTGGCGATATCGAGGACGCGGCGGGGCGGGACGGGGAACGTGACCGAGCTGAGGGCGCCGTCGAGGGTGAGGACCCAAAGGGCGTGTTGGAGATCGAGGCGGTCTCTTTCTTTCTGCCATGTAGTTTAGCTATCCTGCACCACTTCCATCAAGCGCGCGTATACCGCATAACATACCTCATCGTTGGGCATTACATATTCTAACACACACACACATGCGTCAGCCAAAAAGAAAAACATCTACGAATAATTAGATGAAGAAATAAATGTCCCTCCCGCTCTTTGTTACCCCTGTCTGTCTGTCTGTCTGTCTGAAGCGAACCAAACATGCATCTCCATCAATTGACTCGTACTCGTTACTCGATCCCACTCACTCACTCACTCACTCACTACTGTACGTGCATACGTGCCACACTTACTGCCCTGTTTGAACCCGTGATACGTCCGTCCGAACTCCTCCACCGTCTCGTACACATCCGACTGTGCGCTCGTCGTCGAACTTCTGCAGTAGTGGAGAACCACACACATGTCAACTCGATTCAGTTCGATTCAGTTCGCGCTCGACAAGACAGACAGACAGACAGACAGACATAATAACCCCGATTAACCGACCGACCTACCGATTATAGATGGATGGGTAGAAAGGTGGATGAATGGATGGATGGATAGATGGATAGACCCGCCAACCAACCCCAATCGATAAATCCCATGCCATGCCATCCCATCCCATCCATCCCCCCCCCTTTCCACATACAAGCCAACCGAACCACACAGTATAAACATATAAACAACAGTACACACAAAACAAGACAAGACAAGATAATGCACCGTACTAAAAAGCAATAAACAAAAAGCAACAAAAAAAGAGGCACTTACGCATAACTCACACTCCCCCCCCCTCCATCTCCATCTCCATCTCCATCTCCATCTTCATCTCCGTCTTCACCTTGGCCTTGGCCTCGGCCTCGACGCCCCCCCTCCTCCTCCTCCTCCTCCTCCTCCTCAGATTCAATCCCAATGGTACTACTATCCTAGAAGGGGTTTGTATAACGTGTCAGCCTTTGTTTGTTTGTTTGTTTGTTTGTTTACTGTTTGTTTGTTTGCTTGCTCTTTGTTCGTAATGGATTGTGCATCTATTCATCTCAACATGTATCCATCTCAGTACATATCTCGGGACGGACCGACGGACGGACATGTACCCCCGTACCGTACCGTACCGTACCGTACCGTACCGTACCCTTTCTTAATGGTTTTTTTTTAATGTTTTTTTTAATCGTTTCTAATTTGAAACAATCCCATCTCTTTTCTTTTCTTTTCTTTTTCTTTTCGTTTCGCTGAATAAATAAATAAATAAATAGCATAGCATAGCATAGCGTAGCATAGCATAGCATAGCATAACAGGCATAATAACAAGTAATATCGCATAACAAGTACGTACATATGGCATACTACATAGGGTATTTATTGCATTGCATATGCATTGAACGAAATCACAACTCACATCGCTCTCGGGGATAAGTGTCACGTCCGAGTCGTGGACGATTGAGATGCTGTCGCCTCTTAGGGTTGTTGCTCTTGAGGAGGACATTTTGTCGTCGGTCGTGGGTCGTGGGTCGTGGGTGGTTGTGGTTGTGGTGGGGATGATGATGATGATGATGATGATGATGATGATGATGATCGGCGGGGGGTGGAATGGGGTAAGAGGGTGGAAAGTGGAAGCAAGATGAGTGACGAGTGACGAGTGACGAGTGACGAGGTGGCATGAGTTAGATACGTCGTCTAGGAACTCAAAAGGTGGATACGACGGATACGGATGCATGCATCCCCGCCGCGCTTAATTATCGTGTTTGGTCAACCCAAGGAATGCGAGTTCTGTACAGTATTATGTAGGTAGTAAGAAAACGACGAAAAGGCATTTGTTTCAAAAATCTACCATTAACAACAATATATATTTAACTCAAGGCCCATGGTTGGTATTGTCAAGTCAAAGTCATGCACGTTCAACTCCTCTAACCGTTCCCAACTTCGGCCATCTATTCTTGCGCCAATCATCTTCTCTGGACCATGTATTCATTCATTCAAAGTCGGAAAATAACGCCAGAAGACAGTTCCAAGAACGTTGCTGTCTCAATCGTAATTCATAATCATATGCTTCCTAGCACATGCCCGTCAATACAGCGACGCCAGGCTCGACGCTGTCGGCCCATTCGTCCTCGAGCAACTTATCGATTTTGTCCGTGCTCTTGATGCGCCAGAAGGCCTGCGCGCCGTCCGCAAACCGCTTCGAAATGTCCTTGACCTCATCCTCCGGGCACGCGGCGAAGCAGAGGCGGAAGCAGTTGAACGAATCCCTATCCCTGATCTCCTCTGTCGGACTGAAGACGCTGCCGGGTGTGACCAGACAGAGATAGGGCTTCAGTGTCCAGAATATCCAGAGTGCCTTTGAAAGTTTAGGAGCCGGAACCACCTTCTTCAAGGGGTGTGTCGAGAAGTTGAAGCGAACCCAGACAAACATGCCACCCAGCGGCCGCACAAAGTCATACATCTTCTTCTTCTCCACCACGGCCCATTCACCCTCATCATCCGCCACCTTGTCGAGCGACTTTCTCCGACCAGCCTTCACAGCGTGCTTACCCGCGTCCAGCTCGTCACACATGACATTCATTCTACGCTCGTAGTTGCCGCGCAGACCCTCGAGCCAGCGCACCCACCCATCGACTTTCCAGCCACTGCCGTCTGCAGCACCGCCGCGACCAGGATCCGAAGAACTCTGTGGGCCCATGATGAGCTCCGAAATCATGGATTGAACGAAGCCCGAGGGCTGCTGTGTGCTGCTTTCTGTGATGCGCATGATACGCTCGACGAGAGCGGGTTGGGCGGTAATCCAGCCTAGGCGACATCCGGGAGCCACCGTCTTGGAGAAGGTATCCAGGCGCACGACGCGGCCTTGGTAGTCGACGGAGAGGTACGACGGGATGAGTGAGTCGAGGAATTCGAAACCCGACGTCTTGACAGGCTTGTGGGGTGCCGCGTTTGGTGCCGACGAGGGGAACTGCAGATACCAGTATGGATCGTCCTCGATTATAATGATGTCGTACTTTACGCAAAGGACGTAGATTTCAATGCGACGAGCGACGCTGAGAGTGCCACTTGTGGGGTTCTGGCCGATGGTGACGGTGTAGATTAGATGCGGGCGACGTCCTCGGTTGAAGTCCCAGTTGTCCAGCACATCTTCTAGTCCGCCCTTTCCCTTGACTATCATGCCCTCATCGTCGATGGCTACTGGGACAATGTTTGTTCCCCTAGGCTTCGCTGTCTGCACAGCGTTCATGTAACAGTACTCTTCCACCAACATTCCAGGCCTCTCGTCTACAGGATCACGACCAGCGGACCATTCCTCGCTCAGCGCTTGAAGCGTCTTACTGAGTCCATCCGTAGATCCACATGTCAGAATGACCTCGGGACCATCTTTATAGGGAACAGACGGATGCAGGTTGTCTCGCGTGAATTGTCGGATGAAGTAGTATAGGGCGGGGTATCCTTGCGCGGTTCCATACTGTAGTGCCGACTTCAGATCAATCATGTGAAGGGGATCTGTGACTCCAGAGTCGTGCGGAACCACGAGGCGAGTGGCAGGCGGTTCATGTTTGGAAGAGTATGACGATGGAGGGTCGTCGGCCGGAGGATCGATAGGCTTCAGCGGCGAGGGCTTGTGGCGGTTTGGGTGGGCGACTTTGGCTTCGAGAGTGTCGTAGGGAAAGTATCTACGTGGCCATGTGTCAGCATCAGGCATTACTTACACAGTAGGTAGATTGCGGATTATTAGGCATACTTGTCATTTGGCAGGCCACCAGCCAATTGTGCGATGCCTGTACATTTAGCAAATTGTCTCAGTGCTATCTGCACCCGGACTTCGTACCTGGGATGGCAAAATACTTGTAGAACTGCTTGAGGCTAGAGGCCTGACGATTGCGCGTGGTGCGTGAGAGATGATGGGTGAGGTCAACAGGCTCGGGAAGCTGGGGAAGCTCTGGGGCGTTAGTGGTGGTGAATGTCATGCTGTGGCACTGAGCTGCTGTATGTATGTATATATAGCTTAATGTTGAGGGATGAGTGGTGTTTCTGTATAAAGTCTTGTGTTATGGCGACATTGTGGGATGGAATAACCCTCCTCCATAGCTTCTTGAGACGACGATAAGATAAGAGATTAGAAATCAATCTATGACGATGGACGATTGAGGGACAGCTGCAGGTCGAATTAGGCTTCAACAGGGCAATTACAATATTAATTAATTATGCGCAACTTGCAGTGACACTTTAAGTTCCATGGTTACCTCTTTGTGTGTCAATGTGTGACAGTTGCATCATCATGGGGGTTTTTTTTTTCATTTTCATTTTCATTTTCATTTTCATTTTCATTTTCGGCTTTTGGCTTTTGGCTTTTGGCTGATTAATAATTGATTATTATTCCCCGGACTCGGCACGTATGTATTACCTTTGTAATAGGGCTGACAACCCACGGTTAGCGCCTTTTCTTGTGTGTTACAGATCAGCAGCGGCTCTTGTTATGCAGGGCCACATCCGCGTCTCTCTCTGCCATCGCTCACATTCTTACCTTTGTGCCAACCTCCTCACCTCGACCTCGACCTCGACCTCGACTTCGGACACATCTCTCTCGCTCTTGTATACTTTATCGAATACACTTCTACCTCCACCATCTACCACCTACCACCTACTACACTCTCCTTACATTGCTGCGTGTTTTATATATGGTGTCTGGTTTAGAGAGACACTGTCGCTGAAACCGCCAATCTGTTCAGGCCAACCTCCCGCCACGAGCTCGACGACCTTCCCGTCATGGAGTCGAGGGACGGCGTCAATGAAGAAGGGGCCCCTCCACAAGTCTATCGAGACGACGACGACGCTGCCAGTCTTCACTCGCACGATTCCGCTGCTTCCGATGGCATTCTGATCAACGGATCCGAAGCTTCCGACCAAGAGTCCTACTCCAGCCAACAAGAGCCATACTACGCAAACAAATATATTCCCCCCAGGTTAATACGCGCATGGAGGGCTACTGCGACGTGGGTCAAAGGGCCGCAGCCCCCGAGGCCATGGAAGATCCATCCCATCTTCCCCAAAGTCCAGACTGCGCCCATACAATTTATCAACAACTATTTCCCCAAGCGGAAGCACAAAGTCTCGCTCTTGGTATTCTTCTATTTCTGCTGGCTGTTGTCCTTTGGCTTGGTCCTGCATCGTTCGGCCTTTGCTGCCGACATCAAAGGGTTTGGATCACCTGTGAGGGTCAGGTGCAATGATAGGTTCTGGTATGCTGCACTAGGAAGCGCAAGCAAGCACAAGCAAGCAAGCAAGCGCATTTCAAAGACATGGCTAACAACTTTCCAGGGTCGATGCCAACGGATGCGGCCTTAACGGGGACCTCTGCCGACCCTTTGAGAACAGCACCATGGCGTTTCGCTGCCCGGCCAATTGTAAGCGCGTCGAAGTCGTAAACCCACACGCGGTTGGAGACCAGGAGGTCAACTATAAGCCCCTAGTCATCGGCGGCCCGACAGATGCCGACGAGACTCTGGAGAACACCTTCTATCGCGCAGATTCCTTCATCTGCGGTTCCGCCATCCATGCAGGCTTTGTCAATGACGCATCTGGTGGATGTGGTGTCATCTCCATGGTTGGAGAGAAGACGCACTTCCCCAGCGTGAACAGGAGGCGCATCTCGAGTATCGGCTTTGACTCGTATTTCCCCAAGTCCTTCACCTTCGTTCCCGGGACTGCATCCAAGTGTCGAGATCTCCGCTGGCCTTTGTTCGCTGTCTCGCTCACTTTTACCATTCTCTTGTCATTGTTCACGACATCTCCCGCCGTATTCTTCCCGTCGGCCTTTTTGGGCATCTTCATGCATGTTGCACTTGCGTCGGACCCGCCCAACCTCACCGACTACTATGCCATTATCAGTATTGCCTTGGGGCGGCTTCTCCCCGCTAGCTTCTGTATGTTTGCCGTTTACAAATATTGCGTTGTCCCTCAGCAGCAGGGGCTTCATGCGCAGGTCGAGAAGACGATACTCTGGCTTGGAGGTGTCTGGGTAGGTGCCTTGAACAACTACACCTTCGACAAGATTCCGATTCAGCGGCTCACGCCTCATGACATCAAGCAACAGCCCGGCGCCATCCCTGCGTTGATCATTGTTGCAACCTCTTTACTCTCCATAGCTATAGGCCAAGCATGGGCGATGCGCGTCGAGGGACGTCTGCCGAAATACCTTGCCCTTTACGGAATGATTGTGGGCTCTGTGCTCGCTCTGGTAGCGATTCCAAAGATGAATGTTCGCATTCACCACTACATTCTGGGCTTGCTCCTCGTGCCCGGCACCGCCATGCAGAACAGGCCGAGTCTGCTCTTCCAGGGCATCCTGATCGGGCTCTTTATCAATGGCATCGCGCGCTGGGGTTTCGACAGCATCCTGCAAACCCCCGACGAGCTGCGCGGCGACGCCCAGCTGGGGAGTCTGCTCCCTTCGATTGTAGCGCCCATCGTCTACGACAACGTGGGCACAGGCCTCATGCCCAACATCACCTTCGAGTGGGAGCTCCCGTTCCCGAAACACTACGACGGGCTGAGCATCCTCGTCAACGACGTGGAGCGGTACCGCGGCTACGAGGACGCGGGCAAAGAGTCCTTCACCTGGGTCAAGCACATAAAGGACGTGCCCGAATACTTTCGCTTCGCCTTCATGAATGGCAATGGCCGCGGCGATTACACCAAGGCGGGCGTATGGGGCGTGGATGGATCGTGGACGGAGATGGCGCCTGGCCCTTCGTGAGGCCGGCCTTGCTCGTTATCTGGTTTGGATGAAATAAGGTGGCTGGGGTGGACCGCGCGCGGGAGACGATGTGAGTGGAAAGGTGTCATCAGAGGGATCGAGAGAGAGGGGGGGGGGCACAGTTGGTCGTAGGATGCGTGTCAGGAAGCGGGTTTTTGATTTGGAGAGGGCATGGGTCGGCGTTGTACCTACACCAGACTATGCATGTACTGTACTTGACCAACCATGCCATTACTGTCACATGCGACGCGTTGTTCACACTGGCTTCTTTCCCCTTTGCCTATGATGCATATTCGTACGTGACCTATGACGGGGTTGAAAGCCTACCTACCACCTACCTACCACCTACCTACGTATTGCAAAGCGCTGGCATGGGCAACCAAGATGAAACTGCCATCGGCTCTCCCGCGTTACCGAAAGACAAGAAGAAGAAGGAAAGAAAAAAGGATATTAGAAAAGAAAGAAGAAAAAAAAAGCAAAGTCGGGAATCGGGGGTCGGGAGTTGGTCCACGGAGTCGGTCGGTCGGTCGGTCGGCATTGAACAGCACCTGGTGATGTACAGTATGTATGTAGAAAATAGACACATGATACGACGAGGGATTGATTACGGGCAGGGCAGGGCAGGGCAGAGCAGGGCAGGGCCGTGTATTCACAAAAGTACACGTAGGCCAAAAAAAAAAGCAGTAAGAAAATAGAGAGAATGGAGAAAGGGAAAAAAAAGTGCTGTCTGGTATCCGTGTACATAGGTACGTACGTACCTACTGCAGGTATATGCACAATGCAGCCTTTTAAGCTTCCCTCTCCCCCCCGCCCCTCCGCCCCCCTGAAGAAGAAGCAGAAGACGAAGAAGACGAAGAAGAAGGAGAAGAAGAAGAAGAATCAGGGTGGGGGGGATCCGAAGCGCAAAGCGCAAAGACAAAACAAACAATTGTAATCCATTAACCCACAGGTAACTAACACCTATGTAGGTAGGTTACATACATACATACATAGGTAGGTAGGCACGGTAGGTAGGTAGGTATAAGCGATTGTCTAGATATTCATGGATGGGACTCGGAGATGGGATGATCCCTACATACATACACGGACGTGCATTGATAATAAATGTTTCCCGAACCGAAAGGCACTAATTACTGTGTAGACACCCTATGTAGCTAGACAGCCGACTATTAGACACTGTTAGCGCAGCGCTTAAAAAGGAGACTAAGATTTGGCAAATCTGCAAGAAAAAAATATATCTTGGAACCTAGAAACTTTCGTAAGCGCGAACGCGAATCGCGCGAACCAAGCAAGGGACGTGTGTGGGATTCCAGTAGTGTGGTAACAACATCTTACATATGCATGGCGTAGAAGACTTTTGTTTCCTTGTTTCCTTGTTGTTGTTGTTGGTGTGGGTTGTTTCGTTGATACAGTATCGTGCAGGTGCAGTAATAGATGATGTCGGGTTGTGCAGACAGACGGGAGGATGGGATTTGCATGGGCTGGTCGGTGTTTGTTCTATCTTTGGGATGCCGGGTGACGCTCAGACTGTATGTGGGCTGGGCTGGGGCTTGCGGCAATGCGAGCGGTGATGACAAGAGGCTTCCTTCTTCTTTGTCCGTAGGTAGGAAAGGAAGGATGAGATAAGTAGGTAAGCGGGAGATGAGAGAGTGGGTCGTCGTTGGTTGGTGACCTTTTGGTGTGGTAATTCATTAATCATCGTGTGTATCCTCCTGCATCGTGTCGTGTATCGTGGGACAGAGGGGCTGGTGAAGCCAGGCGTTGTTTGGAAACGATAATGTTTCTTATCAAGCGTTACACCCGACATTGCGCTGGTGTAGTGTAGGTGGTAATTGGTCCATGTGGTGTAGTGTCGTGCAAGCGCTGGGTGTCGTGGCTCGCCGCGTTGGGTGACTATGAGACACTGAGGAGTGAATGTTTGCAAAAAAAAGTGCGCATGCGATGCGCCGGAGCATTACCATGGGACAGAAAGCCGTCAAACAAATCCCATCTCATGCCATCCTTGCGCTCTTGCTTCCTTCTTGTCTCTGCATTGTCCATACATGTGTAATTAGCACTCACGGCGGCGGTGCCATGACGAGTTGGACTCGGCTTCGCTTCGGAGTACCGAAATCTATTACACCATTAATCTCAGATATAGACCACATATAGAGTGCAGCCAGCTTGTTGATTGCCGCTCCTGTGTGGGTGGCGCAATGTCATGTATGTACGGCGGCCAGGCACGGCGCTCCCATTGGTGACATGTCCGAGGTAAGGACGCCGCCGGCGGTACTGGGGCCGTAGAACGGACAGCTATCGATAGGCTTGCACGCGGTGGAGGGAGAGGTTGTATGCATGTGCGTGGTTGTGCACGAGGGAAGGCTGGCGCTTACTGGGTAGACCATGCGTGGTGTTGGTGCAGTAAGCTGTATAGTATGTATGTACATACCCAGCTAAGGCTGGATATCAATATATGCGAGATGGCGATACGAGATGGAGATGCGAGATGGAGATGCAAGTGTTTGCGCATTGGCGGTGTAGATGTATTCAAGATGAAAAGATGAAAACATGGTTGTGAATATGTTGTCGTGGTCGTGGTCGTGGTCTTGGAAGCGTCTTGGAAGTCGTGCTAGGGACTAGGGAGATGAGAGCCTCGTCACCGTCCCCAATTGTGCCTCGTACATAACACCCCACCTCCACTCACAACTCGCCAGAGATTCACCTCACCACGCCGCGATAACCTGTCAACTTGCCCAATCCAACCCTCCTCGGTCCCTTTCGCTCCTCTACTCGAGATGGATGCACTGCCTGTCGTGGCTCGCCTGAAACCGTCACTCTCCTCCCCTACCATGTCATCCGCCCTACAAGTATGTATGTAATACTGCACCGGTATTGCTGTCTACATGCTGTACATGTAGGGAATCCCGCCTGGAAATTGCTCCCTGTGGCTCGGAGATTCGGGCACCTACATACCTGCCGTGACTGGGGAAAACGGGCGGCGATCTGAGGAAGACGATCACTGTACGCCGGCCTGCGGTGGGGCGTAGGTGAGCATCTACACAGAAAGAGAGATGCATGTCGTCATAGGGCGACGATTACAATAATAGGAAATGGGACGAGTTTGCACGCGGAGGGAACAAAGGCGGCCTTTGTGGACACCATCATGGACGCCATGTACACTTGTACAGTACATACATACATACATACGGGCACCTGGCAGACGCATGGATTTTCAAAACACCGCAGCCATTATCCCGGCGGACATGCCCTCTTCCAGCGCAGGGCTGCATCCCACCATGGCCGCCGCCAGCACCGCCAGCACCGCCAGCACCGCCAGCACCTATTAGTGTACATTGTCAGACGGGTATTATCCCTTGTGCCTGCCAAGCCCCCTCGGCGATCCCTTGCTATGGTGTTTCACCAGGCCATTCCCTCTCTAGCGCCAATTACCCCTTGCGCCGCTAGTATCTTCCCCCAGTACCCCTGTAGCCCACGCCCCCGAAGGCTAATTTGGGTTTCACCTCTTTAAACAGAGCATTCCGTTCATCTCACTGGGGAGGGACCACCACCCAACTGGTTCGTGATATCTTCCCTCAACTCCCCACCCCTTCCAGTCCTTTTCCTCTACCCCTCACTCGCTCGCTCTCTCTCTCTCTCTCTCGCGGTATACGCACACATTCATTCATTCATTCATTTGCATTGCTTTTCTGCTCTCCATCTCCATCACCATCACTGTCTTGCACAGACCGACACTCCTTTTGTCTCTTCACTGCCAATTCACTGGCGACTTGACCGGCCATTTCACTCCTTCAGTCCCGGCGGCTTATTAGCACACTCGGTTCCATTCTTCTGTCCATATTCACAGCCGACGTTCCAACTACTACACCGACCACCATCTTTTGATTATCGACCATCTGTCCACCACCAACATCGCACACGAGCCAGTTCTCGGATTCCTCAAGCGCTGATTGCGCGCGTGTACTACTCGATCCCTCCTCACTGGCGCACTTCACATCTCTCCCATCATGAAGTCTTTCACCTCTCTCGCTGCGGCCCTCGCCGTTCTCTCCTACACGGCAGATGCTTTCTGGCGCATGGAATGCCAGTCCCGCTCTGGTCTTGCTCGAATTGATCCCGTCGTCCAACGTGGCGTTGTTGGAAATCATGCCCATGCTATTCATGGTGGAAGCAGTAAGTAGACCCCTTCAAGATTCTCATGACGCACGTTGGCGCGTTTGCCATTTCCACCCAGCAGGGCGAACGCATAAACAAGACTTTTCCCCTTCAGGCACGGGCACGGGCATGGCTACCTAGAACGGCCAATGAACCCCCCCCCCCCCCCCTGTGCTCCAACTGTCATCCATATTTGACAGTTCAGCGCACATGAAGCAGCAGCAGTTTCAAACTCGCGAGCATTTCGCTAACGGCCTACTCCAGACTTTGGCATGAGCACGACATACGAGGATCTCATGGATTCCAAGTGCACATCGTGCCGAGTTACCCAGGACAACTCTGCGTACTGGTAGGCTGCTTGTAGACCTTACATGTGTTTCACTTACCAACGAGACGAACTAGGTCACCCTCGATGCACTTCATCTACGCCAATGGCACTACCGTGATTGTTCCTCAAATCGGAGGCATGCTCGCCTACTACCTGCTCTTCGGTGATGACATCAAAGCCTTCCCCGCCGGCTTCCAGATGATTTCTGGCGATGTTCGCAACCGCAATTTCAGCGGCCCCGTCCCAGACCCCGAGCGGTCTCTGTGGACTGCAAAGGACAAGAGTCAGTTCAACCTCGGCCAGAAGGCGCTGGGCTTCAACTGCATGAACTACGCCAAGCCCCCAGAGCCCTCCATCAGCCGCCACTTTCTGCCGGATAAGGCGTATCTGGATGCCAACTGCGCCGATGGTATCCGCACTGAGATCTTCTTCCCCTCGTGCTGGAACGGCAAGGACAACGATTCCCCAGACCACAAGTCTCACATGGCCTACCCTGATCTCATGAACACCGGTACATGCCCGCCAGGCTTCGAGACCCGAGTTCCTTCCCTCTTCTTCGAGACCATCTGGGACACTTCAGTCTTCACCGGCGTGGATGGGCAATTCATGTTCTCCAATGGCGACCCCACAGGTAAGCAATCATACTCACCCTTGACGCGTCCTCGTATATTCCTCGTACTGATGATGAGAAAACAGGTTACGGCTACCACGGCGATTTCGTCACTGGTTGGGACGTCGACTTCCTCCAGCAAGCCATCAACACTTGCACCAACCCTTCGGGCATGATTCAGGACTGCCCTCTCTTCAACATCCAGACGGAAGACGAAGCTGCCAAGTGCAAGTTCGAAATCCCCGAGGCCCTCAAGGGCGATGACTGCGTTGGTCCAGCTCCAGCCATGTGCGGAAACCCCAAGATCCAGCCCGGTCCTGGATACGCCGACCCTCTGGATTCGGGTGAAACAGGCACGCCCACGTCCATCTACATCCCTGAAACTACCCTTCCCCCCGTTGTACCCACTGCATCTTACAAGACCGTAACGGGAGTCCTGACTGACAAGTTCGGTGGCGGTATCAACATTGGTGCACAATCCGAGCTCCCCGGGCTTCTCCCTACCAACGTCGACGTGCCGGTACCTAAGCCCACCGTCGTGGCACCTGCTCCCGTTCCTGTGGCCTCTGCTCCAGCTGCCCCTGTTGTCGCACCGGCTCCTGGCGCCAGTTCCTCTGTGGCTCCCGTCGTCGACGCGCCTGCTCCGACGCTCGCTCCTGTTGCTGCCCCTCCAGCGCAAGATGGGGGCAGCATCATCAGCACTTCTACATACACCAGTGCTGGTATCGCTTACGAGGTCGCCATTGAGGAGGTGACAGTATACGTCACTGTCGAGGCACCAGCTGCCAAGATGCACCGTCGCCACCACCACTTGCACCGCCGTGACCGCGAGCACGGTCTGCTCGGCAGACACTAGGTTCTTGTATGCAAAGTCCTCCTTTGTGTTGCTCCTCTTGCATGCATCGGCCGGCGTTCAAAAAAAAATGGGTCCTTCTCTTCTAGCATATTAGACACACATGTTGCACGAATCTACAATCCGAACATGACATGGATTTCGGTTAGTGGATGTGCACATGGGGTTCATGTTCAGTATATATGGTTGTCGGGGTCTTTTTATCTTTCTTGTTATGGAGAGTCGGGGGATGATGACGATGCGCTTTTGTATACCTGGTTGTGATATGGCGTTTTACATTTTGATCTTCGATTCTCTTGGGTCGTAGATACCCTGGGTTGGGTTCTTTGGATTGGGGTCGGCATGAGATGGGGAAATGTGTGTCGGCCATTGCCCAGGGGTTGTCTTTTTTTGTCCCATGTCAATGGCTGTGCCGGAAGACTGGTTTTTGCAAAGTTTGGAGGGCGGGTTGCTAGCATATGTGATACCAAATACTTACGAGTCCCATTTTTTCTGTCAGTTCAGACTGTTGGCGTTGTGTGATTCATCGGTCACTAAATTGTTTATTACCGTGTTATTTATAGATCACTACACAACACCAAACTTTATTTGCCGACTGGCAACCTCCAACAGCTCTCTTCTCTTCTCTTCTCTTCTCTTTCGCACCACGTCGCACACTCGACGAATCGATGACGTCGAAATCAAATGCATGACTTCCTCACCTTCTCACATGCCAATATGCTGCCCATATGTAGGTATTATGTTGATGCGTTGCTGCCTGTCTGTTGCCTTAGACCACCCTTGGGCTGGCTGGGCTGAGTAGTCTGCAGCAGCTGGAGCCTTGCTCACCGGTTTGTTTGTTAAGACCAAGTTCCAAATCCGAGTTTTCATCTTTTCCACCTTCTCTTCTTCAAAATACCCACCGTCCCGTAACCCATGGGCATCATGGATTTCACGCGCCTTTCCAGTATCAACTTCGATACCGACAACTCAAACTCGACCCTCTCCAGTCTCCCCTCGGCATTCCTCGAAGCCCTGATCCCCGGCTATGGCATCTTCTCTCAAATCATCTTCCGTGTTTTCGGCTTCGATGTCGGTCTCATAGTGCCGGGTTGCCTGCTCGTCTTCGGTCTGAGCAAAGGCGCCCAGTTTTTCTACCAAAAGGGCTATAATCTCTTCTCTTCCTACTTCATGTGCAACATCCAAATCGAAGACGACGACGGACTCTTCTCGCAGATCATAGAGTGGATTGCGGAGCAACGGATGACCAAAGTCTCCCGCGACCTCAAGGCGGTTACGACATGGGCCTTTGCGCACGACGAGAGCAACGAGGATGCCGACGCCAGCGACGACGACGTGCTCGACGAGTCTGGAATCTTCAATTTCGAGAAGTGGGCTAGCAACATTCCGCCTCGGTACGAACCCAATTTCGGAAGCGATAGATTCTGGTACGACGGCAGGATGTTCTTCTTCTCCAGAACGCGGAGGGAGAGGCAGGCGAGGAGTATATGGCGACAGTCGGAAGAACAGGTTCTAACCATCAGCTGTGTGGGGCGCAGTACGGAGCCGATCAAAGAACTGCTCAACATGATCAAGAGGTGGACATTGACCAAGGACAACAAAATGACTGCCATCTACCGTCCCACACCAAAGGACTACGAGTGGGACAGACAATCGCTCCGCCCATCCCGTCCCATGAGCACCGTATCCCTCAATCAAGAAGAAAAGGCGAACATTGTCATCGACATCAACGAGTTCCTACACCCCGCAAGCTCCAGATGGTATGCCGCCAGAGGTATTCCGTATCGCCGTGGTTATCTATTCCACGGTCCCCCAGGAACAGGCAAGACGTCGCTGTCTTTTGCTCTGGCTGGCATCTTTGGGCTCGAAATCTACTGCATCTCGCTCATGGAAGTCGGCCTCACTGAATCCAACCTGAACAACCTTTTCGGAAGCTTGCCCCGCCGCTGCATCGTCCTCTTGGAAGACATCGATTCCGCCGGCCTTCGCCGTCCAGAAGACGCCGCTGAGCTGCCCGAAAGAAGCCCTGATATGTTCCCCTCCAACTCGGGCACCGACGACGGAAGCATCACCAAAATCAGCCTGCCTACTGCCGTGGCCAAGACGAGCGGGCCCCCTCCAGGCGGCTTCAAGAGTCTAATCAGTCTTTCGGGCCTGCTCAACGCCATCGACGGCGTCGCTTCGCACGAGGGCAGAGTGCTTATCATGACAACAAACCACGCCGAGAGACTAGACGGCGCACTCATCAGACCAGGCCGCGTCGACTTGCAAGTCCCATTCACACTCGCCACAAGGGACCAGAGTCGAGACATCTTCACAAGGATGTACTCGACCGAATACGACCAAAAGCCAAACCCCTCGACCCCATCCACCTCGGAGAAACCCCGTCCCCCACCCGGCAGCCACGAGGTCGACGCCGAATTTTTCCAACTCCTCGCCCAGCCGCCCATGCTCGACATCGTCGAGCCGGCCAGACTGAAGGAAATGGCTGACGTGTTCGCCTCGGAGATCCCCGAGAAGGTCTTCAGTCCGGCGCAGATACAGGGCTTCCTGCTCATGCGCAAGAGGGAGCCTTCGAGGGCGCTCAGGGACGTGGCCGAGTGGAGGGATAGGACGGTGGAGGATATGAGCGGCGAGAGGAAGATTTTGAAGGTGCAGTAGCAAGACGTGGAACAGGGTCATGTTTTGTCACATGGAAGCGTTTCTACGACTCGAGAAGAAGAAGAAGAAGAAGAAGAAGAAGAAGAGGAGGAGGAAGAAGAGCAAGAACGAGTTAATTAGCCACGTAACGCCAGCTTTTTTTTGGACATCTGGGAAAGGTAATCAATCCATTTCACTCTCGGATTTACACATACACACACACACACACACACACACACACACACACACACACACACACACACACCCTCTTTCTCTTCTTCCGATCAACAACTCAGCCACTCTGCAATCACCCAGTCACCCGCGTGCTGCTCTATTAATTGGCGGAAATAAATATGGATATACATGGATGTGTAGATGTATAGATAGATGGATAGAAACATGTACACGCAAACGCCAACGCGTCCGTCGATGAGGGATTTGCGTATATTATCCATGTATGTATGTATATGTATCGATGACATGCGAATAATGTCAGTCAGCCACCTAGCCTAGCTAGCCAGATGGATTGTTGGCTTTTTTCTTTCTTGCTCTGAACATGGATGAATTATTATTAATTACATAAATGGATGAATTGGATGAATTAAATTCCGTAGTGCATCACTGTGGTCCTGATATGTAAATCGGTAGTTAGATTAAATACATTGTACATAGATATAGGTATGTACATATGTTGATCCCCGAGCCTTTGGCGTTTGATTAATTACATACAGTACATATGTATGTACATACATTTTAGCGATCAGATGGGGTTGTTCATTGTTTCAGACGCCGCAGGGGTGGGTGGGAATACATGTGAAACCAGTCAATCAATCAACCAATCTATCTCTGCCATTTCCTTTGCCTTGTTCCCCCCCATCTCGACGCTCGCGTCGCTGCCCTCGTCGTATGTAAATTATGTACTTTATCATCTGCCCGCATCCATCGACGAGTGTGCGCAGTCGGGCATTCAATTCAATTCAATTCAATTCAATTCAATTATACATATAGTAACACACAATGCGCTGACCCGGTGTCCTTGGTTCCCGCTGCCGTCTGTCTGTCCGTCGCCACCGCCGCGTATGTACTGTACCATAGTCCGCACCCAACGACGACCGTCTAGCCATGGCGCTTGTTCTCTCTCTCTCTCAGAAGTCCGTAGTGCTAAGAGTACGTATTGGGCGTGTGGCTGTGTCGGCGCACACGTGCGGGCTTGCGTGGGTTGGTTGACGGCGGAGAGAGGCGCAGCACCTATGTGTTAGACTACGGCGGTATGTATGGAATGCACATATACCAGTCGGTATAATGTTTGGGGTGGGATGGTGTGGTTATGCAAAGGTCTTGGCGGGGTTAGTACATACGTACCTAATCTTGACCTCTGTCTTTGGGAGGATAATACATAGACTAACAGCAGCAAACTAGACACTCGACATATTCCCTCGTTGTCCACGCAACAAAGGCCCAGCGAAGAAAGAAAGAAAGAAAAAAGTGTCCCACGGATTCCGTCGTCCTCCCACCATGTCCGACTCCCTCGCACACCCCAGCTAAGCCACCTTTTCACTCGTGTGTATATGCCTAAGCGGGCGTCTTGGCAACTCCACATATGCCGTCAAAGCGACAAGCCCCGTTTCAAAACTCGTGCGTTGCCTCGGCCTCCCATTGGCTCGCTCACCTATATCCACGTCCTAATGAGGATGAAGCCTTTGCGCCGCATATGTCCACCCCCCTGCCGCATGTTTCCTAACACGTCCGGGCGAGGGCTCAGGAAATTTCGGGGTGAAAGGGTTAAGACCGGGCACGCCCCCCGCGTTGCAAAGGATGATTGTTGCTGATAGGTATTGGATATTATTACCTATTATCAAATCCTGTTTCTGCTTCTGCTTCTTTTCTTCTCTCTTGCTAGTCAATTTCTACAACAACAAAAAATTCCTTCTTTCTGTCTACTTTCCCATTCTTCTTTGGGTTTGTTGATAGTCTGTTGTTTTTACTTGAGAGCTGGAATCCAATTGGGAGGATTCGGTGGTTGTGTGACGACCGATTCAAACAAGCAAGCAGACAGTGCAAAGCAAAGCAAAGAGCTGGGATCGACATACATTCGTATACCGTCCTAGGTAATTTGCATATTCGCGTCAGCTTTACATTCGTCAATTGAGCAGCCGGCTCCTCGATACCTTCTTCTTTTCTTTCCTCTACCACAGTCCTTCATCATGAGATCCGTCGTGGTGTATTCGGCATTGGCTGCCTTGGCTGCGTGTGCGCCACAGACAACCCCTTCGTCGACGACACCGTCAGGTCCGGCTAGTACTGGAGAGCCGTGTGGAATTGTATCACAATTAGTAACCAAGGCGGGGACCACGAGCCCGAGTATAGATGCAGAGGTAAGCCAAAGATTGGGGTCCTGTCGAAGCTCATGGACAACATACTGATGTCTCGTACAGATCGCATACGCTTGTCTCAAGTCCATTCCAATCGATGTCACGGCAGCGCAATCCACCATCAACGAGGTCAAAAAGATGTTGTCCTTTCAGTCCACCGTCGAGTACCTCAAGAATCCGCCTTCGGGATATGGAAATGAGGGCGTGGATCTTTTGGGCGGTCTCGATGACATCAGCACAAAGGTCGGAAACGGGGGATACACCAACGAGTACGACTTTGAACATGACATGACCGCCTTGATCGGCCAGGCGCACGACGGCCATCTTTCTTTCGAAGGTACGGCCTTCAGCGGCGCCTTTCAATGGCAAAGAACAACAAAATTGCCCTTGATCTCCGGTTCCATCGATGGAAAGGAAGCCCCCAAGATCTGGGCACTCTTCGACTACAACAACACAGCGGCTTACACGCCCTCTGCCATTACCAAGATTGGAGACAAGGACGCTGTCCAGTTCATCCAGGATGAGAGCGACTATTACTTCTACCACGATGCGGATGCCAGGTACAACTCCATGTTCTACTCGACCACGGCGGGAAGTTATGGATATTTCACGACGCCGAAATACTACCCCGGCCCAACCTTGGACTTCACCTTCGAGAACGGGACAAAGGCATCGTTTGTCAATCAGGCCAGGATCCGCGACTACAAACCATGGGCCAAGATCACCGACGGCAAGACCTTTTACAGCGCCTTCGTCTCGCCCTCGACCAGCGTGGTGAAACATAAAAAGCGCAGCCCCGACGCCATCCCACTCAACCTAGAAATGCCCAAATCCACCCAACTGAGTCGCCGTGCCCTGCCGTACAGTTTCCCCGCTACCACCAACGAGCACAAGGACGACGTCAACATTGCCAGCTTCTTTATCGAGACGAGTGAAGGAACCGTCGGTGTCCTGATGGCGCAGACTTACGACGTAGAGGACGCTGAAGATGCCCGCGAGTTCCAGAGTGTAATCCAAAAGTACATTGCCGAGGCAAAGGCGCGCAACGTGATCAAGAACATCATCGACATCCGCAGCAACGGTGGCGGCAAGATCCTGCTCGGCTACGAAATGTACTTGCAATTCTTCCCGTCGCAGGAGCCGCAGCTGCAGTCGCGCTACCGCGGCGGCAAAGCGACCGAAGTCATGGGCAGCAGTATCAGCTCTGTCAAGTACAGCGAGGCCAACGGAGACATGTACACATGGCCCTGGAACTTCCACAGCTACGTCAGCAAAGACCTCGAAGCCTTCAACAATTGGACCGACATGTACGGGCCCGACAAGTTCAACAACGACGAGTTCACAAAGCTGCTCAAGTACAATCTCTCCGAGCCCCTGAGCACGTCGTCGGAGAAGTTTGGCCTCGGCCTGACCCCAACGAGCTACCAGACGCGGTCCAACTTCACCGTCGACCCCTTCAACGCCTCGCAGATTGTCCTCTTCACCGACGGCATGTGCGGCTCCACGTGCACCCTCTTCACCGAGCTCATGGTCCAGCAATCGGGCGTCAAGACGCTCACCATGGGCGGCAAGCCCGACGGCGGACCCATGCAGGCCGTCGGCGGCACAAAGGGCTCCATGGTCCTGCAGGGCGAGTTCCTGCAAGGCGTAACCACGTACATCATGTCCACCTTTGCCAAGTCCAAAGCCGACCGCGACGAGTGGCTCACCTACCTCCCGACCAAGTTTGCCATTGGCGCCAGCATGACGGTCAACTTCATGGACACGATCCGCAAAGGTCTCGAGCAGGACGGCGTGCCCACGCAGTTCTACAACGACTCGGCCGCCTGCAGACTCTACTACCAGCCCGAATTCTACCTCAACGTCACCGCCGCCTGGGAAAAGGTCGCTCAGGTCGCGTTTGGGAAGGACGGCGCCATGGACGACGAAGCATGCGTCGCTGGCTCAGTGTCTACAAAGGAAGCCCAGACCGGCGGCGGCGAGGGAAATCCAAACCCGACTGTGCCCGGCAACAACAACACCACCACCACCACCACCAGCGACAGTACCAACAAGAACAACAACGGCACGCCAACCCCCACGCCGTCCACAGCCGCAGCAGCATCCAGCATGGCCCGACCCGCGAGTGCCTGGACAGCCATATACGTCGTCGTTGCCAGCTCCATGCTCTTCGGAACCAGCTTGCTATAAATAACTCAAGCGCCTCCTCCTCCTCCTTGGACGATATCTAAATGTAGATATGTAGATATGTATCTGGTTTTTTTTTCTTTTTTTTGGCATAAAACAACGGCGTCTTTGGGGCATTTTACATCACCACACTACACTACACTACACTACGCTACGCTACCGCTACACTACACTACACTACACAGCGACGGACTCTCTCTCTCTCTCTCTCTCTCTCTCTCTCTTTTCTTTCTATACCCATTCATTCATTCGTTGTTCGCCATCATCATCATCGTCGTCGTCATCGTCGTCCTCCTGGTTATTCGATCTATTTTTTTTCTGGATTCCAAAACCGAGGCGAGGCGTGGTTGGGGTATTGCATTTGCATTTGCATTTTCCATTTATACAAAAGCAGTTCCATGCCTGTGTTTCGTTTGTTCGTTCGTTTGTTCGTTCGTTCGTCTATGTAAACGATACCCTCATTTTGTTTTTGTTTTTGTTTTTGTTTTTGTTTTTGTTTCTTGGGGGGGATATGTATATATGTACAGTACAGTACAGTACAGTACAGTACAGTACAGAGCAGAGTAGCTAGATATGTAGATATGTAGATGACACATGGACATGGACATGGCTACTGGTCAGTCAGTCAGTCAGTCAGTCAGTTAGATGATATTCATGTTAATCATCTATTTTGAATGCTAGCAGCAGATGAATGAGATACAATATTCTTTTTTTATACTTATTTGGCTTACTTGGCTTGTCTTGTTGTCTTGTCTTGCACTTTTAATAATAATAACTCCTGCTCCTGCTGCTCCTGCTGCTGCTGCTGCTGCTGGGGTTTGTAATAGAATAGAATAGAACAGAACAGAATACTTGGTCCACGGCTTTTCCAATCCCCATCTTCTTGTCCCTACCTACCTAGGAACATGATTGTCGGGAGGGAATGAATTATTCCTGTTGTTATTGTTGTTGTTGTTGTTGTTATTTTTCATCAAGGAATGGAAGTCGAGGATGAAAAAGAACCGCTAGCCCGCATTTGGCAGGTGCGGTGCAGTGCGGTGCGGTGCAGTGCGGTGCGGTGTAATCAGTCACACTAACAAACGACAAATGTCGTATATATGTACATGTACATACTATACAGACTTGTTTCTATACATAATTAGATGGCGACCGGGGTATGTATGTATGTATGTATGTATGTATGTATGGATGTACATTTCATGGCATGAAGAGGAAGGAGGGTAATGCCGGGAGATGCTTGGTTGAATTTGCTGCTTGCTGTGTGTGTGTGTGTGTGTGTGTGTGTGTGGAATTCGTTCGGCATGCTTGACCGAGAATATTTATTTATTTATAAATATTGTAAAGCCGGGGGTGTTTAGCGTTTGCGTGTTACAATACAATACCTCTCTCGGTCTTACTTACATACATACATACATACATACATACATACACCTACCAACCAACCAACCAACGTTGCCACACCTGACGTACTACGTTACGATTAGGGGTTTCAAGGAGGTGTCGTATGTAGGTAGTAGCGTCCAAGGTTATTTAGCACTACTTCCTTCCATACAGTAGGTAGGTAGGTAGGGCAGACAGAAAGGCACTGACTGTACGTTCCGTAACTGTTACGATCCTAATACATAGTAAATAAACATATACTATCTACAATACGATACGGCTACACGTGATCCGTAGTACGACAAGTAGTTGACGGCACCTAATATTTATAGATTAATAGCGTGTGTGCACCTAAATTGGAATATAAGCAGAAATGAAATAAGCGTCGCGCGCGCAATTTATTGATTAGTGCGCTAATTATATCGCGATAGATATATCGAGGCGCGATAGATATCATCAGGGCAATTGATCGCGATATATTAAGGCTCGCGCGCAATTGATTAGTGCGATATATCAGGGCGATTAATGGATATAAATATCAAGGATATAAGCTACCGTACTAGCCGTACTACGGCCTAATTTCTATCCTACGATACGAGTCGTATCGTAGGGGCCCCCCCCCCCCTGCCTCCTACTTCCGATACGGATCACGTGAACGTAGTGCTACCGGAAGTACTAAATAATCGTAGTACGTCAGGCTGGCAACGTTGTCACCCACCAACCAACCAACCAACCAACAACCAACAACCAACAACCAACAACCTCAATTCAATGGAAATACTCCAACATCGAATCGTCCCACGTCGTCGAACCGGAGTCGATATCCTTGAGCAAATTAACCCGCGCAGAGATGGCCTGGTAGATGGGATGGTCTTCGCCGAGACATAGTTTCTCGTGTGCGAGCTCCTTCTCGGCCCATAACAAGGCGAGTTTGACGTTCTTGATCTCGAGACAGTAACGTGCTGCGTCGTGGTACCTGGGGGTTGGTGTTTAGCGACTTCTTCTGTTCAGTGTTGACGAGATATTGCAGATGGATAGTGGTGGTGGTGGTAGTAGTAGTAGAAAAGAAAAACGTACGAAGTCCTCAGTTCCCGATTGCGAATGCCCTCGGCCAGCTGCAAGCCCGCCAGCTTCGTTGCGGCTTTCAGTGCCTGCATGGCCGTCATCTCGGTGCCGTAGGCGCTCTGTTTCGCCAGCTTCTGGTCCAGGTCGAACATCTCTTTCCTCCGATCTTCTCGCTTTCTCCCTTCCTCGTCGTTCCTGCACGCTGCGCACTGGCATACGAATCCCCACAGGTCCAACCTGGGCTGTCTCCACTTCCTGATTCGACTCCCGCCATTGATATACGACATGAGTACCTCCTCTCCTCTCTCGATATCCCGCACGGCATGGAATGTGCCTCTGCGGATTGCGGGATTGTACTCGTAGTGCACATTCGGGATGCACGAGTGGTTGATGCGACTCGGGAGATGATATACGCCCACCTCGAAGCTGTTCGCGTCGTATATACTGATTACGTTGCGCTCCGCCTCGGACAGGTGCTGCCAGTGCTTGCCCGTCTTTTTCTTCACGATGTCCTTGCGCACCGACGAGGCGAAGGGGTGCAGTTCGAGATACGACGCCTTGTCCGCATCACTTAGTTTGTTGAAGGCGCGCAGGAGCTCCTGAGGATCTTCTCCGCCGTCAAGCTCGAGTAGAAGTGGAGTCGAGAGAATACGTGTCGATTGGGGAATGTGCGCCATGGCGAAGACGCCCAGACCTGCGTCTGATGTTTTTCGCACTTGGATTAGGTGTCTCGAATCGGGTGCTGCTGCTGCTGCTGCTGTCTTGTCATCATCATCATCTTCAGTGTGGCCGTTGTGTGTCTTCTTCTCTTGTACATGGCCGTTGGTGTGCTCATTCAGCGTGCTTTTGGCGCCCATTCTCGGTTCTTGGCTTTGGGGTGTCGATTCAACGTTGCAGAGATATTCCTTTTGGGGCGTTCTGCCATCAAATAAACGAGATGTGTATGTGCGTGTGTGTGTGTATGTGTGTGGATGTGGTAAGGGAAGAACAGCAGTGAAGAAGAAGTTCTCATTCTCCTTCTCGTTTCCAGCTCTCGGTTGGGTGGGGCGGTAAGATATCGGGATTACCTTCCTATAGCGCCCGCCGAGGAAAGAAAAGCGGTCGACACCATTGTGCCAAGAATCGTGGTCGTCTTTTCCGACCGCACGCATACATAGTAGGTAGAGACTAAAATCTCACACGTCCGATTCGTCGCATTGCATATGTATAATTAATTCCTCTCGCCTTTCGTACAACACACAACCAGCAATCTTCCGTTGTAGTCGGTTTAATCATTATTATACTGGAAAGAATTTCCGTCAGAGTCTTATTACATACATAGATCATTTTCTATATATATCTCTCTCTTTGCTATTATCGTAAGCCTTTTCAGAGAAGACGCTCCTATACATACGTGTCATTTAGAAGTATCAATCAAGCAGAAATTAATCTTACTGCAATATTGTAACCGTGTACGAAGCCTGTCACCAACCAACCAGCCAGCCAACAATAACAACAACAACAACAACAACAATTACGGACAGTTTCTCTAGTAATAGAAACGTAAAATGTACAAACTGCCAAGCAAAGTATATATTGCCAAAAGCATACTTTGTCCAATAGCTAATTATTATATGCCAACAGTTTCAATGTAGGCGGGTGGACCTGCGATCTGTAGGGGTCAAGTCAAGCCAAGCCAAGCCAAGCCAAGGCCCGCCCCATCTAGCGCTCGTCTTCCAAGTCTGTGAAGTCTCCGCAAGGAGGGGCGTGTGGGCTTGGGCCGGCACGAGAGGCACGCGGGAGGCACGGTGGGACAGGGTACATGTACAAGTAGAATATTATAACGTAAGTAGAATAACAACAAGCCAGAGTGTATCTATGTATGTATGTATGTACATGTGTAATCCAAAAGATAGACTGTACTGTACTGTAGTCTGGTAATACTTGGATAGATTGAATAATTAATACGGATGACTATAATGGGCTGTTTGAGCTCTTGTATATATATATATATATATATTGAGTGTCTATACAAAGTCTATAAAGTTCACAGATACTTGGCATGTAGATAGGTCCTTCGTAGACACTCGGAGGTCTCGTGGAAGGAAGGTCATGTGATCAGATCACATGATCTATCTCTGGATCAATTCAGACATAATAAAGCCTAATAGTGGCTGGGCGGCCCAGCGCTCGTTCGACGGACCATAGGCGGCGTTAACCCCGCCTCTGTCTTGCGAATTCCCAGACCTCTCTACATACTGTGTAATGTGCCTTTTCGGAGACGTTATTGCAGGATTGCTGCTGTGAGCGCCGCTTCGAGACGAGACGAGACGAGACTGCAAAGGAGATGGTTGTACCATAGTCCTAGAGGCAGAAATACAATAAATAACTAGACAATAGAGTTAGAAACACCCATCTGCATGGATACAAAGCCATCTTCTCTCAAGTAGTAGTACATTGAAATTTCTATCCAAGACGGGCGCAAACCAATTTTTCACCTGTGTCCCGGTAGACCTTTCGTAGCCTGGCCGTCAATAACTTCCCGTCGTGTGGATTCACGTCGTCTGAACTCTCGTCATCTAAGCCCAGCACATTTATGCGTGGAACATCGACAGTCACATATCTTTCCTCGTCGACTTGGGCACGCACTTCACGAACATCGAGATCACTCTGCCTGCCTGCTTGCTTGATAGCATGAGGCCCTTGTAGTGGCAGCTATCTCCGAATGGATAGCGAGTCAGGTGACCTTAAATGACATATCGAATGTCGCGGTTGAAGTGCTCGAAGAGGCATGGTGGAGATCTAGTTTCTGTTGGTGAGCGGTGCTCGACGTACTTCTTCGTAGGAAGTAGAGGTGGTGGGAGAAAAGTCTGGGAAGTAGTAAAGAAGTGTTCGCCGAGAGATGATATACGGATGTGGTATGCGGGACAAATGAAAGACGTCCACACCATTCGAGCATGTGGCAGACGGAGAAGGTGAATATCTTGCCGCAAGGGACATGTCGACATTGCCCTGGATGATACTTTCGCATTCTCAAGTCGCGAGACTACAACGTATATATAATACACGGTGATGAGGCATGACAAACTCCGGCTTGGGACCATTCTGACTTGCTACTCGAAAAAGTCCAGGATGTTTTGCAAAAGTCCGCCACCCTCACCACCTGCCTCACCACCTCCACCACTGCTCCCTCCGCCTGAGCCGTCACTACTTCCTCCTCCTCCTCCTCCTCCTCCTCCCCCCCAGAAGTCATCATTGCTGTCTTTTCCCATGGGGTCGTTACCCTGCCCCCAGACATCTTCACCACCAGATTGCTCATCCGGAGCAAATGGAGACTGATCTCCTCCAGCCTGTGGTGATTGATCATCAATGTTATTTTGCTGATCATTTGTTCTTGTCCTCATGGCTTCGTAGCCCGCCATACTACCCGCGCCGGCAATAGCGCCTTCGCCTGCTCCAACGCCTCTGGCGGCCGCACCAACCTCACTGGCAATGCCAGTTTCGCCGGCCGCGGCGCCAATGGCACCGGCTTCGCCAGCGGCAGCACCACCAGCTGCTTCCCCACCAAACCATGGCATCCAGAGCGGCCACATGCCCCCGCCAACTCCACCGCTATGTCGACTAAAGTAATCAAAGTCGACGCTGACAGCCGTTGCTAGCATGACTGCGCGTTGGTCGAGCGTCATTCCTGGCTGATGCTCATGAGACAAATCGGGAATCGAGTTCGGTTCAGAGGTTGTAGTGGCGAGGCCAGCAGAGTCCATTCGCAACGCATATACGCCCATGTCTGTAAATATCTCTCGTGCAAAGCCTGCAAAATTCCTATTCACGGATCCAATAAGACGGCGATCCTCGGACATGAGAGAAAAGTCCCATGATAGGAACGGTTCATCCACACGTGCAAACTGGACCATGCCTACTTCTCGAGGGTCGCCCTCTGAGACTTGAAGGGCCTTCGAGTTGGAGAGTGGTAGGTCGCCAGATGCTAGTTGGGGCGCATTGGATGGGTCCTCGAGATTCCGAGCTAGAAATAGATTGTACTTCCTACGCAAGAGTCCCCATTCTTGTTCGGCCGATCCTATGATTCTCATATCCGACAGTGGTAGACTGGATACACTTGCGCTTGTCTGTGTGTCTAGGCTCCCGGGACTCGTGCCCTGCAAAGCGATCGAGGACGTGTATGCGTTCTCGTTGCTTCCCACCGCATCATAGACTCGGATACGCGAACTTATCCAGGCAAACGGTCTGTGGAACCGCAGCACTTCCTTCTCGTCTTTGTCAAAGACGTGTGTGGTGAAACTCCGATGTGTTTTGAACATCTGCCGTGTGATGGTGCTGCCAATTCCGTGATCTCGCTCTGCCAGATATCCAATGTGATTTCCGTGAGGGTCCATGATGATGTATCGATTTGCCTGTTCGAAGCCAACCAGCACGTTCATCAGCTCCAATTGCCGCTGTATTACTAGTGTGGAGTTGTCCAGCAGTTTCATGACCGGATGCGTCTCTTTGAGTACGCCATTGGGGTCTTCGGGTATGTATACGGGCGTTACGAGACTATTCTCCGCGTCGGGTGTGGTTGCAAGTGCTGTGGACACTGCTTCGACTCGCGAGGGTTGTTCTGTCGCGGCTGCGTTCGCCTCAGAGGGCTCGTTCGGGTTCGAGAGTGGAGGGACATTCTGAGATTGTACGGACGTGTCGGAAGGTGGTGGGGGTTTCTGCGATGAAATTGGAGGTGTGCGTTGTGAATGAAAGACCCTTCGGTGTGGAGTTGGCGTGGATTTGGTTACAAATGCGCGGACTGGGAGACGGGAGAGCCGTACGGACCACCGAGCTGTGGAAAGCATTGTTGCGATTTTGATCTAACCTGTTCCCTCGGGTGTCAACCTCATATACATGTATGCGTAATTCGTGAAGAAAAGGACAGGGAACAGCTTGTGTAACGTCCTTGCATGGTGGCGATAGGCAACAATCGCATGCTATCGTTTTTAGTCCGAAACTGTGATTGATGTGGTTTTGATGCCACCTGCCAATTCATGATTTACAACATAGCGGAGATCTTACCTCACATCAGTACTATGTGATCACGAGGTTGAAACACACTTCACACAAGCAAGACAAGATAATCAAAGAACAACTGCTCAAGTTGCATCTGGGCATTGGACCAATCGGAGGTGGTCTTGGCAGGCACAAAATTTCTCCGCGCCGAAGCCGTGACTGCAAAACTTCTTTTGCTTCCCTCCTCCTCGTCCTCAATCCTTCACCAACTCACCACCTCGAGTTCCCTCACAGCATGGGACTCCTACGCAATCGCGACCCTACATGACAGCGCGTGAAGTCTGGTAAGTGCATACGCTCTTTCTACTCCCTCCCCCATTACATGATGACTCCAACTCTCATATCAGCCGCGGGATTCAGTCATTCATTTGGCTGTTTCCTTGCGTTCTATGATGTATCAACTTTTATAGACTACAACGGTATCTGATCACTTGTTTGCACTCGCTCTTGTTGCTAAGTTTGCATTGATGTTCCTCTGCTGACCACGACGAGTGTAGACCCTGTAATACTTACTGGTCGAGATTGATTAAAAGGAATGGCTGCCATTGTCAAGACATCGGCGCAACAGCCCCCCTCTGCAGGCGTACCTGTAGATGACACATCGAACTCAAATAAGTCGGTTCCTGATGTCACCAATGCGAAGTCCGCCTCCCCGCGGAAAAGGCGGCCCAACTATGCTCAGATTCACGCTCGGCCTGTCCCAGTCGTCGTCCACCCTCTTCCAGCCTTTATCCCACACAATCCTTTATCGATTGTAAGGATCGCCATCGTCATGTTCTCACACTCGTTGTGGCCACCAACATCACACGACGTTGTGCACAAGGCTTACTACTCAGCGGAGACGCATTCGATCCACGTCACAAATCCGCAGTCCATCCGTGCCCTATGGGAGCATGGCTTTTGGGGCGCAGGCTCTCTCAGTCGTAGTGAGCCGGCTTGGTTGGAACAGGAGAAGAGGAAGCGGGGCATCGATGCTTCCCAGACCAGCGAGGAATACACTCGGAAGCGGAGAGAGGAGAGGCGGCAGTTCAAGTTGGAGAGGGCAAAGGTGCAAAGAGAAACCATTGAGCAGCAGTTGCGGGATGAAGGAAAGCTCGATGCCAGTACCTCTATTGATGAGGTAGTCTCACTCCGGTTGAATGCAACTGTCGATGCCGCCGATGGTTTGGTAGACAACTCTGCAAGTCTATCAAATGGGAAACCTGAAAACATTGGTACGCTCGAATCGGTCGTTGACGAGTCAGCGCACTTGGAAACCCGCGTTGCCCTCAAGGATGTGGCAGTCGAGATTCAGGACCAGGAGCATCTTCAGCTCACTCCCGAAGAAGCTTTCTTCCTCACATACTCTTTGGGATCTTTGCAGATATACCGAGGCGAGACGGCACTGTCATCATCATACTTGCTCCGACTCTACTGCGCTTACTCAGCCTTCCCCATTCCAGAAGACGCAGAGTCGCATCTCTATACTCTCTACAGTCTTCGAGAACGTATCAACAACTTCTCCTTGGGCACGTCGGTCATCGCTCCCATTCTTCCCGACAATGCCTTTCTACTTCGGTACGCTGTCTATCATCACTTCCGGTCACTAGGCTGGGTTGTGCGTCACGGCATCAAGTTTGCTTGCGATTTTCTCTTGTATCAGCGCGGGCCGGTCTTTGCGCACGCCAAGTTCGCCGTCATTATCGTGCCTGCTTACTCCCACTCGTACTGGTCGGAGACTCCTGAAAGAAAAGCGGAGACCAAAGCGAAGGAGAGTCGGGACTGGTGGTGGCTGCACAGAGTCAATCGAGTACAGACACAGGTGCACAAGACGTTGATGCTTGTGTATGTAGAGGTGCCACCTCCGTGGGATGAGAGCTTCCGGAAAGGCGGTTTCGCAGTAGATGTCGGCGGAGCTTTGAAGCGCTACAAGGTCCGCGAATTTATCGTCAGGAGGTGGACGCCGAATCGGAATAGGGACTGAGGATGGAGAGGAGGTATAAGTGCGCCAACTAGTATGGCGAGACGACGACGTTATGTAAATGATACCCAATAGCCAATGGCTCTGACCAATGATACCACCCATGATTTTCATCTGCATTTGCCTGCTAAGTTGCTCTCCTGTGAATGCTTTCTATCAGACGTTGCGCAGTCAATCGTAGCCACTCCCATGTGCCCAGTTGGAGGAAAACGGTCGAAGAAACTCAACAATTTATCCTCTGCTTCGTCGATGTTTGCTCATGTCGTTTGAATTCACATAGTCTCCACTTTCTTTTGCTCACCCTTTCGTTGCTATGCCCAAGCCAACTTTCACACTTGCACTCTTCAGAACACGTGACTCTCGTGTTATTAGATCTCGTAGTGATTTGACTGCTCCTGCAAGATACCTCCAGAAGTGCGTAGAGACCAACTATCTATCTCTGCCGCCGGTAGTACTCGAGCGGAATCTCAAACTAACAGTTATCTAGGTGGCTTGCGGTGTTCTGCATGCTCTTAGGTCTGAGAAAGTATAACAGCTGTGGCATTGCGACAATGTAATGACACTACTACATCACTGCCTTGGCAAGGATTTCTAGGTTGATCAAAAAGCAAGGGTGGAGAGGAGTTTCGCACGTTGCTTAATGTTAGGTCTTAATACTAGTTGTTTCTTTGTGGCAGAAAGGGAATTGATTTATCCTGAATTATTGAGATTTTGAAGTTTTTTCTTTCTTTATGATTCATGAAATCAAAGGATCTGTTTAAAGAAACCCTGTAAATAATAGAGAAAACAAGGTATCTTGGTACGCACAGCTTTGATTGAGGTCACACATGTTCTATGTACTGCAATGAAGGCGCACGGGCCATGTATACTACAATATGACGATCCATGTATGTCGGTCGCATTTGTGTCAGACAAGAGTCGACGTTCAACAACTCACAGCCTTACCAACCAGCTCAAACTCAAACACCACGCGCATATCGCTTATAACGTCCGGAATTCTTTACAAACCCTATAAAGTCTACCCTCACGACCTTACGGCCTCACGAATCGTGCACCCCTCCATCGCGAATTTCACGCCTATCATCTACACCTCTACCTACACCTACACCTACACCTACACCTACACCTACACCTACACCTATACCTACACCTCTGCTCAGACACCCAAAATCATGGCCTCCTCCGCCTCCAAGCGCCTCTTCAAAGAGTACAAAGGCCTATCTTCCGACCCACCCGAAGGCATCACCGCGGGCCCCATAAGCGAAGACGACATGTTCCTCTGGGAGGCACTGATACAGGGACCCGAGGGCACACCCTTCGAGGGCGGCATATTCCCCGCCGAGCTCAAGTTCCCCAAAGACTATCCGCTTGCGCCGCCGTCGATGAGGTTTCTGGTGGACGTGTGGCATCCGAATGGTACGAGTACACCACCCCGCCTATGTTTCTCCCAACTTCGCTCGATGCGAGCGAGGATCGCGGTCACACACTGTGATATGAAAGAAGATGAGCTAACATGAAATGCGTCTAGTCTACCAGAACGGTTCGGTCTGCATATCCATCCTGCACCCACCTGGCGACGACCCGAACCACTACGAGCAAGCGTCGGAGCGGTGGTCCCCGATTCAGAGCGTCGAGAAGATATTGATTAGTGTGATGAGCATGCTGGCGGAGCCAAACGACGAGAGTCCCGCGAATGTCGAGGCCGCCAAGATGTGGAGAGAGAAGAGGGCGGATTACGAGAAAATAGTGCGGGACAATGTGCGCAAGAGTTTGGGTCTGTAAGACCTGAACATGGTTGGCAAGAGAGGGTCTAGAGCGAACTGAATTATAGTATGGCATATATGGAGTCACGGACGGCAATAGGTGCGGTATAGAGAGGAACCGTTGAATCGTGTTTCATGACCCCCTGAAGACAAGATGTAGAACCGATAAACCCCAATTCCGAGTACCCAGACCCCAATGTTGGACACATGCATGGAGGACGTATTTTGAGGCTCAGACAAACTCCAGCTCAGTCACCTCCCCGTATCCGTTATACGCCACGCCTCTGAAATTCCACTCAGGGCACCTGTCCTGTGTATTCCCCTTCGAATCCGTCGCCCGACTCACTATTTTCTTGCCCTTGCCCTTATCCACCCTAACATTGGCTCTCCATAGACACCATGCCCATTTCAGCTCAACGTTCTCATCCTTCTCATACTCTCCCGCGACCAGCAGCTCCGCATCCGTCCACTTCTCTCCGCCGTCGGCCGAGACTTCGACCCTGACAATCGGTCCATCAGCGCCCGAAGGCAGCGCATACCCCTTGACCTCGACACACGCATTCTCATCCCTCTCCACCGTCGTCTCACTCTTAGGCACCGCAATCACAGAGTTGACAGGCATATCCTGTATCGCGGGTACCTTTGCCCACCATTTCTCCGCCTTCTCGGCACAGTCTGCTTCTGGGGGCAGGATCTTGTAATCGTGTTGCTGGTAGTAGTTTACAGACTCGCTCATCTGAACCGTGATCCTGTCGAGCCACTTCACCGATCGTGCACCGGCGATTCCCGGGGTGACGACGCGGACGGGCGCGCCGTGGTTCGGCGTCAGCGGTGCGTCGTTCATGGAGAGGGCGAGCAGGACCGACGACGTGGCGTCGAGCGCGCGCGAGAGCGGGATCGAAGCTCCATACCACTCGTCGTCCTGCACCTGGGTCTGGAAACAAGCAAAGGCTACATGTGCGTCGTCGCATTTGCCCTGGTCGAGCGAAATGCCCGCCTTCTCCAGCACGTCCTTGAGAAGTGGACCGGTCCATTTACAGTTCATGACGGCGCCGTCGAACCAGTCTATCCCGCTTACTTCTTTCAGCTTGGTCCGCATCGTGTGGCGCCGGTTGCCGGCGCATTGAAGCGCGCATATCACGTTGTGCTGGGGCAGGGATTTCAGGTCGTCGATGCTCAGTGATAGTTCTCGCTTCACGGATCCGTAGACGGAGACGTGGTGCGACGAGGCCGAGAGATGGGGTATGGGGCCATGGTTGCGGTCGTAGCCATCTTTGGTGATGAAGCTGTGAAGCGGTCAGAGAGATGATGTTGGCATGAAGGGTGCATCATGTGGGATGGATGTATGATGCCTAATAATCAATACCTCGACACTAGCTTCTCCAGATCAGGCTCCCGGTTCAGTGGCTTTTGCACCGAGTACTCGAGCTATACGCAAATATCAACACCATTTCCATCATCTGAATAAGTCGAGTCCGGTGTAGGCGGTAGATGTATATATACAACATACCTTGACCATGGGAAACGACGCAAGATTCTTCGGCAAGATAAAAGCAAGCGATCGACCGTTATCAGGTCGTAACCTGTTCTGCTCACAAGTCAGTTCTCTCTCTCTCTCTCTCTCTCTCTCACTCTCCGTGCAGCAAAGAAGAAAGAGATGATAAAAAAAATAATAAAAAAAAAGAATTCGCGCTCCGCTAATACCAAGGCATTTACTTACTCATGTACTTGTTACTAACCTGTTTTTCAAAGAGAGAGAAAAAGAAAATGTTGCTGGAATAACCATAATCATAATTCCTACCTATCCAATGACGCTCACTCAACTTACTTTGAATAACCTGCGAGAGAGAGAGAGAAAGATAGATAGACAAGGATGTACAGAGTAGATAATTCGAGAACGAACGCGATCTTGCCCTTGTTGTACCCCCTTTGGTAATAATTATGAACGGGGTAGTGGTAATAATAATCGATGAATGAAGCTGGAGTGGAGTGGAGTGGAATGGAATGGAAGTGTGTGATGTTACATACCGTGATGCGAACACCGTACGTACGTACGTACTGTCGTACTGTAGGTAGGTAGGTAGGTAGGTAGGTAGGTAGGTAGGTAGGTACCCGGGGGGGGAGGAAGGAAAGGGTGTGTGGTTGTTTCCCAAAAAAAAAATGTTTCACAATGATATCAGAACTCTCGAGATGAATATTAATTTAGATGTATGCGGAAAAGATGAAAACGGGGATTTGATTGATAATTTATGTAGTACAACAAACGTACGGTAATGGAAGAAACCAAGGGGATTGATGAGAAAGAAAGAACGATATGCCAGTAGGTAAAAAATTGCTCGTGAGCTTGTAGTGATTGTTGTTGTAGGTAGTCGCCGTCTACATTTTGTATATACATATACTTGTAGGTAGGTAGGTAGGTGATTGATTAATTAGTTAGTCGCCGATTTAGATAAATGAAATACGGATTAGGTAAGCCGCTAGCTACTTTTGGGCCGACGGGAGGGAAATGTTGCGTCGCGTTTGTGACTGATTTATTCATTGATTGATTGATTGATTGATTGATGCGTATAGATAGATGGTCAAACATAAATACATACATACATTGTGTATTAACGCGAGATGCAACGATGACAATAACTCGTGGGCAGTGGATTGACAGTTCAAGCGGCGTTTGTTTGTTCCATGATTAGATTAGATTGCGTATTTATGCTGATCGGCGATTGGGATCGTTCGTAGCATCGGGTTATTATTGGAGCGGAGCTTTTGTGGCATCTACTATGTACGTATGTATGTAATAATTAATACGAGTCGATCTATCTCGGTATGTACATATGTACAGAACTTTCTTCTCCGTCATGCTTTTCTTTGGCAGGAGTAAATTCAAATTCAAATTCAAATGCGAATGCAAATGATATAAATTCAGAGTTGACAATGTTTCTCAAACGATTGAGCTATGGAGACTTCAAACCATTGTAAGATCTACGTCATCTTCGATGGGGTCGATGCTACTACCTCGTCGTATGCCGGTGGAAGCGAAAACACCTCGTTCTCGTCCTCGTCCTCATCCCTATCCCCATCCCCATCCCCATCCTCGTCATCGTCCTCGCCCCCGTTCATGTTCGCAACCAATCTCCTTTCCTCCTCGCTGACATTCATCTCGATATCGTCCTCCTCGCTCTCGTTATGCACGCCCATTAACATGAGCACACAGCCCCTCACGCCCATTAGCACGGCATAAACCACCACGCGCAGTGCTGCAAGCAGCAAAACAAACGGCAAAGCCGGAGTCCATACTTGCGGGACGCTCTTGTTCCATCTCACAAGGACGCAGTTGATGAATGTGTGCAGCCACGCTATGCATGCCGATGCGTATGGTAAGATGTTGCAAATGGTGATAATGGACCAGTTGGGATATGCGACGTCGGTGTTGTCGATGCACTCCTGCGAAAAGTCTGACATGACTGCCGCGAGCACCTCGAAGCGGAAGGCGAATATGATTGTGAGCGGTATCATGATGAATGAGGTAGCGACCAGACGGTTTGCGCGAACTGAGGGCGTGGAAGGTGGGTGAGTCAAGGGCATGAGAAGGTGATAATCGTCCCTAGTAGGCGCTGCACCCTCTGTGGTCCCGTCACCGTCGTTTGCAGCGGCAGCGGGCGCGGGTACATCAGGCTGGTGTACTGGATCGTCTGAGAAAAGGTCCACGCAAATCGCGAAAAGTTCGACGGCGAGGGCGAGAATCATGATAAAGGTTGTCTGCAACAAGACAGTGAAGGTGGGGAATATGTCCTCGATGCCTGGATACTCGTTTATGCAATGGCCCCGTATTTTTGCGTCGTAGCCCATGTTGGTTGAGTTGGGCTGAAGTGGTAGAGAAGAAATCATTGATGGATGTATGAGAGATTGGGAGGTTATGATCGAGGACAGCAGAGCGTCTTGTAGTCAGTTGGACGCCTGTGACGATGACTATGCAAGCCCGCTCTCGGCCATTGCTCTTGCTGCATATACATGTTGATTGGAGTTGATATGTTGGGTCCATGAATATACCGTACCGTGGATGACTTTTGTTCCACGTACCATGAGACAAAACTAGGGGAAAGAAGTGAACTTGTAACCTAAACTCGGGTACATTTTTTCTTTCTTCAAAGCAATCAAGTCCCTCTCTTGGAGACTTTGTTTTTTTTTAATCGAAGAAAACGTCATATGTTATTGACATTCTGTCAATAAATTCTTCGGCTGCTTGACGGACGTCCTGTGTTTGTTGTTCTCTAATATTCGGGCCTCCCCCCAGTATCCCCATTTATTTGCCCAATCCAGGCTAACGCTCCCCGCTCCCGTCCAACGTCAACCCGAAGCACGACTAATGCCCAGATACTACATATCGCTACCATCCATCACAATAGTGCATACAGTACGCTTCAAACTCGCCTAAGCCTATAATAATTACACGCGGATATCTTCATTCTCTTTCAATACCCGATCGATCCTCCTCCCGAGCCTCCCTCCAACCATGTCCAACACACCACGACGCCCACGCCTCCAACCTCGCCCAATACGCGTCAAAGCCATTCATGCCTTCTCAGCTCAACGCTCGTCGGAATTATCCCTCAGTCCGGGCGATGAAATTGTCGTGTGCGAAATCAATGAGATAGGGTGGACTTTTGGCCGATGTCTTGCAAATGGGCGAAGTGGTTGGTTTCCCATCACGTATACCGAAGATGTTGGTGTTGAGATGACGCTGGAACGTTTGTGAGCAAATCAAAGTGTATCACAGCATATTACTACATCTACACAAGGAAGACAACCAGCAGAAGGCGAATTGATCGATTCTATCCTGAAAAGAATACCATATAGAGAACAACAATCAAAGGGTATACTGCAAAGGTGCGGCGGCCCCTGGCCTTTTGTATATCACCGTTTCCCTCCTGGCCCCGCTCTGCCCTTCATTCTCTCTTCAAAATATCAATAATCCACCCCACACTCTCTCGGCCTTCAGGAACACCGTAGGGCCATGTGAGAATGAAGCAGTGCATCTGCTTCTCCCAGTGCAGCCAATCCCCACTTACGCCATGTTCTGCGCATTTCTTCCTAAACAGAACGCCATCGGGACCCAATATATCGTACCCGCCCGTAATGCCATGGACTCGAATACCGTTCTTGGCAAGTAGTGAAATATCAGCGTTTATGGGGGTAATTCTCCGATCAGTTGGATTCCAGTCGCCTTGCCATGCTCTAGCTGTCGCTTTGATAAAATCTGGCGTCAGAATTGGATCGTCCGGTCTGACCTTCTCGATATCGGGGTTGGAGCGTGTGAGATCGGTGGACGGGCATATGGCCATGATCGCTACGGGGTGAGTTATGCGCTTTGCACCCGCGCCGTTCAGTTGCTCTACCGCATCTTCCCTCAATGCTTCCAGCACCAGGGCTAGCACGATGTTCCCTCCTGCCGAGTCACCAGCCAATATGACCTTCTCCTCTGCTTCATCTGCATCCTTGAGTAGTTGCCGATACAGTTTTAACAGCATCGGAAACGATGTAGGGGCCGCATTCTTGGGCGCAAGAGGGTAAGAGACGATGGATATGATGGTCTCTGGTATCTGGCGAGCCATCTTTGCGCACATCTGCCAATGCTGACCCGAAGGCGGACTCTGCCATCCTCCTCCGCAAAAATAGTATATCCGTTTTTGAACTGCCTTGACTGATGTTTGCTTCGGAAGGATATCGTAGATGTGCATGCCGCATACGGTGCGCTCGGAAACGGTACAAGTTCGCAGTATGATTTTGTGAGGCTTCAGCTTCGGGGAGCCCTCCGGATATTGTTCTTTTGGTCGACCGAGATGATTGCGGAACGGCTTGATGACGACGTGGAGGAGGTACGTGTAGAGGGAGCGATTCATACGGTGCGTTACTCGTAGCGAGGAGTCCTTATCAGACACAATCGGCGTCTTTCCCATCGTCGTCGACAGGACGTCTAGGGCATCAGTGGCCATGATGAATACTAGGAAGCTTCACTTGAACGCGACAGAAGCTGGGAGAAAGAAGAGTCTGCCATGATTACTACATATCTACCCGAAAAGCATGGAACTCCGGGCACGGGTATGGTACGCAATCTCGATGACGTCGTTTGGCGCATCGAAGGCGTTTTGGTGGCTTTGAGGGATTAAGCGACATTGATCGAATACGGGCAAGGGACAAAGTAGGGCAAGAGTTGTGTAGATGTATGTCTGTTTGTGGAGATGAATTAAGGTGTATTAAGGTTTGGAAGAACGCGAAACCCGAGTCTTAAAGCGTCGTGTGAATGGTGCGGGTTCCCTAGTATTAGGTATTGCGACTAGAGCCGAAGTAGACTAGCGCGTATCATTTATACCACCGATCAAGTCTCCAAGACTTTCCTCTACCTTTGTAACATCACTGCACCGTCGCCACACAAGGAGCCCCTAGACTTGTCCAAGAGCTTGGTCAATTGCAACCCTGGGTTGTGGTCTTGATACAATATCAACATGGACGTTTTCGTCATGATAGAAGGCTTTCAAAGCATCGTTCACCATACCAAAGTGAACTAGATCCACGCCATGCCCCTGAATGTTTTATGGAAAGGGTATGGTCCAGATTACTGACAAGCAATGGAGATGGTGAAGCAACGCCAATACATAGCGACGCTTAGTCCTCCGCACCGCCAGCAAAGGATCCGCCGTTCCGCCACGGCTCTCCGTCATTGCCTTGGGTTCTTGGAGGTCCGCCCCCAAGACGAGAACTCTTGTCTTTCCACCAGGCCCAGGGAGCCGCTCCGTCTTATGCCACTGCACCACGACATCATCCCTTCTCTGATGCTAATGATAGGATCACCAAAACCAACCATCTCTTGGCACACGTGTTCTATCTAATCAAGAAATATCTATAAACTCGAAGATAAAGCCAGCGCTATTTCTCCCCGATGTTGACTCCAGAATCAATAATCTCCATGTTATATGACTAACGTAACGGATCATGGCTGACCCGGTGCGACATCTTACCGACGAGGAGATTGATCCAAAAACATTACCACATCATCTCCATCACGAATGGCGGCCGCATGATTCACGACACGCATTTCTGCGCAGTGTCATCGGTACACGAGAAGTCAAGATTCCCAGAGAGGACTTGGAGAGATGCGGTCGAATGTGGGAGATCCCCTCCATGGAGCGAGATCAAAAGAAGGCGAAGGATGAGGGCGACTATCTGAAGAAGATGTCTCTGTGGAGGCGGATACGCGCTTACTGGGCAGTTGAAGGGCCATTGATATTGTTTCTAGGGCTACTGGTTATCTCTTCCAACACTGCTCGTCATCTCCGAGCGCACATGGCGCCTCATCATGAGCCTCTGCCACACTCACGCGGACCTTGAAATACTCAACGATGATACTGTCGCTATCACAGCCAACATCCCTGCGATGCGCTTCTGGCAATACAAAGCTGGCTAATATGTCTTGGTACAAACACCCCAGATATTTTGGTTTCAATGAAACCCTTTCACAGTCTCAACATGCAACGACATTATAATTCAAGTACACAAACTCGAGCGCTCCTACTCAAGAGAGGAAAACGAAATTCGCTTGACTTGTACTGGATGATGCGCGAAAAGAACTACCTGCTCTGGTTCTCTAAACGGATGAACCAAGTTTTCTGCGTTCAAGACCTCGATGCATCTCACCTTGATATCCGTCTCGGCACCTATGTCACGCAGAAGCGAAAAGAAACCTCTATACATGTATTCCGTCGACGTTTTGAAAAGTACCGCACAGATTCACTTCTATACTCTCCTACCACTAGACTTAAGAACCCTACACAGTTTGGCAGACCAGATCTGGCATTAATAACAGAGAAGCAATATTAGGACATGTGGAAAGTGTTAGCAGACAGGAAATAGAAGGAGAAGAGACCATGCGATGGAATATAAATAAGTCAAATGTGGAGAGGTTTTGTTGCTAGCCTCTAGTCGTTGGAGTACAACTTGCGGATTAGTGTCGTGCGCTTACAACCAGAGTCAGGCATAAAAGCCAGAAGGTGGAGTACCACTTTATGATAGAAGTTTTTGGTTAATAGTGTCTACGTGCTTATTATGTACTTGTTTCTCGTCGTGTCATATATCTAAACACTAAGCTGCTCTTGACCGCCTAATCACGTGCTGGCGAGGTGAGTGCGGATGACCCGACCTGAGTGGGGCAAACAGCCCACCGCAGTCGCATTCACGTACCTCCAACCGCCATCTACTCAACCTCTGACCCCAACGTCGACAGTTACACACACATCTTCACCACACAAATACCTGGTTACCCGTTTCCTAATCCGTTATGCCAGAAACTGCGAGCGAGGATGTCGACTTTCCCTTTCCTGGAGCGGAGGATACTCCTGCGACCACTGAAGGTACGTAGGATTTCGTTTTATAGACAATGGTCAAGGACTTGGTGACGATTTGGGAGTGTGCGACGAGCTTTGCGCGCAGATTGTGGGAAGCTTGCATGTGTGAAGGACTATCGCACCTTATCGCTTGCATCAGGACCACTCTGTATACTATGTAGAGTATAATTTGGCAGATACAGCAGGGCAACACATGTCATTTCTTTCATCCTTTTGTCCTACTACTAAAATGGTCCGCTGATTCTTTATATTCTAGTCTACCGACAAGTCCGCGTCCATCTGCGGAATCTTGCTGGAATACGCGACCTGATTTACCACGGCAAAGACAAGGCAGAACAACGACCCCTCATTCCCACTTCTACAATCGAGGAGATCAAGTCGCATACCATACTCGCCATTAAACAAACTGGTATGTCGCGGCTCCAGATCCCTCTGACAACAAATTCAAGTCCTACCCCACGACCACCAGAAGAACTCCTCGACTCGGCCCGCAAAGCTCGCAAATGGCTTCTCGAAATGATCAAATACCAATCATTTCTTGACCGGGGGCATTTCGTGCGGCTCTTCCGATCAATAGTGGTACTAGAACCTCCAAACTGGACCGACTTACAGCAGATGTACTACGTCTTGACCAACGATGAACTTGGGGACGAGGAGAATAGACTGCGTGCTGCGTTTGTTCTCTGCATGCAAGGCCGTTTCGCCAGCAGATACAAAACCGAGCTCAAGAAAGCGAAAGAGCACGTCTACCTCAATTCACTTCAACAATTGCTCCACACAGACCCGGTCATGATGGAAGCGATGGACAATGCTCAGGACAAGGCCGACGGGGTGATAATCGACCACTTCGCCTGCGCCATTCCACTGTACCCGCACATCACCCAAACATCATCAGAAGAAGAATCGTGTTCAATCTGCCAGAACTCGCACGTTGATTTCGCCACATCCACGGTGAAAGATCTACTAGCCGACTACCCCGTACGCATCAAATACTGCGGCCACGTCTTTGGGAAGAGCTGTCTTGAGCAATGGATGACGACGCAGGTCTTGAACCCCGCCAAGATAAACTATACACAGTGCCCCATGTGTCGACGGCAGATCTCAGATCTCGAACCGCCAATGCTTCCCGAGGACATGATCGACAAGATCCAACACAGTAAATTCATCGAACAGGTGCGCAAGTGTACGGACATGGACGACGAACAATGCGAAGACGGGATCAAGAGGGTGATGAGCGAAGAGATCGCGGTCTTGGAATTGCGGGCCGAGTTTGAGAGGTTCAAGAATCGGGATGTTGAGGGACTGGACGAAGGAAACTTGAGGGATGTAGAGCGGCAACTGAAGAGGGCGGCGAAGAGGGTTAAGAAGGAGAAGCAGATATGGCATGTGCGAGAGGACTCTTGGATCACAGCAAGGAAAGAGTGGATGGAAAGCGGTGTAACACTTTGACTGCGAAGGGGTGTTTAGCAGACTCAATACTTCTTCACCCAGTATTTCCCAGCGTTGTTGGCTAGTCCCTAGGATATGGTTTCCATGTCTTCTTTTTGCAAAGATTAGTTGTTCTGTTTTTTTTTCCAAGGCATTCTATGGCGTTGGTGTAGAATTTATGAGCGGCGATAGCATAGCCAAACTATGGTGCTTGACTGTCATGAACATGCTCAATCTAGAATATAACTTATCACGATTAATCACCCTGCCCTACTGGACAATAACTACATGTCAGTTATACAACATAAAGGTAAGAGTCAACTTGACAAAAGATTGTCAAATAATTCCTGACACATACAGAATTGTCTTGCAACATGTGTTTTCTCAACGGTTTATTGATATATTCAGATCTTAAAAGAGTTCACTCTTTTTTATACTACAGTGCAATTATTTAACATGGTATTGCAAACGAAAAGGAAATAATGCAAAACGTAATCTACCGAATAGACTCGGCGAAGGAAAGCTCATGGTGACAGTGTACCATCACCCGGAACCACATTGGCAGAGCGATTGGGCACAAGGTCACAAAGCAGCTCAGCGAGCTCTTCCAAGTCGGAGCGCAACATGTCGATTTCCAGGGGCAATGTAGAGGTCGTGTCTAGGACACGTGTGTACTCGCGCATGAACTCGGACGGCTCGTAGTGACGCTTGGGGAAGAGTTCGGTTCTGCACAAGATGCAAGTATTGTACTGGCCGGACAGTGACTTTATCCATGTGTCCAAGCATTCGGGATCGATCAGGTGACCGCAAACGAGACGCACGGCTTGTTGCGGCGTGGCGAAGTCTTCGAGGCAGATCGGGCAGTGCTCGTCTTTGATCTCGTCGGGGGATACGACGGGCCTGGCGATGTGAGATATGTGGGTTGGTGGCGCATCATTGCTTGCCATGTCGGCAGTGTCTGTGAAGCCGTACTCTGACAGCGCGTCTCGGACGAGCTCACCACACGCTAGTTTCCGACGGAATTCGGTTCGCAGTGCGTCCCATTCCTCGTCCCTGTTACCTCGCTCCTCGGTGAGTCGATTCAGCAGTGCTTCGTACTTGTCCATCTGTTCCGACACTTCGCGCACAAGGCCAGAGGACCAGGCTTTTTGCTGGAACGCTTCACGGTCTCCAACGATTCCGTCTTCGAGATGCAGTCTAGCTGCCCGTATCTGGAAGTTGGTGTTGGCATGGGCCCGATTTTCCATGTTCCAATCCGGGCTGTTTGTCGGCGGGTATAGGTCGTTGTATAGGTCGTCATGCATGAGCCACTCTTGGAGCGCCATGTTGGCCTGATGCAGGAGCACGGAAACCTCCGACTCTTCCGAAGCCCTGTTGATGCTGCGAGGATGATTTCTATCAGCCAATCGAGCACGATATGCGGTCAGATTGTCGCCTCGTCGACGAAGGGTGTCGCCGATGACAAATAACCGTCCCCAAACGAGTGCAGTTCTATCCAGGAGATTCATAGTAGAGGAGGTTGTTGCGAAATGCTCTATTGTGGAAATAAGTGTTTGTAGTTTTTGTATATATGGCCAGAGATGAGACTATTGAATGTGAGTTGTTGGAATGGAGTCGCGTCTGTTACTGTCTGGGGTTGGAGGCTGTTACTTCTCTATCTAACCTCGCTCGTTTTGTTGTATATATAGGTAGATCGAGTACATTGTGCAAGATATAGTAGGTACTGGACAATGTGTAGTCTAACAGAGGCAGTCAATGTGCAGTGCCAAACATTTTGTTCCAACATTGTGTGATGACGATATCTTCTACTGCATGTTTCGACCAAAAACAGGTGGATCGACCTTGGAAAGTAGCACTATGCATTTCGAGAAGCGTAATGTACGAAGACACTGCTCTCTAGTGGAGATACCCGGAAATGTCACTGGTATTGTCAGGTCACGCTTTGAATATACAGTGGACTTTGCGAATCCTACTGATTGCCTTGGCCTCTTGCGAGAACTGGTTGTACCTGAGTCGAATCGAGGTCCCTTGTGTTTATCGTCTAACACGTTGATGCGACATGCGTTATGTGTGATTATAGTGTTGAATGTGTTGTGGTATAAAGAGCTGAAGGAGCAATAACAAGTCGACATTTGGATGACTGTGAGGAAATGCCGACAGCCCTGCAGCATGAGATACCTACCTAGGTAGGTTAAGTACGACGGGGAACCAAAAACTAGGCTAGATTGGAGCCAATCTGATCTGTGGACCATTAAGCCCGATTTGTTTGTGCACCTGCCTTTAAATCCTCATCATTCTATCCCATCCCATCTTAACACGATGCTTGATTTTGACCTGGCGATTCCCGGACTCCGATATGCATATCGCCGCGTGGATAACGGTTTCAAGATGCACCTAGTGCGACTCTCGCACGCCAGGAAAGTGACATCGAATGCTTATAATAGTAATTTCCAACAAATGCAGTTTTAGATTTATTTTGGGGGGGGGGGGGGTTCTTTTGGGAATGGTTCGGACGTGCAGCATATTAAAAGGATGTCACTGAGACTCAAGAATAGTGATCTTACTCTTGAGAACGCCGGTCCTGGAATCGCATGAGCTGGTCTAAACCCGAGTTGGAAGTATTCTGGTGTACACAGTAATCTTTGGATTTGCCACTCACGTGACTTTAGGACTACCCGGGCCCTTGAGTAGTGTTTGGTTCAGCTCTCTATCGTGGACCAATGGCATCAGCAGGAACGCAGACAACCTTGTGGGATCGCGCCCTTAACAACAGCCATCCATACTGTCAGGTGGCCTTCTATGGTCGAATCTGGGAATCGCAATCCTCTACTGGCCACATTCGCAATCAGACATGGCAGCTCTATTCCATTCTTTCCCCTTAGATGAACACGGCGTTCAAGGGTGAGCAATATTGGTAATCGCTGCGCCGCAGTCACACGGGTGTAAGTCTTGCCGTTCTTACAATAATAGCCCAGTCGTTATATTTCGTGAGCTGTTCAGTGATATATCCTCCTCCAACCCCCTTTCGTTGTTCAACACTCCATTATCAACGATTCGACGAGGCCACAAGAAAAGATTAGGATGGAAGAATCAACCCCTTATGATCTAGTCATTATCGGAGCTGGTAGGTATCCGGACAACCTTTTCCAAGTGGCAATTCTCTTCAGCTGACGACTTCCCAGGTATCCACGGAATAGCTGCATTGAAAACATATCGAGATGTCCACCCTACGGCCTCTATACTGGTTCTCGACAAGGGAACCTCAATCGGCGGTGTTTGGGCGAAAGATCACTTATATCCTGGCTTGCATACGAACAATCATTTCAAGACGTTTGTTTGACCACTTCCCTCAAGTTGTATGAACGGGAAGACTAACTTCCACTAGATTTGAGGTAGGACAAACCCTTGTTGCACATCGGTGCTCCCGCATGTCAGTGAGATGTGAAGACGCTCGGTTCCAGCCAGGAACGTCGCAGGTATTTCTGGTACTGTTTGACTGCGCCAGTCAGATACAGTAGTGGGTTTGCAGACCTTCCCTGATTCGTCCGATTCTACATGAGAATCTCGTTAGGACCGAGGAGCGCATAGAATGAGCACATCGTCTTGTGTACATGCTGATGGTATTGGCAGTTCAGCGACTATCCGATGAGCACAGCGGGATACGATACCGCCAAGGATCACATACCGGGCGAACACGTGAACGAATACCTTTGCAGCTATGCTCAGGAGTTTGACTTGTTGAAATATATGCGCTTCAAGTGCAAAATCGAATCAGCAACCGACAGCGGAGACTCTCGTGGATGGACGTTGCAAGTCCTGGACGAAACATCAGGGCAGACGCCCGAAATCATCACAGCAAGGAAATTGATCGTAGCGACTGGGCTGACATCTGAACCTTTTCTACCCAGACTGGAAGGAAGGGAAGAGTTTGGAGCACCCATCTACCATTCCAGCGAATTTACAAGAGCAGAGCGCGGACTCGGATCGTTCAAAAAGGTTGTGCTTCTTGGAGGCGCCAAGTTCTCATGGGATATTGCATGCGCGGACGCCGCTCAGAATCATCCCCGAGCTCCTTCTCCAGACCCGATTGATAACATGGCTAAGTCCATGCATCTGGGGTGACGTTGACGGGTTTGCCTCTATTCGGAAGTTCTTCCACCAGTCTTGGTTCGGCCGTAAGATCGTGGATGGCTTCTTTGCCAAGATGGGGCATTCTACTCTTAAGATCAACAACTATGACTCAAATACTGAGACTGCCAAACTCAAGCCATGGGACGAAGATGTCTTCTTCATCGGTACAAACCGCGGGCTCCTTAACTATGACAAAGACTTCTTCGAGTTTGTCCGAGATGGTACAATCAGGATTCACATTGAAGACATTACGCATCTTTCAGACCACACCGTCCATCTTTCAAACGATTCAGAGCTACCCGCGGACGTGCTCATCTGCGGAACGGGATGGAAGGATACACCTCCTATCAAATTTGTTACTGCCAAAGAAATGGGCCTTCCCGGGTTCACTTCTCCATCTATCTGGAAGTATATACCGAAAGCCGAGGCCGAAATCTTCACCAAGTGCCCAAAACTCCAAGATCAGCCCAGCCCGAGACCTTGCAAACCCCTCTCGGATGATAAGGAAACTATTGTGAAGGAGCCATACCGTCTCTACCGTTTTATGGTGCCCCCAGATTTCGCAGAGAGTCGAACACTAGCCTTCGCAGGCGCGTATAGAAGTCCGGCTACTACCGTCATAGCCCAGGCACAAGCACTATGGATAACGGCATTCCTGGATGGACAGATAGTTTCGCTCTCCCAAGGGATAGACTCAATTGGCGGAGAGTGTAGTACAGAGGGAACGCGGGCAGACATAGCCTCAACTCCCGTCGATTGCGAAACTTCAGGCCTAGAGTTTTCGCACGCAGATCTTAGTAAACTGTCGAATGGCATCTTGTACGAAACGGTACTGCATACTCAATTTGGAAAATGGCGGTACAGTCGGGGCTTTGGTTCCCGCTTTCCAGAAATGTGGTTCGATTGTCTGCCATACGTGGACATGTTGCTTCAAGACGTTGGTGTACAGAATAGGAGGAAAAGCAGCTGGTGGGGTGAACGGTTCACGCCTTACTGGCCGAAAGATTATGCAGGGATTGTGGGAGAGTATTTGGGGCTCAAGGACGCAAGACAGAAGAAAGCAACGACCAAGGAGACGAGATCTGGAGATGCCATTGACGGAGAGGCAGGAAATCCTTCTGAAACCACATTGTGCGGTCGAAATTAGCAGATACCACTCCCGGTACATACTATTACGGTATTACCCCAGGTATGTGGTAATCCCGTGACTCTATATAACGTGACTTAACAACACCACATGTTGCATATGGCACGTTCTTTTTTATATGCAAGCTATTATGTATGAGCATCCGTCAAAGCATCAGCCTGTGCTCTCGAACGACTCTCATTACGTCTTCGGAGATAATGTGCCGAGGGTAGCTGTTAACGGCTTAGTGGTATGAAGAGACAATCTTGTTGTCACCATCTGATTAGACAATGGGTCCGGATGCTCCACAAAATGGTACGAACAATTTCCCCACGGCATGAAATTTCTGCTCTCTGCGCCCGAGAATTGATCTTATCAATCTTATCAATCCATCGGCCGACTGATCTTCTGTCTTTCAATGCGCTCACCCAGTCTCATTCGAGCCCAATAACCGTTGCATGTGGACCTGCATAGTCATTGAGACGCGTGCTCTCGCTTGGCTATAACGGCTTATAGGTAGCCGATACCGGGTATGTTCTTCTGTGCATTCATTGTACTTGTAGAATCTCTGAACTTCATCCCTACACCTCGTACTTTGCATTTTGATCTTCCATGGCCATCGTGAACGACATGGAACCCGAACACCCACCCCTTCAGAACTCGTCCAATGAGGCAATTGAGAAACTTGGTACGGGCGATGCGGTTGCGTCTCTTACCAACGGCTCGGAAACATCCATTCCTACGACGAAACCACCCGCGCCCTTGACCTGGAAACTCGCCGCCGTCGCAATCACGTCTTTGATCCGATTCGGATCTGCCTGGAGCGATGGTATCACATCTGCCATGAAGAGCACACTCAAGAAGAAGCTCAAGATCAACAATCGGCAATTTGCTCTTCTCGAAGCGAGCGAGGACTTCATGGTTACGTTGTTGATTTTGCCCAGCGGACTGCTGACGGACCGGATGGGCGGTGCTAATACAATCGTGTACGGCAACTTGCTGTTTACCCTGGGACTGATACTAGTTGCTGCTGCTGCCCAAGCTGAATCTTTCAAATTCATGATCGGCGCGAGAATCATCAAGGCCTTGGGAGACATTGCAACGCAAGTCGCACAGTACAAGATGTTTTCGTCTTGGTTTCCGCCTAGTAAGTCATCAAACTCATGAGCTTGGGAACCCATCACTAATGCAAAAGTAGGTAGCGGCTTTGCGTCTACCGTAGCTTTTGAGCTTGCAATGGGAAAGATAGGGGGTTTTGTAGGCACAGCTACGGCGAACGTCATCTCCCATGTAGGAAGCTTTATGGAACTCTACCAACCGATGGGAACTAACAGGGGTATTAGAATACCGGAAAATTTTCCTGGACATTCTGGGTGGCTGTCTTTGTCAACATCTTTGTGAACATAACAACGCTCTTCTTCTGGTGGTTCAGTAAAATCGCGTTCAAGAAGTTTTCCCCTGTCGCGGACCCTAGCACTGGCGAGAAGTTGACCGAGCGGAGCAAGAAGTTCGAGTTGAAGAAGGTCTCGGAATTGCCCTGGACCTTCTGGTGCGTCCTGGCATTCTCTTTATTTGAGACGAGTACGGCGGTCATCTTTCAACAAAACGCTACCGAGATGGCCCAGCAGAGATTTGACATCAACGCTATCAAAGCCGGTTGGTACTCTGCCACGGTTCAGTATGCTGGATTCTTTCTTGTGCCATTGTTGGGTATCTTCATAGATCTGTTCGGGAATCGCATATCGATAAGTAAGTTTTCCATCGTTAATCCCATGGACGACAGCGCTGACATCAGTACAGTGGCCTTTTGCGGCACCGGAATGTTCATCTCCATGGCCCTCATTAACTGGGTCAACACTCAAACGGGTTTCGCAGCGGCCTTTGGGGTCTACGCCTTCGCGCTGTCTTTCGGACCAACCACCATTATAGACAGTATTCGAACGTCCATGTGGCACCAATCTGTGTTTGGATCTGCATACGCCGTCAAAATCTGCATGAACAATTCGTAAGTGACCAATCTCAGATGCACTCACTGATTGGGGTGCAGAAGCTGACAGCCGTAGCATGAATATTATCGTTCGCATAATCGCCGGTGTTCTTCAGGACTACGACGACAACTCTTATCGCCGTGTCGTACAGCTATATGTATTCTTGGCTGCCATGTCCGTCGTTGTCTCTGCGCTGCTCGTGCTACTCTCTTGGCGTTCGATTGATCTAAGATATCTGCAATGGACAAGGAAGCAGCGTCTTGCGAAGGGGCAACTCTGGAACGAGAGGAAGAAACAATTCCACGAAATCAACGGGGTGAGGAACAGGCGCGCTTCCAAAGCATGCTTTGCCGCCTTGATAACGTTGGTAGTTGGCAGTTGGTGTGCATACATTTGGGGAGCGGTGACAGGACATAATTCGTAACCGTTGTCGAGCGCTCAAAAGTCGGCATAGGCATTCTAGGGCTCGCAAAAATGGATGGAGTAGAGATATTGAGGTCGAGATTCGATTTGTGCTATCAGACCCCGGTGAATGTTTTCGGATACGTTGCGACAACTCGTCCTGGAGTTTTTCCTCTAGTTTGATTTTGTAATACCATTTTCGTACGAGATTGGTGTCTTGTGACTACCCATGATTTCCGATGTTACATGACGTGCACGTGACATACTAATTCACTTCACATGTGCCGTGATACTAAAGCGATACTCGTTCGTTCTCTGTTTACGAACACACAGACCTTTCCTCTCTCATATGCATACCAAGTTGCGAGACTCATGACGACCGACGGCTTTCAAGGTTGGAAATAGTAATCCGTTTGATCCGACTAGCCTCTTGGCTCAGCCTTGGTATTACAAGAGAACCCCTATTGGGCGCATACCTGAGTGGTTGCTTCTGGCGTTCCTCTCGATTGCCACACTGCAATCCTCACGTTCACACTCATTTTTCCTTCCTGTTCTTCTGTTTGCTCCATCGAGTGGCGTTCACCGTCAATCTTGTTCGATTTTCTTTTTCGTTTTTGTCACTCACTTTCAACTCTTACTTAAGTAATAATGAAGCTCGCTGCTGCTCTCGGTGTGCTAAATGTAGCATCCGCCCTAGCACAATGCGAAGCCCCTGTCCCTTGTACCGATCCTACACTTCTGGCCCTTCAGATTTCCGACTGCCAAAAACACCACATTTTCGTCGCGAGAGGCTCAGATTCCGGATATCCTGGTCATCTTGGCGTTCTCATTGAAGCGGTTTGTGAGAGTCTTGAGGATTGTGGATATGAGAATGTCGTATATCCGGCCAACAGCTCTTATGCTGGAGTCAATGCGTGGTGTGAGTCAGCCGCCATCGGTGCGAAGCACGCGCAAGAACAGATGACTAGCTATGCCGAAAAATGCCCAGATTCGAAGCTCATCGTTATGGGATATTCGCAAGGTGCATCGGTTGTGCTTGATACGCTTGGTGGAGGTGGTGGCCCTGTTTTCAAGTGTGTCCAGGAAAACAATCCTGCCCTGGACCGAACAAAAGTGCCAGGTTCAAACAGTAAGCCTTCAAACACACCATGCTTGACTCTATGACTTGTGACTGATGTCTGAACAGTCGTTGCCGCAATTGTCTTCGGTGCTGCTGTCCGCACAGCCGGCCAATCTTACACCGCCAAAGGACGGGACGCGTTGAAGGGCGGCCAAGACTTCAACGGCACAAGTCCTCGTAGTGAAGAACATCTCGCTGGCCTGAATCCATACGCCGATATTCTTCACGACTACTGCAACTTTGGCGACCCAATCTGTGCACATGGAAGTGAGCCCATGGATGTCGCACAACACCTGAACTATTTCAAAATCTACACAGAAGAGGCGGCAAAGTGGGTTGTCGGAACTGTGCAGGGACGAAAAATGACCAACGTTCAATCGTCAGCACCAAAGAGCTCCTCCGTATCATCAAAAGGAACTCCAACGGCAACTTCTTCTTCAACAGCAACCTCAGCGAGCACCCCCCTGTCCGCAGCACTTTCAACCAGCACACCAGAGTCGAAAGCGGTAAAGAGATGGGAAGTTTTCAGCGGAGTCACTGCCGTGGCTCTTGGCTTGGGCGCTTTTGTCTTCTAGCCCCGACGAAGAAATCAATCATACTACGACCTGTAATACCCCCCCCCTTTAATACATTTCCCACAAAGTAATACATTACGTACAAGTATCACTCATGCTGTGTAGCCACTGGTCTTACTTCTCGTTCTCCTCCAATGGATGCTAATCATTAAACCATCGTGTGAATTCACTTTTTGTGCACCATTCTTCTTCCCAAAAACATGATATTCTTGGCTACACCAGTGTAGTTGAGTGCAGGCGAAGAATGCCGACGGATAGGATCTATGATCAATATCATATTCAAACGAGCAGATGGCTCTAATTTGCATCTTCTGACCATCGCTTTCTGACAAAGTAGCATTCAAGTGTATTCTCCTATTTCTGTGTCTAGGATGAACAAGTCCGTTGAGCTGTAATGTATTAGGTATTGAACTGATTTTGCTATATAAAATGGAATATGCGCCATGCTGTATTTGGACTAGCTTTCCTGTCAAAGGTTCTTGTTCCAACAACAACATTTTCTGACTTTGTTATCATTGATACCATTTACCAGAGTGGTAGGAACTACTTAAAAAGGAGAAGATAAAGTTTTCGGTAATTACTGTTCGACCGTCGTGTCTCCTATATCGAGCGGGGTAATTCGCATAAATCTAACTGAGCTTAGTAGCCGGACCCTTCCTTCTTCTCTGGCTAGACAAACTCAAGATACTGTTCTTCTTTCACTACCTTTTCGTTCGTTAATTGTCCGAACATGTCAGAATCCGAACTGCTCTCTGTGTCCTGCATGTGCGGCGCCGCGAAGCACTCCTTCAGCGTCCCTACGTCATCGCTTCCACTTCCCACACATGTATGCAGTTGCGACATCTCGCGGCGAATATCAGGTTCTTTACTCACAAGCTACGTGAATATCACCCATGATACCAACGAGACAAATCCAGACTTGTCGGCCCTCACGCCTTACAAAAGTTCGAATATCCTAACGCGACACTTTTGCTCAACATGTGGCACCCACATGTACCTCGAATACAACCATGACGGACATTTTGAAGCCGCAACGGGGACTTTGCAGATGAAAGATAAAGGTGGAATCGTAGACTACAGAGCCCATATTTGGATTGAAGACACGCTGGATGGAGGCGCTAGCCCCTTCATCACACACGTCAACGGCACAAAGCTTGGACGGTTTCTTCAAGAGCCAGGGCAAAGTGAGGAGGTACCACTTTCGTGGACATGGCCATCGAGAAATACAATCAAGACCGAGAGAACATATGCACATTGTCACTGCAAAGGTGTCGAGCTCTACATCAGCCCTCCAAACGAGTCCTCCAAAGCCGCCGAATCAGGGTTTGCCCATCTCCTAATCCCGCACCACACTGGCCCATGGGAGAACCCGACAAATCACCCTTGGTGGCTACCTCGACACGATCGCTTCCTAGCCGGAACTTGCGCCTGCATATCCTGTCGCCAGTCTTCGGGCTTCGACCTGACCTTCTGGGCTTTTATCCCCGCCGTCAACATAACGCAGGACTCCTCGGGCACGATCTCCTTTCTCGAGATCACCGTACTGGGGTACTATGAAGACGTATCGCAGCTCCGATAACGTGACAAGAACCTTCTGTAACATATGTGGAGCTGATATATTTTGGGATGGTGACTGGAGACAAGGCCTAATCGACGTAGCGGTTGGTCTGTTGGACGCGCCGTCTGGCGCTAGGGCAGAGGAGCTGTTAGCTTGGTGGTCTGGAAGAGTGAGTTTTGAAGAATTTGCTCAGAATCGACATCTCGTCCGAGGTCTAGAAGATGGACTGAAAGATTGGGCGACAAGGAACAATGGCGCTGAGTATGTGGCGACTAGTGAGTGCCTTCCATCTGCATCGATTTCCTAGAGCATGTGGTGATGGATGTAAATCAGATTGCGTGTCAGGTCTGGTATCGAGATTGAATTGTGGAATCTGTATTCTACCATGAGATAAATGCGCCCGTCCTTTCCAGTGTCTTTTTTCCGTCCATGTCGCACAGTGCTATCTATCAGTTGCTATTATTATAACTGTTGTACTGATTGGCCAAGTTGTAGTCCTGCTGCGTTAGGGGAAATTGATTCTCCATCTTGGCATACCGTCCCTTTCCTCTCCTTGTCTTGATTTTCGGATTGACAACCCCATTTGCTGCATTCTTCGCAGCGTCCGTGTATCTTCTCGCTTTGTGACCGGCAAGACTTTCTGTGCGATTGTTAGCGAGTCGTCGACTTCCTTGGCATTGGAGCACTGAGCTGAGCCCATAATAGTGAGTGAATGCAAACTTACCCGTCACAGCTGTAATCAACGTAATGCTACCACTGCCCAACAACAGCATGGGCACAATCTGACTATAAGTCCACATATCCTCGCCAGAATTATCAAACCACCAGTCGATCTCCATACCCTCCCTCAAACTGAAGTAATGTGATACGGTCAGGGCCGCAATAACAGTGCTCGCCACTTCACTCGTTATTGACAGACCGACGGAAAGCCAGTGAAGGTATGTATCTGGGAACAACACAGCCTCGAACAGCTCCAGGCCGAGGAACAGGAGAGCGAACATGGTGAAGACGACCAGGGTAATTTATTCGCTCAGACCAGATCGAGCGCTTGTGGCGGCTTGTATGTTATCGATTATCTGCGTCGTGTTCTGCGTCGTGTTCGTGGCGGCACCAGTGACGTTTTGCGCGAGCTCTATAAAGTCTTGGAGGCCCAGACTCCGTAACGCATTCATGTTTTCGAAGCATGCAGCGGGTAGAACGCCCAACGCGCTGGGCTTGGTCGGGAATGCCTGTGTGTTTCGCGACGAAAAAAATGATGCCAGACATGACCAACTGGAACACAATGGCGATGAGACGATTGGCAGCGACCATCTTTCCCTTGTAGACCAAGTCCGGGATGTTGATGAGAGTATTCAGATGTGTAACCCCACTGAGCAGGAGCATGCTGCAGACTAGGTAAGCCGAAATCGTGCAGGCTTGCGCGTTAATGGCCAAAACTAACGCTACACCCGCCACTACTTGCTGGTCACTGATGGTTTGTAGAAGCGATTCGATAGTATGGACGGATTTGAGCCAGAATCGGGATTCCGCCTTGGAGTTCTGGTTGCGCCGTTTGTGATAGAAGTGATATTCTATCTTGTCGATGATGAGACAGGCGGAGAGGATCAGGGCGATGCATGTGCTAGCTATCAAGGTTTTGACAATCCAAGGACGTGTTAGTAAGTGGTATAAGACGGGAAAGGATGATGACATACTGTCGGACCTGTAATGTCGAGGTTTGGTGTAAGTTTCAACTTGTCGGGAAGGTTCTGCACATCGCCATAGTATCCCATAGGACAGTCAACGGTCTGGTTGATTGCTGCACATTTAGCGGGATTTGTTGGTAGATACCAATGGCCTGAGAACCCCATCTTGAAATCACAACGTAAGAGTGATGATGAAGTGATATGAATGCAAGCGCTAAATCAAATCGAGTAGAATAATTGTAATACGTGGGAAGTGTACACCTGAAAGACTTATAGGGCGGTATGGAATCCTTCTAGAAATAAGCGTCATACATTGTTCCCCCTCGCAGCCTTCTCTTTCTACAAGAAGCCCATGTGCGAGGCTGGAACTTCGAACATGAGAGCACAGTTGACCGGAATTTGCCTTTTTTTCAAACATGATAGATCTATTTCTGTGAAATTCAGCTGTACCGCCCCCAACTTACCCCAGACAGCGATATGACGAACGACTACCTATGCCTGCTCTCGAACTTATTGATTCTCCGTCTGTCTGCCTTTGGGTTGTTCTAATATATTGACCAATGAATCAACGATGACAACCATCGACTTTGGCCCCAAATTTCAGGCAAAAGCGATACCAAAAAAGCAACATCGTCATACCATCTCGTACTCGAGTAGATTGAAGGCGGAAATTCAACAGCTCCGCGGTTGAGCTCATGTTCACCGGTATCTGAAATATCATTTTCGCGGACTGGGAAATAAGAGACACACCAACTAGCTCGAGATCGTGAAAACTAGTGACTGAGTGCGTCTATGCCCCGTATGCTCTTCCACGGAAAGCAATTAGGAGAGGTAGTTAAAACGCTATAGGAACACCATAAAAAAAGGCAGAGAATGACTTGAAAACAAGCAATGCATTGCGAAAACATAGTACTACGTGCCCTTCACAGGTTTTGCAGAGCAGGGGTGGCGACAAGGATTTGCTTACTCATTTATTGGGCTCCAGCACACAACGAATGCTGCCCATCGGTGTCCGCAAGATTCTGTTTTTCTGTCTTGGTAGGCTTCAAAATTTTGCTGAGTGGTTCGTCCAAGGCTTTGCTAATCTAAACGGGTCCGAGTCGTCCCGGCACGTTTTTGCTGCTGTCAGATATCGGCAAGGTGAGTGAGAAACACTTCTGTTAGCACTGTTTCAAATATAGATCCATCTTGTTCATGTTGAAGATAATATTGATCGTCCTCATACTCGAATATTTGAGGATTGACAATTGATAATGTGGGAAGAATGCAGCGAGGCAACTTGTCTAGTCTGTGACTGCCTGCAGCATTACGTATCGTATCATGCTGACTCAATTGCAGTACCGCCCTCCCACTCAAAACGTATACCGAAAGCTTTCCTCCTCCTGAATAACATCCCTTCCCTCATCTGCCGCTCTATTCTTCCTCCTAAAATGCAAGAACATCGCCGCGCACAGCAAGATCAGCAGGAACTGCGTCGCAACCGCGCACCAGACACCCGTCCTATAGCTCGGATACTCCTTCTGCATGAAGGTCGTGCTCGCATAGATTCCTCCGATGGCCGCGAATACAAACTGGACCCCGTTGGCGACTGAGCGTCGTGAATTGGATCGCACGTTGTTCGACTGGAATGCGATGATGGTGGGAAGATTGGCATTGCAGCCACTGACACCAAGAAAGACGCCAAAGTACCGCGCGCCTGAATTGGAAGAGTATGCAGTGATCAGGAGACCAGTGAGGGTAATGGCTGCGTTGCAAACCATCCATGGCATGCGGAGGCGCGATTTGTCGGCCAACCATGCGCAACCTACAGTCCAGACAATACTAAACAGATATGGAGGTGCACACAGTAGGAACACCTGAGCAGTAGAATCGACAATTGTACTCAAGATAATCTGGATGAAGTACGCAAAGGCATAGATGGGAGCCGAGCATGTCAGGAACATGAAGCCGTAGATCCACAACTCCCAATTAGCGACATGGTGCAGGAACTTTAGCCACGTCATTTCATCGGGTTGAGAGTCGCGGCGATCGCGGTCGATACGATCGAGGACAATTTCAAGCTCTTGCGTCGTGAAACCTTGACGCCGACCAGATGCGAGCATGGTGTCGGGGAAGCCGATAACGAGAATGTAGCCGAAGATGGCGATGCCGATTGTTGCAGCGCCTTCAACGCTATAGGTTGTTAGCCTTTGCTCATGGTCTTGGGAGTGAAACCTTACATAAAGATCCAGCGCCAGCCTGCGACGCCGTGAGCGCCATCTAGCTTTACAATAGCCCATGCCAGGATGTTTCCGAATGCAGACACGAACAAATTGATAAGGTACCACCACGACATTCTCTGCTGAATCTCGAACCTCATATACCAGGTGCTCAGCAGAAACATACAGCAAGGTAGAAATCCAGCTTCAAGCACACCGATCAACATCCTGCAAACCACAATCAACCTCCAATCATTCACGAACCCCATACCAACCATGACTGCACCCCAGCTAATCGCAAGTCCATTAAGCAACCTCTTTGGGCCAACGGGGCGTAGAAGAAGCGTTGTAGGCATTTCGAAGAGAAAGTAGGTAACAAAGAAGACAAGAAGAGCGATAGAATACCGATCGCCTATGTCGAAGTGGAGGTCTTTATTCATGCCGGCGACGCGGGCATTGGAGAGGTTCACACGATCGAGGCCAGCCACCGAGTAAAGCAGTCCAAGAATGGGGATGAGTCTATAGTCGACTTTGCGCACCACCTTTGCTTCCAGTTTTTTTTGATCATCGGAAATCTCATCTTCGGATATGTATTGGACTGCTTCCTTTTCTAGATCGATTTGGTGAAGTGCTTCGGTCTCTTGTAAATTGGCTTTCTCCGCGGTTGATAAACGGGGTTCTGCAGGGGTTTTGGTAGAAGGCATCGTTATCATTCACCGAGACGGAGGTATGAAGACCTTGTCGCGAGGAACAGCAGGGACACTCAGTCCCAGGAGGGTGGTAACATACGTGCGCTCTTATACAGCATTCAGTGGCCCACTCGGCAAGCACATCCTCCCCGCAATCTGGTCTCCAGGTTTCCACCCCATATCTCCATGGAGGATTAGACTTGGCTACAGCAGCGTTGCTATTAGATTGCTCACAGGGTTACAATGTATGCATTAATGATCCTGTGTCAATCTCTGTCTTGGAAGTGGATACACTCAAGACATTTCTTTTTGGCACACTGCCAATCAGATACAGGTTGTTAATCTCATTGTGGCGTGCTTAGTGACTCGGTTTAGTCGCTTGATCATGTTCAGTTGACGTGTGTGAACGATTGGGGAAGTTCGGATAAGTGACGGAAATACTCAGCCGGCAACGCTAGCCGCAAGTGGACGGTGTCCCACAACCTCGGGATAACAACCTTGTTGTTCGTGGGAAAGGGTGGAAAGGATATGTGTCAATAACTCTCCAGTTCGAATTCTGAGATGGTCGTGTCTCATGCGTATTATTCCCGAATTGTCATCGCCATTGTAGAATCGGATGGCGGAGATAATTGACCATTCAAATGTCTACAATGGCTGGTCAAACATTTGAAACATGGATTTGACTCCTACCGTCTAAGCTTTTACGATAATTGTTCCCAATGCTCCAAATGCTTCCTTTTCTTTCAAATGCAGATCATTCAGGGACCTCGTCTACCCAAGGAATGGATGATTGTGCTCCTTTCTTTTGCACCGTCATCGACGCCGCACGGTTGGCATAATTGATCGCTGTCTCCAAGTTGAAGTCTGCGCCGTGGGACATTGTTTTCCATCGAGCCACAGCAACTGAGTATGCGCCAACAAATGTGTCGCCAGCGGCTGTGGTGTCTACCACTTTGACCTTCCGGGCAGGAATCAGTATGCCCGGTAGAGATGCCGATTGTCGTTTCTCTGTTTGGTAGTATACACCCTGCGCTCGATGTAAGAAATTGGGGTAGAGACTGTGATAACTTGGGGGCATACATCACCACCTAGGGTTATAATCACGTTCTTAACACCTCTAGAGACAAAGACGGCGGCGACTGTGTCCCAAGATGTCGGGTTCTCAATCCCCGAGAGAATGGAGGCCTCTGTTTCGTTGACAATGAGATGCCCCAGTCCTAGATATGCTTCGTCGGGCAGTGGAATAGCGGGTGCCGGATTAATGATTGTCTCTACACCCTTGTCGCGCGCAACCTTCATGTTATGTAGGACCTAACGCTCTATCAGTGTTGATCTTCCAGTTACAATGGATGTACATGCCACAGCCATTGGCAATTCCAACTGAAACAACGCGACCGAGGAATCTCCATCCACGAGATCGGTTACCGGGACATCGTAGTTCGCTCCTGGACAGAACATGATTCTATTCTCGCCAGTCTGGGTTTCCACGATGATCACTGCAACACCCGTCTTCTTGCCTGGCAGTACCTGGATCCTTTCCGTATTCAGGCCATCTTTCTTCAAGTTTTCCAAGAACCCGCCTGCGAACTCATCCTCGCCAACTGCTCCCACCATGCGCACTTCCACATCGGAGGATACACCATTTGCAGCCTGCTTCTCGGTACGAGAAAGGCGAGCACACGCCACGGCCTGATTGGCTCCCTTGCCCCCAAAACCGATATCGAAAGATTCGGTCGTAAGCGTCTCACCTGCGACAGGGACTCTGGAGGTACGGGTGACGAGATCAACGTTGAGCGAGCCTACAACGCATATGATGGCAGGTTTGGAAGACATGATGAGTGTTGTTCGAGAAGTTTAGGAGAGTTTGCGTGTTCGCAAAGTTATCTGGTGACAAGTTATAAGTTTCGCCTATCGGAAGCGCTAGCCTGTTATGGTCACGCCATTCCGATTGGCTCATTGCCAGACAAGTTTATACATTCTCATACAGCAAGAGGCGCCAATACAATATTCCGATTCCGATCATAGAGTTCAAGATTAACAAGGGAATGGATTGAGCAAGAGAGATCTTTGTTCGTGTTTGGCTGTAAAACAGATGATAGGAGATAAATCTGTAGTTTATTAATAATGCCTCCTATTCTGCGTGTTCCCTATGTCAGAACGATATAGGGTCACATGACGGAGCTTGAACGTAGCTAATTGAAGAGCTGACTCTTTATTCTTGGAGAGCTCACACCTACATCAGATTGTTATTATCAATATAAAAATATCATCTGTCTTATATTACACCTACCCGGTAATAGGGAGTAGCACTATGACCTCGTGGAAGCGGCGCTTAGAGCATATGCAAGCTCCGTCACGTGACCGTATATCGGTCCAACATTGGCCGGGTTAAGGAAAATGCCAACTCGCAACTACTCGGTCTCGTCAAACGAATTGGAAGGCGGAATAATGCGTCGTTTAGTGCTCAGCCTAGACACTCGGCACAAGCTTCTCCTCTCTTTCAGCCCGGGCAAGTCTAGCCAGAGGGTTCTGGATACTGCGGTAATTCATAAACCTCAGGCAGTCTTGAATCAGTTCGCCCCCGTGGACCAAGTGCAAAGAAAGGCATATGAATGTGTGAAATACTCGATATGTGTCCAAACTATTAATCAATTGCATTCATTGTGCACACCAACACGCACGGCATGATACAAACCTACAAAAGTCTTTCTCGAGTAATTATCATCATCACCACTGTGCACGCCGCCAAGACACAGCAAGAGAGTGCAACTCCCCACAAATGAAGGGCGTCAACCGCAGTGTGCAAAAACTCGCTAGAGGTAGTAAACACAGCCAAAATCCGGAGGAATATCCACCGATGCAAGGGATGGATGATCATGTGACTGGTATATTCAACAAGATACGGTAGCGCGTACGCTCCAATGATGCTCCACCTATCCCACCGTCCTTTCTATACTTCCTGTGTTCTCCCAACGCCATGCTCGCTCTTGTATACAAATGTACATAAAAATGTTGAATGTCGCTTTCACATATGTCTCATTACTGAGTTGTTTCTCCCGGGATGGTTGATGCCCTGCTACTCCTATTTCAAAGAAGTTGGGCGCTCGTATTGATATTGGCCGTGTCCGCACGCACGCACGCATGCACGCTCAAGCTGCAGTGGTTTCCGATTTCAGTATGTAGATCACTGTCAGGACCGCTTGCTGGCACCGGAGTAGTCTATCTCAACAACCGAAGGCGGCGACATCGCTCTATCCTTATACCCTATCTGCCCCGCAGAATCGCTATTTGCATCCTTCATCATCCAGCTGTCCGCTTGTTGAGTGGATGTTCCCAGTTACCTTGGCATGGTTAAAAAGCGCTTCATGAAGCATTACCATTCTCTCCTTGGGTCTTGTTTTCAGTCTGGCTTTGTGCCGGTTCAGGTTCAGGCTCCGCTCCGGTGATTCTTTTTGCCTCGATGAGTTGAATGAGGAGGTTTCCAGTATTTCCCGCGCCGTCGATTTGTCCAAGTCTCGCTTGGAATAGTTTTGCGTCGCGGAGGATCCTGGATTTTGTCAGCGATTATATCTAAGGCATCAATCAGAGCTAATCCCACCTTGTTTTGCCTGCTCCTGTTTGCACATCGGCCTCTTTGAAAACTTTCCCGATCTGTTCGCTATAACTCTCGAAGACTGGAGTCATGATCATTCGCACAGATATCTCATGAAGATATTTGGAGAGGACCTTGTGAAGGACGACGGTGTCCTTGGTGAGAGTCTCCATGTTGGGAGAGACGTTGCGTGCCGAGTCATTGTCCCATTGGACCTTCTTCAGCTCACGGACATGAACTGTGGCCCGGTTGCTCATAATGTCGATGAGCTTGTCATGTATGCTGACCTGTTGGTCCTGGAGAAGGCGCTTGACGTTGTCAAATTCTGCTAGTCCTGGCTTGCCTCCAGAGGCATGGCGTCTTGCGCATTCACGGATGTAGGGAAGGATCGCGATAATGAAGCTCAAAGTCTGGCTCGCGATGGCCAGATGTTTGGTGTTGATGTTTTTTAGCCCTGCAGTCTGCATTGCTCCTGCTCCGAGAATCAACTGACATAATCGAGAATTGAAAAGCTTCAAGTAATCGCATAGGGCAGCTGACACCTCCGAGACCATGCTCGGGATCACCGAGAACAAAATTTCGAATCGTTCGATACCGCGAAGGGCAACAATGGAGGAGGAAGAGATAATATATCTCTCCTCGTCCACTATGGCCGGGACACTGTTTTTCGATTTGGGCTTCTCTTCGCCAGTTCCATTTGTATCGCTGGTCCCATTGGTGCCGTTTGTCATCTCATGCAGTTCACGCGAGACATCGCCGGTCTGACCCCACTCCGCCGGGTTCCCAGTCATCCCTCCTAGGATTCTCGCCAAGAGTTCCCTATCTTTCTCATCGAAATCTTTCGGTTCCCAACGATCTGAGTCCATGGCCTTTACCATGTCTTGTTTCTCATTATCCCCAAACCTCGTCACAAATTCATTGATGTGATTATTTACCACACTCTTCAGGGCCGCGCCCGAACGTCCCGAGACAGCTTCACACTCATCTGCAAACAATCTACAAAGACTGAAGTAGCGCAAGAAGCGATCAAGGGGTAGATGAGTGGTGCCTTCAGATCGAACCTTCAGCAGTTTGGTGATCTGCGTCTGTGCAGCGTCGACGGCTTGGCCCAGTAGACTGGACATGTCCAGTGCCTGCATCAGCTCTTCTTGTAGTGCATTGGGATCGGGAGAAACAGGTTTGCTGGCCAGATAGCCATCGATGCTTCCCAGGAACGGACTCCTAGGAGGAGAACGGAATCCGCCGCTAGATACAGGGGGTGTAGTGACACCACTTGTTACATCGAGGAGCACCTTGACCTGTACGCTCAACCTGCGAATGGCTTCACTGATATCCGTAAAGATGTCGACAAAGAATTTTTCCGCATCAGCATTGTCCATGGCACGAAGATTCCGAGCGAGGATGGTGTTTTTGTCTTGCTGGCTGTGGCCTCGGCTGTTCCTTGTAGACACTGAAGTCATGGATTCTGCATCGTCATCAGTGGAACTAGGCAGATGCTTTCGAATGATTAGTTTCATTTCCCGCACAATCGCATCTCTGAAAGCTGCTGATGCTTGGCTAGTGAAGTTGGAACTGCTTAGCCCCATAAGATTAGTTCGTAGTTCGTGTCGGAAAGTGGGACTCGTGTTCAGGTATACCGGGAGCATGGACTTCATTTTCGCATGCTCTCCACGGGCTCTCTGGGATGTGGTCATCCATCTTCTTAGCGTGTCCTGGCTCGAGACGCTGTGCACGTGGTTGCGCAAGTCGGCGAGTAGTGTTTCCAGAAATCTAGCTTCAAATCCTTTCCCAATGCGGAGCTTTAGTTGCCGCATACCTTCAGCCACACCATCCAGCGCTCTCAGGTGGCGCAGATCAATGTACGCAGATGGTAGCCGTGTTTGGACCCAAGATGTGATCGATGGATCATCGGTGTGGAGTGTTCCGCATACGAGCCGTTCTACTATATCCAGTCTCTCCATAGCAACCTCGAGTTCGTCCTGGGCAACCAAATGGTCACAATGTGTGAGTCCTTCCATGACGGTGTGCAATTGGTCGGTGGCATCGGTAAGTTTCCGAAGGTTGTCTCGTCGTCGCTTCATCTCAACAATCTGCAGACCCCCAATGGCCATTTGCTTGTCCAATCGACTAAGGTCTTCTCTAACTGATTTGATCTTTGCCACAGAATCCGACGCTTCCGACTGAAGCTCACGTAACGATCCGAGGGCAGCAAAAAAAGAAGTGGAGGCCGTGGAGATGGATGATATTAGATGCACTTCGACGGTATCCATGTACCAGGAGAGCTTCTCCTGCAAGATGGCATTTGTCGCTAGGGCCTTCCTGCCTGGCTGCTGGGGGACCTCCAGAGTGCCATTTCCGGAATCCATGTCGCCCAAGGCCTTTGCGGTCGCAGGCTTCACGACCTCTGACCTCTCACTAACAATGTCAAAGGTTCGTGGGTTTTCGAGGTGGAAGTTCTCGTCGAAGTACACGTTGGGTATCGTAGAAAGAGGCGTGACTGCGGGCAGCATGCGCTTCGATCCACTGGCCCTTCTCCTTGCTTTTGGTCTCCCATTCGGCGATTCTGTGGGCGATTCTGACACTCTAGGAGCTCTTGATGGCGAGCCGGAGGTGCGGCCGCGATCGAGCATGTCTGCAAAATCATCCTTTTTCTCCGAGTCTCTGCGCGAGACTTGAGTTGCTTCCGCTTCTGCTTCGGCCTTTGCGCGCTGGAAGGCGTCGTATAGGTTGCCTATCTGGGAGAGGTACGGATTGAAGGCAGAGGACTCGACGTGTGGGACGTTGGCGAGAGTCACAGGAGGAATATCTTTCGTTGAGGGTGGCTTGTGGCCAGACAGAGCGGAGGCCGAAGTGTGTGGCATCATTCCAGTCCGAACGATGGGTGGCTGCAGAAGAGTAGATATGGCTGCAGCTCGATCAGTACGGCTTTCCCGCGGCCAGCTTCAACGTGTGCAACTTGGCGTACCATTGTGATTCTGTTCCCTCACCGCACTCATGCTGGTCTTGAACGACGAGTCCAGCACCCCTCCGACCGAGTGTATAGAACTCGCCGTGGAGCCCCGCCGGGGCCGGTATCGTCCGCCGGTCGAGCTCGGCCGCTGTGCCCACTCGCCATTGAGCGGGAACGGGTTTGGCTGGAGGTTCGGCGAGAGGAATTCGAAGCTCTCTGTAGACTTCCTCGGGTTAGGGGAGAGAGATGACATGTCCGCGGCGCAAGCTGGCAGCGTGAAGGTGGCCGAGGCATAAGGATGGGGACAGAGGTAGAGGCGCTCGGGGGTCCGCTATGTCATGTCGCATGAGACGGAGGCCGTGTAGAGAGGATGTTGGTGTCCAGATTATAGTGGGTGGGAGGTTGATGATATTTCGTATGTGCTGGCAGCAATGGTTTACGTAGTCGATAGAGTGGGCGAGTGGAGGGCAAAGGTTGACGTTTATCAAACACACCAACACCTCCGTAAGGGCGGCGCGCTGACTGACATCTGGTGCCAAGTCTCCCCAAGTAGTAAGGGTCGTTCGGCCCGGACAAACATTAATACCTACCTATGTGGATGTCGAGCAACCTCAAGCTCCATACAACGTTTGATACTTGAGAATCATTCTCCTCATGACAACATTCAACTTGATGGGAAGACGATGTCACACGTCTTGATAAGTAATTTTCCCCCATTAACATACATTGGAAACTGCCAGGTCTAAAACTGGCTAAACGGTATTCATACGAGAACACATTTTAATCGCTTCAAACGTAAACCGATTCGTGTTCTTACAAGCCTGAGATAACACTCAATTACCCAGCAAAAGACCAAGATTGATTCCATTATTATCATCTCCAAAAGTTCTCCAAACGTGATTAGTAGGAACCAATCTAGACGCTAGTCCAAAGTTGGTCTAATTGTTTTCGCGACTAGACGCGTTTTGCGACGCGCTTCTTCGAACCTGATCTCCTTTTGCCCCTCCACACACACACATTCACATCATAACGTACGCAATGGCAGACAGACAATCCACCATCGCCGTCAGCCTCTTCGGTAGCGCCCAAGGCGATGACCCGCACGACCAGGCCCCTTCGCGCGTGCAAAAGGCCCTCGTCGACTTTGTCATGGACTTTCATCTTGACAACATCTTCATATACAGAGACCAGATCCGCGAGAACGTCCTTGTGAAGCAGTATTACTGCGATATTGACATTGCACATCTCATATCGTACGACGAAGAGCTCGCTCACAAGCTCACCCAAGACCCCGCCGAGATCATCCCCCTGGTACAGCACTCGCACTTTTGGCCTTGTTCCTAGTCGCTAACCCCTACAGTTTGAAGCAGCACTCAAGATCTGTACCCAGCGAATCGTTTACCCTTCTCAGAAGCAGAAGAGCCTGAATCTCCCCGAGCACCAATTGCTCCTGCACTCGTCCGCCTCCACCATCTCCATCCGCGACCTCACCGCATCCAACGTCTCCAACCTTGTTCGTATACCCGGCATAATTATTGGCGCCTCAACCCTTTCCTCTAAGTCCACCGCTCTCGCCATCCGCTGCCGGAATTGCAATCACGACGAGTTGCTGCCCGTATCTGGCGGTTTCGCAGGCGTCTCGCTTCCGCGAACATGCAGCAGGAAGAGGCAAGAAGGCGACGATGGAGACAAGTGCCCGCTAGATCCGTACTATGTACTGCACGAGAAATGTCGGTTTATTGATCAGCAGGTGCTGAAGTTGCAAGAGGCCCCAGACCAGGTTCCTGTCGGTGAACTGCCCCGTCACATTATGATTTCGGCTGATCGCTATCTTACAAACCGAGTTGTTCCTGGATCACGATGCACCATCACCGGTGTCTTTTCCATATACCAGCAAAAGGGATCGAAAAAGCAACAGGGAGCCGCAGTCGCAATCCGAAACCCGTACATTCGAGCTGTTGGTATTCACGCCGAGGTGGACCACTCGAACAAGGGAAATGCCGTGTTCACGGAAGAGGAGGAGCAAGAGTTCCTCGAGATGAGCCGACGACCAGATATTTACGAGGTTTTCGCAAACTGCATTGCGCCCTCCATTTATGGCAACAAGGACATAAAAAAAGCAATTGCATGTCTGCTGATGGGTGGCTCTAAGAAGATCTTACCCGATGGTATGAAACTTCGTGGTGATATCAACGTTCTTCTTCTTGGAGATCCAGGTACCGCAAAGTCCCAACTCCTCAAATTTGTGGAGAAGGCTTCGCCCATTGCCATTTACACTTCCGGTAAAGGATCCTCGGCTGCGGGTCTCACGGCCTCCGTTCAGCGCGATCACTCAACGCGAGAGTTCTACCTCGAAGGCGGAGCCATGGTCCTCGCAGACGGTGGCGTGGTTTGCATTGACGAGTTCGATAAGATGCGCGATGAAGATCGAGTTGCCATACACGAAGCCATGGAACAGCAAACCATCTCTATCGCGAAAGCAGGTATTACCACAATCCTCAATTCTCGAACTTCTGTCCTAGCTGCCGCCAATCCGGTCTTCGGCAGGTACGACGACATGAAGACCCCCGGCGAGAATATCGATTTCCAAACTACAATTCTCAGTCGTTTCGACATGATCTTCATCGTACGTGACGAGCATGAGCGCGGCCGCGACGAACGTATCGCTCACCACGTCATCAATATTGCCATGGGCAGTCGCGGTATTGAGGAGCAGGTTGAAGTTGAGATACCTATCGAGAAGATGAAGCGCTACATCTCGTATTGTCGACAAAAGTGTGCGCCACGTCTTTCTCCTGAGGCTGCTGAGAAGTTGTCTTCCCACTTCGTCTCCATCCGCCGGCAAGTTCACGCTAGCGAGATCAATGCCAACCAGCGGAGTAGTATTCCCATCACAGTCAGACAACTGGAAGCTATTATTCGTATCACTGAGTCGCTCGCCAAGCTCAGTCTCGCGCCTGTGGCTGATGAAACACATGTCGATGAGGCGATCAGACTCTTCCTTGCGTCTACCATGGATGCCGTCAACCAAGGTGGTGCTCAAGGGTCGAAAGAGTTGATGGATGAGGTGAACAAGGTCGAGGAAGAGCTGAGGCGCCGTATGCCCATTGGCTGGCAAGTCAATCTTAGCACGCTGAAGAGAGAAATGGTCGATGGGAAGGGTTACAGTGAGCAGGCACTTGGGCGGGCGTTACACGTCATGGCTGCTCGCGAAACTATCAGATGGAGACATGGAGGTAGTGTTGTGTTCAGGAGCAGTGCGTAAAGCACGAGTACTAAGAGGGCGTGGGTCTTTGGTGCGCGGCGTTTAGGATTTGGCATATTAGCGATGCTTGAATGACGGAGATGACCGAGGCAGATGAATGGTAGGTCACGACAGATAGTGCATAGTATAGTTGTTTAGCTCAATTTTATGGCTAGGGAGGCTTCACGCGGGTTATGCAGCTCTTCCAGAACACACGTGAATGTATAACATGATAAGAGCCAACTTATCCGTCATTGTGATCTTGCAATCTCAAGACATGCTATGAAGAGTAAAAGGGGTGTATCACCTCGAGTATACCCTCACCGCCAGTACCCCCGCTGCACCCTGGTTCGGTGTTTTGTCTGTCCCTTGCCTTGGCTCTGGTTGCCTCCTCGTCGTCCCTGGCATCACTTTCCACCTGGTCATTGTCATCAGTCTCGTTCTTGTTGTCCGCATTCATGCTATCGCATTACCTCGCCCTCTTCATTCTCGCTGCCTTTCTCAATCGTGGGAGTACCTTTCCCATTCTGCATCCCAACCTGGTCAGTGCTAACTTGCTGCATATCGACGTCGGCATCGTCTTGGAGCAGCGGCTTCTCCCTGTCGGCAATAGCGGCCTGTAGGTCGACTTGTGAGTTCATCGTGGGTGGGCTCTGGATGTTTTTGCACGTATACACTGTCGATGAATTTGTTGCGAAGATGGGTGCTTCTGTGGGCCTGTGCAAGGATCGTTCTCTATGTATGTCGGGAAATATTTGAAGGTGGTGATTGCGACATTTGAGCGTCGCTACAGATTGCGTGATTGTGTATTGAATGGGCGAACGTATGGAGGATTTAACTTTCGGCGGTGAGGTTGTTGAGTTGAATGTTGGGACCTATACTGGTAATCTATTAGCATTGCAATTATAGAGATTCTGCATACTTCACAGCAGACCTTTGAGTAACTACAACACTAAGGAGGTTACCAATGTAGGTCTCAACACGCTCAATAAGAGGCATTTGAATCTAGCGATACAGTGACATGCAAACGAAATAAATACACCAAGTTGCACCGGCATATCCCGACCGGAAACCAGGTAACCTTCTTGGCGGCAGCGACACATCTTTCATGTCACCCTCCCTTCGAGGTCACCATTACACGTCGACCGGCTGGTTGTTTGTACTTAAAAGCCTCTTCTTTACCACTCGAGTTTGTTTTTCATACGCAGACAACACCCACAATGTGCTCCCCCCGAGACATCAAGATCGCCACGTACAGAATATTCAACGACTTCTACGTTTCGGCGCACCGCCTCAAAGCATGTATTCACGAGGCATCTCAGGAGTTCAAAACCTTGTGCGTAGCAATAGTTAACGTGCTGGGAACAGAAGACGCTATTCTCGAAGAACGGGACATAATGATAGAAGTGATGGACGTCTTCAAGCAGATGCGTCGAGTACAGAATGACTGCAGGATCTGGCAAGACGAAAATGTCTGGATTTGCGGCTGCGAAGACGATTGGATGGATGGCTTGAAAGCCGCAGGAATCGACGATGAAAAAGGACGGCGGATAAAGCTGTATATGATGGATCTGTATGAAAGTATATGGTCGTTTGAGAAGCGGTATGGAGACATACTAAGGATTGTGGAGGGGAGCTACGATGAGGACTCGGGAGAGTACAGGGAATGGTTCAACCCGATTGTCGATATGAACCGGTTGATTGAGCATGGAGCTAGATGATGGGAGATTCGGATGACAGGGAAACCGGAAACCTAAGACATGAAAGATTGGGGGAAATAGTAACTGGAAGTCTTCTGGTTTGTGTTCACCCGACTTGTGTTTCAGTCACACTGCAGGTTATTAGAAAATCAACAATGAGAAATAATAGTCTGCGGTCAACTCTATAGTAATCTGAAGTTATAAACGTGGATCGAGTTCATGGGGACGCTAGAGCACTCGTTTGAGTCGGACATTAGTTACAATGCATTAACAAAAAAACATATGTGCAGGTTGGAGCACCGGACGGTGGATTGAAAAGGTTAAAAGGCGCGTTGGACGACGCTGAACTGGAGACGGAGAAGGAAACGAGTCAAGAAATAGAATGTGCCCAACAAAATATCAAAGAATTGGATCACGAGAGTTACAAGATTGACAAGAATAAAACTTCAAACACAATCTCTGGCTACTCCTCCTTATTCTTACACCTCTCCACATCCTCTGCTAGCCACTTCCTATACTCAATCCCCAACTCCCTCGCTTCCCTCTCCCTGACCTCGTACTCATTATACAGTATCTCCAACTCCTCTCTCGTCTCCTCGAATCTCTCTTCTTTGACCCCCACCGATTCTAAGACCCTCATCACATCTCCGTTAACGACCCAAGCATTGATCTCCCTGCAAGCGCGACACTCATGCTCAAACTGCTCGTAAGCTAGTGCAAATTCGGTCAATAGGGCTTGCCGAGAAGGGGTATGTGGACTAGTGTTCCAGTAGGCGGTGTCGAGATTGCGGAGGGTGATGTGGTGCAACTCATTGATATTGTGGAGGTGAGCGGTGTCTTGGAAGAAATTGGTGATTGGTGTGGGAGGATTGTGTGGATTCAGCGCCTTGGTACGCATTTCGTAGTTCGATGATGAAAATGATTTTGCCCTCAGCGAGAGATGCCGCGTTATATAGACGGAGAGGTCTTATAGCTGTCTGCATGGCTGCGGATGCTCAAGCTGAATACATGAAGACATGTGTGTACGCGTGACTACGCTCTGTTCACATCAACACCTCCATGGACGTGTGGATTCACAGGATGTAGTTCAACGTTCTACGTAACAATCCTCACTCCACACCATCAACTCGACGTCTCAGAAGAGACGCAGTATATGTCCATCTATCCTTCTAAACAATACAAGCGGCGCAGGTAACACATAAAACGTGCAAGTTTTCCAGACCGCCTTGCCGCTTTCTGATCCTTCATCTTCCCTTCAATCACTTCCTTGGGTATCTTCTCTTCCCGTTTACGTAGTCTCTCCGCGTCTCTTCTGGCGCTGTCTTCTCCATCCATAAGATTTTCATAAACTCTTCTCGAATGTTGCCCTGCTCTTACTCTTTCCGACTCACTAGAATCTTAGTCATGGACGCAACTACAAGCTAGCGACTTGTCTATTGCTAAGTATGGTATTTTTTTGGCATATGCTGCGAATATTGTGATAGTTTGTGATGGTACGACAGCTTCTTCGGCGGATCTGAGAGTACTGCGGGAGACGGAAATATCAGGGGTATTTATGAATGAGTGGTAGGATGGAATTTGGTGGAATTCGAGCTACACTGCTATAGATCGGCATGCTTCATTGCCTCAACCGCCTCTCCAACGTTCAATGACACCCACTCTGCAGCCCTGACATGCCTCCTCGCCTTCTCCACTGTATCATGCTCGAATGACCCCGAACACTCATAATACCTGAGGTCCCTTAGCATTGCCTTGATCTCTTGTCCAAGCATCCACTGATACGGTGAAGAGTTCGAATTGAATATATATACTCTATCCTTCATCTCTTTCACAGTATCAGCCATGCCACCCAATGGGATGTCGAACCTCGGGTTCCTCGTGCAGCAAATTTCAGTCCGACTTTTTAGATCTGTGATGAGGTCTTCGAGCGGCGCCTCGATGTCGTTGCGCATGTGGTCGCGCAGGACGGTGAAGATGGTTTCGTATGCGTTTACTTGATGGATCTCGCGGGCGAACGACTTGCATGGTCGGTCTTTGGAAAGCAACTGAAATTTGCTCTTGTGCTTGTCGAAATCTAGTTGAGGGAATTCAGTGGAGGGGAGTTCTAGCCAACCATGCATATTTTTCTGCAGTCTCTCGAATATAGCTGTCGCCTTGCCATAGGTACCGATCTTCCGTGACAGGTCCTCTAGAGTCTTGAGCTGGATTTTGATGGTATCATAGGTTTTCATGAGAGACTGAGATCCGGGGTGCATGGCGGTGGAGTCTTATAAGTTGTTGTTGTTGTAGGGTTGACGACTTTTGCGCTTGTACAAGTTGTGTGGGGAGAAGATTGTAGATATGAGTGAGAGAGAGAATGGTCTGAGTTGTTTAGTTGAGAAGAGTATATTCCTGAATGGTTCATTAGCATCAGCGGACAGGAAGCTGTCATATTAACACTTATCTCTGGGTGCCCACGTGGGTCTGTTGAGACACGTACCAAACAAAGAACTAGATGTTGACGGGCACGAGATATGACATACAGAGCGATGACGTAGATTACGTAAACATCCTCACTGCGAACATGGAGCCACGTCAAAAGAACAAAGAATCCGTTTTCACCGGCTTACAGTGAATGCGAATCTCACTCAATGTGATGGCTATAAATGCCAAGGCGTCATCAATATAAATCCAACGCTATTCACGAAATTTCCCAATCCTATTGTGTCTTCCAAGATTATGTAGATATTCTAGAGATCTTTAGCTGTGTTATTACGCAAGCAACATTTGTTATTGTTACATTTGTCTTACTTTGGCAAACCTTCAACTTTGCTATCATATTCACGTGACTTGTACTATAGCCTATCATTCTGGTCACTACGACTTTGGAATAAGAGCATACGTAACACGTAGACTATAATAAGTTACATACAACAGTTTGGAAGGGCCACCAAGCCATCGTGTTCCTATCTCCACCACCCTATCCATTAGACCGATGACTTCATAGTATTTTGTCAACTTCTAATCTTTTTGCAACCCCAATTCACCTTCGACACATTCAGGTTGGCTTCATCGTCCTTCGCCTTGGCCAAAGGTTTCTTCATCCTGTTCTCCAAACCCACCTTCATGGTATACGCCCCTGCAGTTCCCTAAGGCGCAACTTTTGTAGGTGACCTGTTGAACAGATCTCGAGTTTACATTCTACAAATGCTGGCTACAAACATGTTTCTGAACAAGCCCTTAAAATCTTCCCGTCACAAAAATGAAGAGGAAAAAGTAATTGCCCGAAGCCCTCTGTGTCTGCACTGCCATTTCTCTCTCATCGCCTTGTCCAGCCATAGTTCTCAAAGTTTCCGCAAACTCTTCCAAATCCTTGATTCTATCCGCCAGCACCTTTTTCATCTTTGCCATCTCTCTCTTCTGATCTTTAAGGTAGTCTCTCATCATAGTTATCGTCTCCGGGTTCATCCTTCCGTTGATACGCGTTTCGATCATGTTGTGACTTCGAGTGGGTATGTCACCAAGTAGCGCCCATGACTGTGACCTTTCAAATGTCTCGTATTCGGTTTGTGCATTTTCCAAGATTGATCGCATAGCGACAGCGTGTCTGAGACTTTCTACTGTGTTGAAAAATGAAGGGTTCTCATTGAACAGGTCCCAGGATTTGTCAAGTACAGGTAAGCTGCAATTGAGAGAGCGAAAGTATTGTGTGATGTCGTGACACATTCCAAAAAGTGCGTAGAACATGGCTTCCAGACAAGTGTCAGGACAATTGGTAGAACAAGAGTGTCCGGGGTTCATCCTTGATCGGTATAGAAACTCTTCGTATCACAAGATTCTTTTAGCAACAAATGATCTTGCACAAAGGATTGTAGGTGGGTAATGATCTTGGCAGGCAGGGTTAAAATTGTGTGGCAGGTCTTAAAGAACGAAGATATTACATTTTGATTAAACTTCGAGGTTGGATGTGGCAAAACGATGACTTTTAGCTATGACGGTTCACTAAGTCTCTGGAGGAGTCAGAAGCCCTGCCACGTATTCTTAAGACGTTGGAGTATGAAATAGCATTGAATACATGGTTCAAGAAGTGCGACATATGTATTCAATCAATGGTTCAATGATTAGAATTAGACTGAACACTCTTAATTACAATAACCACGCTAGTACATGGCTTCACCTGAGCTTTTCGCCGCCGAATCCTCCTCTTTGGCCTTTGCTTTGTGTGATTCTCCCGGGTTTGGCCCCGAAGTCAACCCCAGCAACAAACTTTGAAGTTGTACTCTTGCACACGAGAGTTGTTTTACTTGCCTTCATCTCTTTTTTAGTGCATTTATCAGCTCTTCCGCATCTTTCTCCAGTTCCTCTGTCAGCCCGTCGGGCGCATTAAGAACGTCAAGGCGATTCATCAATTTCTCTTTATCCTCGACATCAAAAAAGATTCGGGGGGTTGAATTTGGACCATTCCGACCAAAACGTATTCTCAGCACAGCTTTCAAGTGTATTTCTCCCTGAATTTCTTGTGAGCGTCAATATCGTGAAGTATATAGAGGATCAGTTCCTGATGCTGGATATCATTTGCGACACTTGTTCGTGAACGCATATTGCTTTCGATAGGCTATAGTATGTGATATGAATTCTTCATATATAGGCCTGTGTAGAAAACAGAAAAAGAAGAGAAATATAGAGACTTGATGTTTGCTTTTATGCATGTGATTGTTTAGAGAGGAGTGCAAACAAGGAATGAAAGGTAAAGCCTTTATACTAGGAAGATCCTCCGCAAGGTTGGTAGTGTCATCGCATGTAACACGCTTATGTGGCAAGTTTTTCTGTAGAAACCTTTCAAGCTTGGGCCGTAGGAATAAATAAGGACTAGTAGAACCGAGGCGCCAATACGAGGTCCTGATCTGTATCCTTAGAAATTGACTTATTGTTCAAAGACACCTTCCATCCGATCGAATAATAACGGAGACAGTTTGGGGGTTCCTCGACCTCGCACGGCTCGAAGACATCCCACTCGTCTAGATCGAGGAATTCAAGCTTGGCTGGACACAGCCCTTCTCCTTGCATACTGCATGTATCCTGATCCCGATCTTCTCCATTCAACATATCTTCTTCTAGGGCTTCGAGTATCTGCGACGATTGGGATGGGGCGGGATTTGCAGACCAATATGGGCTATCTATTGATTCCGGTTCGGGCAGTGGGCTCGCGGCGTTGGTCGGCTCCTACGAGTGTTAGTCGTTCCTTATTGTATTAGAAGCCCTATTAGCAATGAACAGGCATATTCGAAGGCAAATGTAAGTCCTACAGGTTATGTTGGTAGAATCCCTCGGCGCTCTGCCAGCTTCTCGTCAGCGCCAACTGAGGACCGTGCTTCACACAAAGCTTGGCAAACGTCAACCACCCTGACACCCTGACTACATCGACAAAATTAGTGATTCACCGCCATCGTTTCCCTATGATACTTAGAGGTGAGGCAATTGCCCTATACCAAGATGCCAGGTACCTGGAGGCAACCTGCAGCGCCGTCTCTCGTTGCTCAGAAAGTCGGTCTAAACACCCACTCCGCCTTTGAAGGTGCCGTGGCGGTAGATGTGCTACTTCCACGACTTATCGACCGCTACGGGCACGATCGAATCGCTTCGGCGTACTGATGTACTAAAGACAAAGCGCCTGGATGGGCTAGACGCATAGACAGAGCATTTAGTTGCGTCTGTTGTGGTACGCTCAACTGATACATGGAGACACTTGCACACGCTGGATCCATCTTATAAGAATTTCCATACAGTCTATAAAGGATTTCCGCATACAGGTGAATAATACCAAATAGTAAAGAAACAATTTGCTCCAATGAACCCCCTACAGTGATATGCCACCCTTTACAATTCAATAGCCCATTCGTCGGAAGTCAGGGTCAGAGTCCACTGCAAATGAACATCAGTACTAATTGAAGCCTTGCAAATACGTTTCAATACTCACATATCTTTTTCTTCCTACGTTTCAGTTGTATGTTATTCAGGTTCGCGATCTTCTCCAGTACGAGGATTTCTCTATACCAAAATAGGTATTGGTATTCAAGACATTCTTTCTCTTGGTCGCTAGCTTTCATCCAGTTGACCTTAAACTTTCTGTACTGAGACCTATCTAGATTGTGGTTCCAGAACTCGCCTATCTTGCGCTTTGTTTCATCACTCTCGAGTGATTTCAAGCCAAATAGGTTGTAAAGTGTCTGAGGAGAGGAATAAAACTTTCCTTCAAGAGTAGTTTTAACCTCTGCTCGAATCCTTGCTCGGGTTTCGGCGAATGTGCTTTCTAGAACCGAAGCCATGATTCTCGATGGAGGCGTGTGAGGGCGAGGTTGGACGGGTGTGTGATAGTTATGTAATGATATGTGGAATACCTTTAGAGTTGAAATATTGAAGTTATCAGAAGCCCCCGGTGTAAATGATGTTCGTGATAGAAAGATGAACAAGGTATTTATTCACTGGATAGCCGTGTCGCAGGACCTAGTGACTCATCAAGCATAGTGACTCGTCAAACGCAGTGACTCGTCAAACGTAGTGACTCACGAACAGCACATGATAATTCACACTAACAAAGGTGTCAGTATGTGACCGTATTGTAACACATCACCTTACTTGAGTTTCGGCATTCTACATAGGTCAGTCAAGGGGCTAGTGCAGTCGTCCTCAAAATCACTCTTCATTCACTCACATAGATACCGATACGTCAACCTTAACCAAGACGCTATCTCGTTCTATTCAATCCATGAACACCTTGATACTCGTACTATTGAAGTTTACATTATCCCAATCACGTTCATGATTTACAAGTACATCTTGACAGACCGTTTAATATTTATTCAAGGAAACCCATTTGCGTATACCAGGTCCTTGTTTGAAGTAGATTTCAGATCTGCGTTAAGAGTGTGCAGTTGTGGAAATATAAAACAACAATGGCCACCTTTGGAACCATAGGAGTAGGGCATTGTATTTAGCTAGTTCATAGACTTCCTCACCATTTTCAATACGACATCTGGCGAGGTTATCATCATCAGCCCTGGGGAGGCTTCAAGTGCAGCGAATGTAACGATATATTTTCGGACCTCATGACACGTTGAGAAACGGAGTGAATTATTGACGAAAGGTGATTGGGGACTTGAAGAGAGTGATATTGGTAAGTTGGGGGCAATGCTGATTCGAGGAGGGGTAGGGTACCATATAAAAGTGTTCTAAGATGTATCAAAAAAATCTCTAGTACTGGCAATCTAGCTAGCGGAAGTGACATCTTTCAGGATCCCGTTGACGATTCTTGATTTATAGTCGTGAAATGCGAATTGCACGTAACCTGCACGTAGGACGGCAATATGCCATGCTGTAAAGGATGTAAGAAGGATGAAGCCTTTGTTCCTTAATAGTTGTGTCCTGACTTACCTATGGACTCCTATAATTAAAGAGTGAATATTTGATCCTAAGGAGGCACCGCTTCGACTTCGTCCAAGACCCGTGATGTGACTATTTATCAGTTTAACGATAAACCAGCGTTATGTTTCCGAGCTTCTCACTCACAACCTCCATTGTCTATTTATTCTTCTCCGGACGATCTTACAGAGTCAGATGTTGCCAGACAATATGCAAGGGAGAACGTCTCACGTACCACATGCACTCATGAGCTCTCCGTGCGCGCCAAATGGTGAGTTGTTCATTTATCCCCTTCTTTATCTTGGATAGAGTCTGGATAAGGTCTTGGCGCTCAATATGACTGGTACACTGCTTTTTGAGGATATAGTAGAAGAGGGACAAGAATATCTAATATGGAAGGCCGGCTTGAAGAGGGTGAAAAGGAGAGTGGGAAGATGGAACAAAGGGAGGAGCTGACAAGGGAAATGACTGAAGAAAGATGAATTGACGGAGTAGAAGTGATTTGTCGTGAGGTATCTCCTTTGACGTTATTTTTCGTATTGGGTGACTCCTCACACGTGACGTCCAGTGACACATTCCCGATCTTGGCGCGTGCGTAGCGCGCGCACAGACTCTCATAGGCAATACCTAGCGATCCCTCAAGCTTGGAGACGTCGGGATATTTCCACATCACCTTTGGCTTCACACGAATGCCTTTCTAGAGCTACTAACTTTGGAAAAAAATTGACTATACACGAATGTTATCAATGCATGCAAGAAGCAGATTCGTGACGTGTCTTCAATATTCACTTTATGAAGAGAAGAAGAACAGAAGAAGTGCGTGTTTTTGTAGCTTCCAACAAATGTGTGAGCGCTCTCATTAGCCCAACTCGGTACGTATGCGTTTTTCCTCTTGTAATATTCACCTTGAGAGTTCACTCTCGAAGTTCACTGCCGCAGCAGACCACGACTATATAAGAGCACCCAACATGAACTCCTTAGATAAAGTATCACACCGACCAATACGACACCAACCCTAACACCAGCAAAGATATAGCACGCAGAGACACAAAAATGGCCTCGCAATCTAACCGACAAGATCGCGCATCCTGGCTCGTTGCCCTCGATGTCGACATCGACTTCCTCGTTGAAACCATCAAGTACATGGAACGTATCTACGATATGTATGACGCTGATGATGGGGACATCGAAATCGTTCAAGAACATTACGCCGTGTATATCATGCAGGTGGAGCAGGATCTAGCAAATTTGCGAGTCAGCTTGAAAAAGCTCGCTGATGACAGACTGTTGAAACTCAGTGGGAATAAGGGTAAGGAAGATGGTTTTGATGAGGAGGAGATAGTAAGAAAAGTGGAGAGGCTAATGAAACTATCAATGGGATTGGAAGCAACAGTAGAGGGATTGAAGGATTGGATTGAAATGGGGGAGGGGAACGATGATGAGGATGAGGATGATTTTTAAATGAATGTTGAGCAAAAGATCAAGATGCCAACCCGTCAGCTTTCATGTATTAGAAAAGATGTTACAATATGTTCTACGTATTTCCCCTGTGTACTGACGATCACTGAGTTTGCCACTCATACGTTATAATAACAGCCGTATCATAGGAAAATAGCAAGAGAGACTGCATATTATGAAGGAAGCATCCACAGACTCTCCGGAGATCTGTGAACAAAGCATATTGTGCTCTCAGGATGATCAACCCCCAATCTAAAGCAGGACCTCCTCGGCCAACAAGGTCCACATTACCATACTTGGTATGTTCATAGCCTCTTGTTAACTTGTCACTTACTCAAACCAACATTCGACCTCCATTGATTGCCTCTAAGCTGGCTTTCCCTGAGCATGCACATACTTACTTCGTCCCCAAAGTCCTCCTACTTCTTGGCAGCCGCATCTCCGCCCTCCTGCGCATTCACGGCAGCTCCAGCTCCAGCTCCACCTCCACCTCCAGCCGCAGCGATTGTGGTGAATCCTGTAGTCGTCGTATTGAGCCCCGATCCCAGTGTCCCTCTACCAAAGTTCAGCGCGACAGCCACGCTTGTAAGCCCGGTGTTATACATTCTGGCTCTTTCTTCTGCGATGTTGATAGCTTCAGCACCGAGAGTAGTTGATGCAAGGGTGAGTTGGTTGCCGAACGCTTTGAGCTTCTCGGAGAGCGCTTGGAGTTCGGTGGCGAGGGCGAGGAGAGTCTCAGGGTTTGACATTGTGATCTTTAGGAGGTGATCTGGCAGGTGACCTGATGAGGGAGGGGTCTGAACAACAGTATGGTTAGCTGAGGGGGTCGTGAGCAGACTGGGAAAGGTTTGAGAAGATGCACCTTTGTGATGTTATTGATAGTGTGATGTTGACGATCTCGGGAGCTTTGTGAATGTTTTTGTAGAGATTGTAGGTGTGCTGATATCGTCGAGCTGTATTTAAAAATGAGAAGTCACTCCGATGATGAGTTGAATTAGTAATACCTTTGAAACATAAATTCAAGTAGCAGTGTGGGAGTACTTATACATCACCAAAGATCGCGTGGCATTCACATACTGCGACCGAGTCAACAGACACTTGACCGCGAGTTTGAACACCACACCAAAACACCAAAACATTCACCCACTGTCAGAGTTTGCAAAGTGTCACATCAGTATTCACAGAAGTGCGATCCAAAGCTTCTGCCACGTTCAAATACCGCTTCACGTAGATTAGTTGAGGATTTCGTGTTGATATCCATATAAAGTTGATAGTAGTTTCCACAACCACGAGCGATCAGGACAAGTCTCTTATGCGCAGAAACGAACGGTATTTCAAACAGAACAGCCACCAATTTACTGTTTACATTCTACGGCCATTCTGCCCCAATCATCGTACACAGCATGTCCACCCCACCATTACCGGCTCCTCCCAACAGCACACCGGCCGAAGTACTCGAATGGATGCGACATGAAGCATTCTGGGCCTACTTTTACCTAGAATACGCAGGAGCATCGTCAGAGGACTTCATTCGTCTTATGCGGCGCTTAATGGATGTGAGTCCATTGACCGTAGAGGAAGAAATAGATGAAGTAATTAGAAGGGTGGAAAGGTGGCTTGAAATTGTAGGCGGCACTTTCCATGGGCAGAACTTTGATGGAATCGAATGGTTTTATGACCCTATTTGATGGGACCTATGTGGGACGTGGGTGCATTTTGGTTTAGGGCATGTGGAGAGTATGGTAATTCTTATTGTTGGGGATATAGATCAATCAATGCACGGCAAGAGTGTGTTCACACTTTTGCCCCGACACTTATTGCATTCTTTCGGCATGCTACAATAATCCTGAGCTGCCATCACCGTCCGATTCGAGTGCTGCGACCTTTTCACAGCTTCCCTGCACTGGAGTTGGTCTATCTGTTTCGTCCTTCACGTTTGAGTGGCATAGGTAGATAAATTGAGAATCTGGTTTCACATAATGCGTACACAACGTCAACATACCTTTCCACATCAAGCGATAAACGAACCATTTAGAGATTCTGGAGAACTTTATAGAGGAGAAAGAATAAGATGTGATTATCGCCAATGTGAAGGTAGTCTTACTAAATAAGATGGCGATCCATAAGGACAGGAGATAGCTAAGGAGCAAACGCCAGTTGGGCTGCTAGCAGATGCACAACAAGCGTTGTGGCACCTCGAAGCGGGCTTTGGATCCACTGAGGAGTTCGGTTTTCGTCTTTTGGAGTTCGCGTTTGTAGTTCTGGATGACGAGCACGATCTTTTGGAGGAAGGATTTGTAAAGTCGCCGACGGAACGGTCGGCGGAGAATGAAGCGAGCAGGAATGAGAGCCTGATGTAGGTGGATCTAGAATGAGAATTTGGATCAGCTTATTGAACACTATTACCGGTCAGCGTAGCAGACACTCGCCGTTCTATCTTGAGGACTGCTACTTCATTTGTGATGACAACGTGTGTATAATGTAGCTTCTATGAGATATTCATAAATCGAATCTATAGTCTACTGTATATTAATACCGCTCCTGTGCTGTGTGCATCATTCGAACAACACAAATCACTTCCCATGGTGAGCAATATCCACTTCTAAGTCTATAGTTAAACACAACAACGAACACGAACGTAACCCAAAGATCCAGCTGAAACCCACGAACGTTCCCATCGCGTCAAAGTCTCCATCAAGGATAAATCAATGAAAAACATCCCTCGCCAGCTAAGTAACGGATAAATACCACTGACCAGCAGATCACCAATTTAGAGTGAGTTATAGAGATATACAAAAAAGGACACTGTAGTGTATTCTAGAGATCTCGACTTGTACATCCACGATCTGTATGCCTACATTATAATAGTATAGTGTGAAGGCATGAGTGATGATGTCAAGAACCAAACCATACGGATTCGCTCGCTATATAGAAGATTCTTAATCGACGAGAAAGAAAAGATGTCGAAGTTGACGACAGATAATGTGGAAGAAATGACAGAAGAGGCGAACCTAGCAATAGAGAAATACAAAGAGAGGATATGAACCTACAAACTACTAACGGTGGCGATAGAAGACCTACAGAAATGCATAGCGAGGGAGATTTTCAAGTACCCAGAAATGAGTTTTGGGTTGTATTTCATGGTAATACCGCGTGGCTTCATTCCATAAACAGAGAAGATTGAGAGTGCAAGAAGCGGAGAAGTGAGAATGTGACTACCGGCGTGTAGGTGTGCTACTGGTTCCGATCTCTATGTATCATTACTACGTGATGACGTTGCTCCTTACACTCAAATGCGGTGATTTCTGTATATCAATCATGCCTGACTCACCCTCACCCTCTATGCTCTGGAAGATCATACACATGTCGTATATATGACTGAGTACTATGACTCACGGCTTGTATATAAACATCGCTCTTGCTTCTCACCTACACACTTCATCAACAACCTCAATTCACACAGTCGGCCAACTCCAGACACAAATACATACAAATACATACCTCAAGCACAGACGCCGGACGTCTATCAGATCTATCAAAGCCCCAGCGCACGCGCTCGAACATCATCATCATCATCATCATCATCACGTCGACTCCACCGAAACCTACAACTCCAACGCTATCTTCTCCACCAGGACAGGAAAGCGAGTTGCAAATGTCCACCCGCAAAACAATGGTCAACGCAAAACAGATACTTGACGATTACGAACAAAAGAAACTTTCGCTAGTAAAGGCGTTGGCGCACTTGAGTATCCTGAAAAGATGGATCCCGGAAACAGAGCACAAAAAGAATGGAGATGCGATTAATTCTTTGTACCTGCACAGAGTGGCGGTACTCCTTCAAGAGAGGGAGAGTCCGGGCGATATCTTGGAGGACTGGGAGGTTTTACTGGAAGAGGCTGTCCGGATGAAGAATGCCTTTAAGAAGAAGGAAGTCTCCATGGAGGAAGCATTGGCGACCGTGAAACACTTCAACGGAGTCTTTGAAAAGGAGCATCACAATACACTATATGAGATGGTCGAGGAGGAAAAACTGGCCATCAAGGAAGAAGAAGCACGAGAATACCTAGAGGGGAAGACCGAAAGTCAATAGTGAATGTAAACGGGGATTGGAGGTAGATTGGAACACGACGGCAGCAGTGGAACTGCTTGACACCTCCTCAGCTAGATACCGAATATTGGCTTGATCATGAAACAATATGGCGTTGGACAGTGGTACTTACATTATAAGACATTCCTTACGTGCTTCACTGACGTACGCTTCACTTTCGAGAACTTTATACGTCATACATATGACTCGACTTGAGCGGTCTGTGACAAACACACACTTCAACACAGCCCATACTTTGCTCCATACCATACAGAAACAACCTATCCAATCCCTGAAAATCTAGGTGACAATCCCCAAAGACAGAGCCCAGAAATCCCGAAACCGTCTTCAAGTCAACACCGTGGACAAACAATCCACTCCAGGGGCGAGGAGCATGGAAACATCAGCAATCGAACTCATGCTAGAGTTCGAAGAAGAACAGTGCAAGACCTTCTCCCTCGACCGCCCTACAACAAACATTAGGACTAGGGAAATGGGGGAAAAGTCATGAGGATGTAGCATTGATGCCACAAGACGCGAGGGAAAAAAATGGACAAGAAGCACGCCAGGATCTATTTGCAGAGGCCGAGCAGCTATTCTGTAAAAAGGTGGTGGAGCTACAGGAGAGCAGGGGAGGAAGTGGTGGCGATGTGATGCATTGATCACCGAGGTAAATCGGGTAGTGGAAGGCTGCAAGGATGGGCAAGCTTCATACAAGCACGTTAGGCTGTTGATAAAGGAGGTGCAGGTTCGGGAAAGCGGCAAAGGCTATGCTGAGCTTTTGCAAAGGCCATGCGAATAGTTGCTGCCGAGATATCCACGTTGGGGTAAACAAGGCGGGTAGGGCGCAACAATCAGGTCAAGGAGGTGACACTTCAAGCAAGTCATAAAAATTTTGTAACAGTAAACAAATGCCATATTTCATGGATTGAATCAGTTCGATACTGCGAAATGGCCAAGCCTGTCAGCACTTCGATGAACAATGTGGACTAGGTCAACTTACTTCAAGGCAAAGAGGCCCTTTCCTCCACACTCATACTTGGGAAGCAGAGAGTCTGTATCCCTTTGGCCGCAAAATTGTGAAGCCTGAATTTTTCCCCATAACATCTCTGAAGCTTAGACTTCTTTCACTCCTCAATGAGATTTCAATGTGATAACACGACTATACGTGAAACATGAAGCTGGCTATGTCCTTCTCGAGTCAGATTGCTCAAGAGAGCAGATCGGCAACGTTCATCGGCATCTCGTCGATCTGAGTAGAGTAGTACACTATACAAGTCAGCCGTGTACTTAACTTGCAACGCAGTGATACTTACACTCGATATCGCGGAGAATGCGCACGTCTTCCTGGGTCACAAAGTTGATGGCCACACCCTTGCGTCCAAATCTTCCGCTACGGCCAATTCGGTGTATGTAGTTCTCGCGGTTGGAAGGCAAATCGTAGTTGATTACCAGTGAAACCTGCTGCACGTCGATTCCTCGCGCCCAAACGTCTGTGGAAATCAGAACGCGGGAGTTGGCTTGGCGGAAGTCCTGCATGATGCTGTCACGTTCCCTCTGCGGCATGTCTCCATGCATAGACGATACTGTGAAGTTTGCCTCGCGCATCTTGTCGGTGAGCCAATCGACCTTGCGGCGCGTGTTGCAGAAGATGACCGCCTGCGTGATTGTGAGGGTGTCGTAGAGGTCGCACAGTGTATCAAACTTCCACTCTTCCTTCTCAATGGCGATGAAGTACTGCTTGAGGCCTTCCAGTGTCAGCTCGTCACGCTTGACGAGAATGCGTACCGGATCCGTCATGAACTTGGTTGTCATCTCAAGAACGTCGTAGGGGAGCGTGGCCGAGACTACCACCACCTGAGTCGCGGGCGGTAGGTAGCGATAGACGTCGTAGATTTGTTCCCTAAAACCGCGGTTCAGCAGCTCGTCTGCCTCATCTAGAACCAGCATCTTGATGTTGCGCGTTCGCAGATTGCGGCGGCGAATCATATCAGCGACGCGACCGGGTGTACCAGACACGACGTGTTGTCCGTAGTCGAGCTTGCGGATATCCTCGCCCACGTTGGTGCCTCCGATGCAAGCATGACACTGGACGTTCATGTAATCCCCAAGGCCCATAACGACAGACTGAATTTGGGTCGCCAGTTCGCGAGTCGGGGAAAGCACGAGAGCTGTCTATGTAAGCAAATTTCTGCAAGATTGATTTCTCTCTCTCTCTACGAACCTTGTGTTTCGCGCACAGCTGTATCGATGACTTGCAGGATGGAGATGGAGAACGTGGCCGTCTTTCCGGTTCCCGACTGCGCCTGAGCAATGGTGTCGCGGCCCTTGCAAATCTGGACAATAGCGCGTGACTGAACGGCGGAGGGTGACTCGTAGCCGTATGCGTAGATGCCACGGAGCAGGTTCTCCTTCAGATGCATGGCCTCGAAAGTCGGCGCAACCGTCACCTCTTTCGACGTGTTGAACTCCATCTTGTCCTCGGCCTGGCGATCGATTCCTTCGGCCATGATGGGTGATTTTTTTTCTTCAACGATAGGTACGGAGATTGGCGTTTAATTTCGTGTGGGCGCGTTTGGCAGCGATCTGGCGATGAAGTTGGGAAAAAGTTGATTGGGAGCTTGACCGGCGAACATCGAAAGCTCCACCGCGTCACGTGAAAGCCATTAGCGCGAAAAGCTGCGTTGCACGGACTTTTATTTACTGCTGCTGTTGAGCTTCCACGCTTCCAACCTCTACATATATCTGGCACGCCGCGCCATAACGCTTCTTACACACACCTGGACAGTTCACGTACCCGCAACACTCGCAAAACACGCCGCAGAAGCTCATCAAATCTCTCACAAGTCGCCATCCAGCGCGCTTCGTCCCCGTGGATTCGATTCGTCGCAAGGGCTCGATTGTTTCCATTTCACTTGTTGACGACGACGGTGGCTACCCACCCCGTCGTCTTTGAATCTCTGATTTGTACTCTTCACTCCACGGTATATCACGATGCTTCTTGAAGAGCAGCGCATCATTCACGAGGACTTGGAGCGCCTGGAGGATGCTATCGCTGGGCGCCTGCTCGACGACCCCATACATGTAAGCGACTCAAAAACTGGACTCTAGTCTATGTCGCTGACCACGAGACCAAAGATCCGCGATCGCCTCGGCCGCGACCACGATATTCACCGCTACCTCCAACAGATTCAAGACCAGTCAACGCGCCTCGAGAAGATCTACCGCGATGCCGAGGGCGAGAGGGATAAAGAGGCACGCGGTCTCAGTACTGGTGACACAATGGCCTCGTTTATGAAAGAAATTAGCTCAATCAAGGACTTCCACCGCCGATATCCTAACGAGCCTGTGGAGAACTTGGAGAAGGCGTACAAGAAGCGGACCCCCGAGGAATACGCTGCAGCCATTGCCAACATTGAACGCATGTTCACTGGCGAAGAAGGATTTGGCAAATACTTCGATCTTACTATGCTGCACGAGCAATACCTCAACCTTCCTGTTCTACAGCACGCCCGCCGGCTCACCTACCTCCAGTTCCTCGACATCTTCGATGTTTTCGACCCGCCGCATTGCAACATCCGACGCGACCAGAAACTCTCTGATTCCTACTTCCAGTACCTCAAGGCCCTCAAAGACTATCTAGAGGGATTTATGCGACGGACCAAGCCATTGGAGAATCTGGACAAGACCTTCGCCGGGTTTGATGCCGACTTTGAACAGTTGTGGGAGAAACAAGAAGTGCCTGGATGGGAGAAGGACACGTCGGTCGATATTGTACCGGTGGACAGCACCGCCAATGATGGGACGTGGTGCTCCGTCTGTGAAAAGCAGTTCTCCAACGTGAATGTCTATGAACAGCATCTGTCCGGTCGGAAACACAAGAAATTCATGCAAGAGAAGGACGCCAAATCTGGACAAAAGAAGGCTTCGAATGGTGTGGAGAACTTCAAGGAGCGCGCTGTGGCCGAACTCGAGTTCCGGATTCAGAAGCTCGCCCGCGCCATGCAAACCGAGCGGAGCGACACAAAGGTCAATGTGGAGCGAAAGCAAGGCATGACGGAACGTGAACGTCAACAAGAACTAGAAGCCCTGTACTCGGAGACTACTCTCGGCAATGGTAAGGATGCAGAAGATGGCGAAGAATCAGATGCCGAGGAAAAAATCCACAACCCGCTCAAACTGCCTCTCGCTTGGGATGGCAAGCCAATTCCCTTCTGGCTGTATAAGTTACACGGTCTCGGCGTCGAGTTTCCCTGCGAGATCTGTGGCAACTTTGTTTACATGGGCCGGCGCAACTTCGACAAGCACTTCAACGAGCCTCTACACGTACACGGTCTGAAGTGTCTTGGAATCACCAACACGTCACTCTTCCGGGAGATCACTGGTATCGCTGAAGCCGAGGAGTTGTGGAAGAAGATTCAGCAAGGTAAGAAGAAGGAGAAGGCTAGCGTCGACAACGTGGTACAAATGGAGGACAGTGAGGGAAACGTCATGCCGGAGAAAGTCTACCAGGATTTGCTGGCCCAGGGTCTGCTTTGAGTGGGAGTGCGGGATTGAGGTGCGCCTCTCGACATATCCCCAAGGTTGTGAGCATGTTAACATCATGAGCTTCAATCAGGGACACGAATCCCGGCTGCAACAGGAGTGCCAGGAAACCGAACTATCAGGTCGCAAGGATTGTGTATCCAAACTTGGTAAGGTCTTCAATTTTCTGACTGGGAGTGCGGCGTTAACAATAGGTAGCTCAAGACCAAAATATTGCATGTTCTTTCCCCAGAAGATATATGCCGGGTGGTGTTCACCTTATATGCTAAAAAAAGGGTAGGACCTTTCCATTTGTTTTTGCTCGTCTATACTCGCGACGTAAACGCTTGCGCACCACCTTAACGTTTGAATACCGCGCAAAGAAGCAGCTTCTTTCCGGACCCGGTTGGAAGCAATACGAAATGTGGATAAATGACACATCAATTCAAAGCGTGTACCATGATAACGCGCGCCGTGCTGTATATCCCTAATCCTGTATTTGCTGTCCTAAACCGGCCGCTTCGCTCCCTTCGCCCTCGCCAGTATGCCACCAGATGATAGCTGGTGGTACATTCCCTTCATGCCCTTTTTCTCAAACCCATCTCTGCGGTCACCGCTAATCTCCGCGCCACCCACATTTGCGCTCGCATTCCTACTCATGTTCGCGTTTGCGTTGCCATTTTCTGCTATCCAGTTCACAGGCGGTTGCTCAAGTGACCTCGCCTCTAGCTCCGCTCTATGGTATATCCCGATATCTGGTGCCGGTCCAGGAGGAGCAGGTACCCAGTCCACCTTGATTGACGTGTCCTCTGACAGTTTCTGGTTGTCGAACCAAAGCTCGAAGCAGATATCGGCTGGGCCTATGAGCACACGTACTTGGTACTCGACTCTGAGATAGTGTTTGCCCAGAGACCAAAAGCGTTTGTTCTTCTCGGTGAATTTGGTTTCGGATATCGGTGTCAAATTACTGGATATGGAGCAGAGAAGGCGAGTGTCTGGGGCTGACTTAGCAAATGTCCACCCAGTCAAGAGCCAAGGGGGGGAAAGATGCTGGAAAGCAGGTACTCACCATTTGTCATCTGATCGGGCAAATCTCTCGCTTCAAGCGCACACTCGACGACACTTGTCGGGAATGCCCTTCTCGGATCCCCTGGACTCATCTTCTTCACAAAATTATGCACAATCGGATCGTCCACGCTCACCGGCTCGCCTTTCTTCACAAACCATGCTATCGCCTGCATAATGTATATCTTCCCATTCATCGGATCTTTCATCAACTGCTTTCCCTGATGGCTCGGGTCCTTCTTGTCGTACAGGATCTTGCACATGGTGCCGTACGAGGCACGACAACATCGCCAGCCTAACACCGAGTGTGAGGTGAGCAATTTGCGGACGCGGTCGCTGACGAGCCCTTTGCAGACGGCCAGTTGAGGGTCGGGCGCTATGCGCACATGGATTGAAGCTGCGTTGGGGATACTGGTGTTGAGGTAGTGTGCGCGCAGTGAAGCTTGCACATAGGACGAATTTCCTAGCCCACCCGAAAGGACGACATGCGCGACTTGTTCAGTGGGAAACTTCTGGAATAGAGACGCAAGTTGGCCGTCGATGAGCTTGAACAGCTTCGCTATCTGCTTGTCGAACAGAACTTGAAGATCCTCCCTATCAAAGGTCATTTCTCCATTCTTTATCCTCACCCTCGGGTCAGGGTTATTGTATGTTTGTGGCACGCGAGGGATACCGATGGAGAAGATTGGAGTGTCATCCGGACTCCCGTACTCGCATTTCACCGCCTGGAAATCCCGACTCTTCATCATCTCCCACGCTGCATCTTCCGGCAGAAGCGGCAGCGGAATGGCAGCATGTGCTATCGACAGCCGTGTCTCGACTAGCTTCTCGAACTCGTAGTCGATAGCAGCCGAGCCGATTGTTTCACCGAAGACGACGTCGAGTTGCTGCAGGTTGAGGGCTTGGTTTACCGTATTGGTTACACGGAGAACGGACAGGTCGGTCGTTCCGCCGCCTGCGTCGCAGACGAGGAGGATGTCCCTCTCGCGGAAGATGCCGGGGGCTTCAGTGGATACGTGGACTGCGGCGGCTTCTGCTTCCGTGAGGCCTATAACCACAGTGTGATTGTTGTACTGCCCAAATCCGGCCGCCCTCACAATTCTCTTGAAATTCTCCACCGTAGGAACAGGCGCCCACGTCGTCGGCACGCTGAAGATGAACTCAATCTTTGCCCTCTCCCAATCGGCACCACTAATCTCCGAACCGAGCTTGAAGGCAAGGTACTCGTACATCTTGGACAGGTAGTCGGTGTACCATTTCTCTACTTCTTGGATGTTCGCAGGTGCTCCCTCTGGGTCTTCGCGCTGTTTGAGGGCGAGTTTGGATGGGTCGAGACACGTCTTGAACCATTCTTTGTACTCTTTATCGTCGGAGGTAGTTTCTGCTACGGTTTCGGAGAGGAATCCCCATGACGACTGGTGGGGAGGTTGTTAGTTGAGGAATTAGCTTCGTGTGCGCGTAGAAGCATCCACTGATGCACACTGAACTTGGGTCGTAGGTGGTTTGAGTGATAGAAAAGATCGTGCTTACTGTATAGGAAGGTTAGGACACGTTTACATCGAAAGGGAGGGGGGAAACAATAGTCCCGAGTCCGATCCAGAACGGCACATACCAGGTTCTGATTCACCAGTCCGGTAGACGACGACAGTAGGTACTTTGTTCTCGTTGGCTTGCATACGACCAGGCCATTTCTGCACCCATCGTACCGTCTCACTACCGATGGAAAGATTGGCGTACGATACTCCTGTGCCTAAGTGAAGGATGGTATGTGGTCAGCTTTGCAAATTGAAACCAATCCGGTGAAGGAAGCTACACGTGAGACATATGTTCTGGCTGATTAAACATAGAAACCTAGTGCAGCTAAGATTCAAGGCGCCAAGGAGTGGACCCTGACGGCCCGACCCTCTCTTTCTATTCCAAACCTACACCTTTCAATCTCACACCTCGAGGTTTCGAAAATACTCACAAGTCATGCCCAAATCAATCCCTACGATCATGTGCGGCTTTCCGGTCTCCATGATTGGCTTTTTCGTTTGTCGTCGTCGTCGTCTTCGTCGTCGTCGTCGTCGTGGTCTCACGCGTTTCGTTTGCCGAGCCTGATCTGATCTACAATTCTTACAAGAATCGCAGACAGGTAGGATGAACGCCAGCACCCGGTCTATTAAGACACGCACATGCTAGAGCATCCTCCGAACCTCGTTCCCAAGGCCAAATACATCCAATGGCCCCGCTAGCTTCTCGTGCTGCGCAGTGCAGTGCTTGTCACAGCCTTGCGGCACAGACGTGTACTGTACATATGTATGTACATATGTACGCCTATCGGTTTTCGGCCCCCATGTTCTGCTTTATTTTTGGCTGAGCGTAGTATGGGGGCCTTGTTCGGGGAACGTCTCCTAGGAGCACGATAGGGTGGCAGGGAAGGTCCACAGCCTTGTGTTTGTGGGAGACGCCTTTTCGTGCTACTGTATGTACAATGTTGCGTGAGGATTGTTGCAGGGGGTCTTCGGCCGAGTCTGTGCCGTTGTCCGTCCGTTATGAAGAGATACTAGGGCTTCGAATTCTGTGTTCTGGTTGGGTGCACTGGATACCTCATGGTTCTGCTGTGCCGCAGTACGTTATGCGTTTTGCATTGATCCTCGCATAGAGTGCCGAAAGCTCTCTACTGACACGAGCTTTGATACATGAGGTTCGCCCACATTAGCACATGGCCCCAAGCATGCCAGCCTGATTGACATCTCAACTTCTTGCTGATATTCCTTTCCTATCAGCTTCTGGTCACCCTTCTTCACACCGGCGCTGCTCGGGACGGTACATCTGGGGGCCTTCTATCACACCCGGAACAAACGCACTCTTAAATTATTTCAATATGGCAACAAACCCCTTCCCTGTTGCCATCGCCAGTTTACCACCACCGCAGACCTATCTCACATTTTTCACCGACACATTGCAGGCCAACCAGTTACAATTCAGCTTCGGAACCAGCTCGACGAAGTTTCTACCGCATATTACGGCAATCCCCCTTCTTGATACAGCAGGCAAGGAAAACATTAATCTATATTGGAATGATACCGTTCCAGGGGTACCTCACGGTCAACTCTACTGGAATTACACTTCAGCGAACGGAGACATTCTCATCTCCTCTGCTGCAGTGCAACTGACTTCTATCCCCCTGGCAGCGCAACAGACTTCTATATCCCTTCCAGTGCCCATCTCTGCTTCTTCAACAACAGCTTCCGGTACTCTTCCAACATCAGCTGGCCCAACAACTGGGGTAGTCTCAACCTCCATACCAGGTCCAACATCCGGAACAACAAATCGTCCCACGGCCACCGGATCCACAACTGAGCCCACTTCCATACCCAAATTGGATTCCGGTGTGCAGCCAATAGTCGTCGCCGGTATTGCCGTTGGAAGTTCGATTGTAGGCGCACTCGTTGCTGGCATTGTCGCGTGGTGCTGCCTGTGTAGAAGAAGAAAACAAAAAAGAGCTCAAGATTCAGAACCAAGTGCGATCGCATTAATGCACCCGGAGAAGGGGTTCAATGCTCAAGTCATGCCTATCGTAATTAGCAGCCCCATACCTCACGCAATGGAAAACGGCCTTCCCCAACCGCTGGAGGATAGAGCGATCGCCGGAGAGATGTCCAAGATCAGCAACTCGATCAAGAATCACGTCCAGAGCTTCTACCACGTCGGTCATGTAAGCCCTGGTGTACTGGATCTGGATGATTTGCGAGCCCTAGGCGAGAATTTGCCAATGTCAACAGGCACGCTCAGCACTTTGCTTGGTAACTCTGCTACTAGAGAAATCGCTCTTCGATTCTGTATCGCGTGGGTAGCGATATCGCGGATGCAACTCAATTCCCTACCCTCTATGACATTTCTTCCACCCGAGATCGCGGAATGTTTGTTGTCAATAGCGGCAGACCGGAGTCCTCGCGGTAAAGGCTTTCTTTTCAACACTATTCGAGTTTCCGCTGACTAATTCGTAGCCAACTCGCTATACTTGTCAAAATGGAGAGTTATTACTGCGCAGCTCATGCAGTCCGCCTATGTTCGCAGCCCATTTTCTGCGATCGATGCACGTAATCAAAATATCCAGGCTGCCATGAACACGCTTGAAGGCATTCTGCAGCCGTATGCAGACTCAAGAGTGGACAACAACCAACGCCGTCGCAATCTAGAAGAGATCTTGAAACGAGCAGCAAGCCTCGCTTTCACGTTATTCTCACAGCCCAACTCGTGGAAATTCGATTGGCAGGATGAGGAGAGTTTCAAGTTGGGCAGTTTATGCGTCTTCCCGGCCCTGGTACAAGTGACGAATGAAAATGGAGAAACCGTGAAACCACCTCGAACATTCAGCGAGGCAGTAATTCGACGCCTGGATGAATAAGAAAAGAAAACACAGAGAGACTTGATCAATGAGAAACATATTAGATATATGACGCTTTCAGCCTTGCCTTGGCGTCTCTTCCATGCCAGCCCCCAAATTTGCGGGTCGCACATTTATTATTGGGGCGAAGGTCAGGTGTTTCATGGGAAGGATTCACCAACGAGGCTGGGTGCCAATCTCACTAGGGAGGTTTGGTTTAATTACGGTTACTTTGTCCCATTGGGGTATGTATTCCATCTATATGCCTCGCTTTCGTACCCCAGCGCCCTGCAGGCAGATGACAATCAACAAAATCCCGTTGATGGCTGCGCAACAGACCATTTTCTCCTCTTGTATAACCCTAAACTCTCTCCTCTTCAACAGAAGCGTGTGCCCCCCCTGGACACTGCAGTCCGCACCCTGCCTTTATGTATGCATCCCAGGCCATTGGGACAAGTGTGACATGTTCTACGTATCCATCCAACACTACAAAGGTACATACCACCTAGTAATCACACAAGACGCTTCTATCTGCCGGCTTTGCCAGCTATAAACACTGGGGGCTTCCAATCGTAACACCGCTGACGCGGTATCAAGGCAGTCATACCCGCGCCGTGCTATTTTCGTCACCTACAGTACTTTTGGTATTCCTTCAGTCACTTCGCAATCGCGAACAAAGCGCCCGACTTTCACTACGACATAGGGTTTCATCTACATGATCATCTATCATCATGTTGCCCACCGCTGGTCTCTACCTGCCAGAGACCCTACATCGGAGACACGCCCCTGAGAAACCCGAGACACGAGGCACTGATCGGAAGTATTTTGACAGGAAACCTAGAATCTTCGACCGCAAATCATTTGATCGCAGACCCGCTACGCTCGCTCGCAAATCCATGGATGATGCCCACACCAACAGCATCACTAGTTTCTCTTCGCTACCCACTGTCTTCAACTTCATCGACTTTGCCATATCCCAAGAGGACGTCTCGTCCGATAATAAAGTCTTTGTCAACTTGATCCACCGCGTTCGACACGATGTGAACGAAGCTTTGCGACTGCGCGCCTGCCCCGCCGTTGTTAATTACTGCGAATCAGTCCCAGACAAAGAGACATGGATTGATGCGATTCTTCTAGATGTGAAGAGGGCGCTAAACGACATCGGTGTTTACATGGAAAATGTACGCGTCAGCGTAGACGGCGGTGGCGTGGCAGTCCTGAAGCGAAAATTCGAATGGGTACTCGGACATCACCAGAAACTTGCGACTAGGCAGATTTCGCTTTCTACGTGTCACCAGAGTCTCATGGCTGCGATCAGTCTGATGCAGCAGGTCGAGCTTTCGAACGATCAGGGAAGCTATGAATTGGAACGTACCACGCCAGACTGGTTAGAGGAGCCTGATCGACCGTGGATGCAGGGTGAGGGTGGATCTATCATGCGCAGTCCATATTCGAGGCAAAAATGGAGGTTGAGCCACAGGAATATGTCACTTCCGAGCATCATGGTATCCGAGCCCGAGGGACTCGAGCCTGCAGGCATGTTGATGTTGAGAGGGTTTCCTATCTATCATCACTGACAATTCTCCAGTCCAATCGGTAAACGATATTCCTGTAGAGCTTCCTGGAAGTACACCACATGATCTTGCAGACCCGGACAACTGGGACTTGTATGCCCCTCCATTGAAACCAATGCGATCCTACGAGCAGATCAGGCCGCAAACCTCAATGGACCAACTGCAACCAAGCTTGTCTCTCGACGAGACTCAAACACGAAAATCACTAGACCTAATGAGACCGAGAGCTCTGTCGGAGCAAATCAGACCACGATCATCGAGGGAGCAAATTAGGCCCCGTCCTTCTTTTGAAGAATACAAAGCAAGACCTTCATTTGACCAAATCAGCCCGCTTCCAATCCTCAACGAATCAAGGGTCGACCTCATCGACCGTACCGACTCCAATGCATCTATCAACAAAGCTGCCACAATACCGTTGGCGGCTAAGCGATATAGAGCCAAACCCGTGAATGTCCGCAATAAAGGGCCTATCAAGAATCGCTCGGCCACCCTGGACACACAACTGCCGTATATACCAGCTCATTCCTCCCTCATCATGGAGCTCTCCCGCTGGGTCTTACCTAGTGCAAAAGGAAGCGACGAATCGACAGACATGGACACTCCTAGCACATCTGTGGCTTCTTCGCCAGTCGCACCAAGTTCTCCGCCATCCATTCCGGAATCGCGATATGCCGTATTACCATCAGTCCGTTCCATGGTCACTGCTTCTGCATTCCCAACACCAATGTCCACGGCCAACATCTTGCCTTTGCAGATTGTTTCTTCCCCACTCGAGTACAGTGCAGACTCCTTCACTGCACATCAATCGACAGGGTCGCTTCGAACAGATAGCAACAGTCCTGCAAGAGAAGTCATCCCTGTATGTCAATCGCCGACAAGCTCCAACATGCAGAAGAGCCCACCAACTTCGATCAGGAGCATACGTCCATTCAACCGGAAACGTATCAGAAGCGCGACTAGTTCGTCTATTGAGCGACAAACAAGGAGCGAGTCTGTCAATGACACTTCCCTGCCCCCTGAAATTGCAGCACTGCACAAGCACGCTGAAGAACCAACAGAGGTTAGATCGGAGGGTTCAGACCCAGTTGGGTCAACAACTTCAGAAAGACCACCTCCAGCTAAACCGCCCGTTGCAACAGTTTTGGAATGGGCGTTGGGCGTCAAGGCGCCGACCATCCAACCTCTTTCTCCGTTGTCCCCACTCGAGTATCGCGTCACAAACTCTATATCCCGCTCACCGACAGCAAACCATGCAAAGGAACCCGCATCACTAGCTGACACTCGACCCGTGATATCGGTCGAAAACAAGCTAGAAGCACGCCCTCCAGTTGCAAAAACGCCAGAACCAACCTCCCCGGGTGCGAGTTCTCCCGTACCAACCATACCATTCGCGACCGGCCCAGCAGCTAGCCTCTCATCAGCAATCGTACCGGTAGCCGATGTGCCCAAGCCCTTGATCGGTCAATCGAAGAGGAGAGCAGCGCATGCTAGGAGAATGCAATTGGCATATGGAACAGCAGGCGAATAGATGGTGAGATGCCAGGATGGATTAGTGTTGTATGCATTTTTCTTTTTAACGCGGGATACCCAGAATGTGTTTGTACGACCTTTCAGTCGTTTGTGATTTTTCTCTAATATATCTCCTGTCTGGTTTGTGGTACATGGGCAATAAGTGGCAAGCAAGACTTGGGTCGAAATTCCGTGTCACGAATCACGTCTATCTCATGGTTCACGCACTCCGTTTCCCGGTCGAGTTCTCGATATCGTACAGTACGTACAGGAAGGGCCTACTACACGTGATCTACAAATTCACCTTTACGAGCACTCGTTAATTACCATAATTAACTAATAGCTGATATCTCTCCGAGCACTTAAATCAGGCACAGCCGGACTCCGGGTATCAAAGGTATATGGCTTGACAACCCATGTCCAAGCCCCTACATACGGCTGAATAACTAACGATCGTCCTCTGATTGGCGCAAAACACGGACCGAGTAGTTTCCAAAGGAATAGATGTCAGTAATCAACGTACATTTCCAGGCAAATGTTAGTAATTAACACCTCCACATGTATGTATAGAAGGTCCATTAGTTACGTTTGCCACTATTAATTGGGTAGGGGCCGTTTCCCCTTACATACCAGATGCAAGGTACTATCATTCCGCATATGATATGCGACGAATTGTTTGGAGCATTCTAACCTATCCAACTCAAGGCTCCGTTCAGCTCCATCAAGCAGTCCGAGACCCATTCTAACCACATGTTCCCACAAGCAGATACATCTCATCAAGTCCGCTTGGGATGCGGCTTGCATGGTGGCTTACGGTGCGTGGCGGGATTCCATTCAGCTCTCCCTAAGAGACGAACAAGATAAGTTCAATGTGCGATATACACCGCTCTTCGTACCTATGTGTAACTGCAATAGTGATACGAGGCCGAGTAAGGCTTAGCAAAGACTACGGACTTGATTATTAAAAATGCTGGCTCCACCCTTCGTCGGGCGCGAAAAAAGGGCTTCCTCTCAATCACCAACATTCGAGTGCTGTTGTGAGTGATATTCGTCCAATTCACCGAGGACAGCTCTGCGGAAGCCACCTCGTACTCTTACCTTTTTTTTTATTTATTTATTTATTTGACAACACGCTTGCAATGGTGTCTTTCTCTGTCACACTTGTGGCGCTGGTGTGGAGCCTTGGTCAGGTTGCCATGGTGGGGGCTTCGTCGATTGCGACTTACAACGAGACGAAATGTATGAAAGGGCTGGAGAACATGAACGGGCCAAACGGTTATCCAGAGGGTATATGTACTCTGCTGCCGTTGAAAAGTTTCCAAGCCTTTCAGATCCAAGGGTTGGATCCTGGATGTGGAGGTGAGTCCACTGCCCACTCTTGCACACACACACACACACACACACACAGCTCACTCGATGAAGAAGGAAAATCCAATAACATGAAACGATAATAGTCACTCTGTATGGCGAAGACACCACCTCGGATCCTTGCTCTTCAGATGTAAAGATTCTAGGCAAAATCGCCACGTGCTACAATGCTACATGGGTCTACTACAGTATCGACGGTTGCGACATTCCTAGCATAACACCATCGCCGACGTCTATATCCTTGCCCTCATCCACATCACTGCCAATCTCCTCCTCACCAGCTTCGTCATCTACATCGTCCTCGGGCTCGGCATCGTCGCCTTCAGCCACCCCGGCGCCGGCGGCATCCTCGAATCGCCTCTCTCTCATAATAGGCGCCTCCATTGGCGGCGTCGGAGCCGTAGCACTCATGGCCATGGCCGCACTCCTCTTCGTCCGACATCGACGGTCGCGCTCCAACACGGCTCCGCCAGTACCCCCCGCGTACGAATTGCCAAACGATCGAGGCGTGCTGGAAGCACCGCGGGGCGAGAAAACAATCCCCAAGGAACTATGGGCACACGATCCAGTGCAAGAGATGGGCAGGAACAGCGTGCACATTCCGCCCGTGGAGCTGGCGGGGGACGATGGCAGCGCGGGCGAGCAGGACAAGAAGAACATGGCGCCGCTCACCAAGGCGCACATGTCGTCGAGGGACTACGAGTAGGAAACGACGCGAGGGGGGGGGAATTCGGGAAGCAGGGGAAGATGGATGGATGGATATCATGAATGCTGAACGATGGACGGAACGCTGGATACGCTGGACCGATTCCTTTCTCTCTTACTGTACAGTAAGTAAAATTAGTATTGCAATTCGGCACTGTTTTGCCCGGCGACATCATGGCCGCAGTGCTGCGAGCGAGATTTATGCATAGATTTTCTAGGTGCCAGCCTTTTTTC
>MU005790.1:387364-406256 GCA_010093715.1 Pleomassaria siparia CBS 279.74
TAACATTAACTATACCTACCTGCCCCTGCTGCTAACGCGTCTATTACTGTAGATTACAGTAATATTTCTCTGCTAATAGCACTAACATTAACTACACCTACCTGCCCCCGCCGCTAACGCGTCTATTACTATAGATTATAGTAATATTTCTCTGCTAATAGCACTAATATTAACTACCTTACCTGCCCCTGCTGCTAACGCGTCTATTATTGTGTATTACAGTAAGAAGTCGCTAGCAATAGCACTAATATTATTTCTACCTACCTGCCCTAGCTACTAACGCGTCTATTATTGTGTATCACAGTAATATTTCTCTGCTACTAGCACTAACGTTAACTACCTTACCTGCCCCCGCTGCTAACAGGTCTATTACTGTGTACTTATAGTAAGAAGTCGCTGCTATAGGCACTACTACTAACTACACGCATGTGCTATTAGCGCTAACAAGTCTATTACTGTGCATTACTGTAGGGAATTCCTACTATAGGCACTACTACTAACTATACGCGCGTGCTACTACTGCTAAAGAGTCTATTATTATGCATTACTATAAGGAATTCTAGATATTATACGTAGGTGCCTTTTATTATGCTGTATAGTATCTACCTTGCAGCGTTACACTGTATAGTATAGTCGCAAAACCAAGTACTATTATCTTATACTACGGAGAGTTTGCTTTTATTTATTTAACAACTAGTTGCTATTATATATGCCTATTATTATAGGGTCTTGTCTAGCGCGTACCCTCTATATTTACATCGTTATTATTATTATCTACCCTTCCTACAGACTCTAAATCTAATGCTGCTGTACGTTTAGGTGCTTATCCTAATTGCGTCTGCTAGGGCTTGTAAACTATTATCTACACGCATTACGTTAGCCTAGTTCGCAATAGCAACACTATAATAAGTCTTACCTTTCTAGTTAGTTAATTTCTTAGTAACTACTATGTTATACATTAGTCTGTTATTATAATACAGGCCGCATCTGCTGGCAACCTATGTGCCTCTGTAGGTGCTACTAACTCTTGCAAACTAGCAGCTGGGTACGTTTACGTATTTATTTAGATCTCTACTACTGCGGCTTTTAGTCTGTTATCTAACTAGTTAACGTTATCCTCTATAACTATAAGGTTCTAGATAGGATTGCGTTTCTCTATAATAATATAGACTGCGTCTGCCAGCAACCTATGCGTAATTATAGGGACTACTAGGTATTCAGCGCAGCTCTATATGCAGTAGTACTTCCCTGCTAATAGTATCCTATAGCTAATAAGGTTCCTAGTAATAGCAGTCCTAAGGGCTCTAACGTCTAGGCTATCCTACGTAATTTTGCCTATTACGTGCTTAAGCTTATCTACTAGGCCTATATCCCTCTCGCACGTTATAGCACTTAATAAATCCAGGTAAAACAGCAGCTTTAAGGGGTTATTATAGCTATATACTACTACCCTTACGTACTCTAACTAAAAGTCCGTAGCCCTAGTTGTGTACTCTATCTCCTTAGTTAGACGTGCCCTCTTAAATAGTAATTCCTCCTCCTTATACTCTACGGGTAAATCTGTGCTTTACCCTTGCTTTGCAGTTAACGTTAGTTTAGCGCGCCTAGAGTTTATAATATTAGGGCTAAGTTTAAAGCTTATGCTAGCTAAATTCTGTCTAAGCTTTATAGTAGTATTATTATTACTAGGTCTGTTATAGAAGTAAGCGTTATTCTTATAGAGACCCTTAGCATTCTAACTAGCTGCGTTAATTAGGCTAAGCATGTTATTATCTATTATGTGTTTGTCTGCTATATAGGCGTCCTCTATCGTGTAGGTAAGATAGTAAGTTCTACACCTGCTAGACCTCTACCTTAGCATTATTAAGGCTGGCGGGTTTGCAGGCAACGTTCTTATAGTTAGAACTGTTAGTGCTGCTGTTGCAGCTGGCGCTGTTAACGTTAGGTGTATTGCTACTAGTAGTAGTGTTAGGGTAATTGTAGTTGTCGCAATCGTAGTTAGCGCGCTTGTAACAGGGGTAAGGCTAGGGGTGTTAGGGCGGAATATAAAGCTTTTAGTAGTAACAGAGCAGTTAGTTATTTGTGTTATTGTTAGATAGATCTTAGAGAGAAAGACGTAACTAAATATTAGTAACGAGCATGCGCTAGTCCAATTTAGGCTACTAGCTTCTGCCCGTCTGCGCTATGTGTTTAACTCTCTCTTACTATGTTGTACGTTATATTATGCGTGTTTATTATAGGTTACTATAAACACGCGCTGTGTAGATAAGTGTATTTACTAGTATACATATAACTACTACGTACTCGTCTGTAGCGCGTTATAGGTAATTACACTAGTTTAGGCTTAACTTTGTCTTGTCTATCTTACGCCTATAATAGACTCTTACGTCTTATATCCTTTAACGCTCTCCGCCTCTCTATAGCGTGCTGTAGCTAGGCTGCCTAGCACTTCTTGCGCTTGCAGTCAGGTAGCTGTGTATATTATCGTCCTTGCATCTGCGCCTTATATAAGTGTGATAGCTGCTGTAATATCTATATTTGCTAGGCTTTCTACTTCCCTATAGTAGCGTATTTATAATAAGTTATAGTAATATTTATATAGTGTAGTTGCGTCCGCCCTATAGGGATAGCAGCTAAGTGTTTCTTGCGTGCGTAGACTTAGAACAGAACCGCATCTACTATAGATCTAGGTGTTAGTTAGTTACTATATATACTAATTGCGTAGATACGCTTAGCTAGAAGAATAGTGTTCCTCTTAGCCCGCTAGTAAGTAAGTATACAAGCTACGTCTGGTGTTTATAGGCAGTGTAATTAAGGTAGCGTTAATTAGGCCTAGGGTTATTAGGCCTAAGCAGTGCACTGTATAGGTCTAATGTGTTTAACTAGTATGTTAAACAGGGCATTGTTAAGATACCGTGTCTAGGTTAGTTAACCTAAGTGTCCTTGTTGTATGCAGGCGTTGTAGGTAGCTGTAAATTACTATAGATTACTATAGGAGCTTGCCCTGTCCTACGTTTCCCTTAGAGTATATATTTGCAAACCCTGTCTTCTATATAGATATATAGTCTGCTTCTAGCAGTGTTATGTTAGATGCTAGCGTTAGATGTAACTATAGATTACTATAAGTTACTGTAAGAGCTTGCCCTAGCCTACCCTTTCCTTAGAGTATATATTTGCAGACCCTAATTTTAGTCTAAGCATATAGTCCGCTATATACAGCGGCGTCGTATGCTAGCACTAAAAGTAACACTAAATAACTATAAGTTACTGTAAATAGCCTTATCCTACCTTGCTCCCGCAGTAAAACCTTGCAGACCCCGTGTTTAGGTTAAGCATATGTTAATATAGTATATTATACTTAGTAGGGTAATTTACTATAAGGTTAGCATTATTATTATTATACAGTATAGCTTATATCTAGACTAGACTATAATGCGTAACAGTTATCTAACTCTATAGTTTTCCTATTAGAGTATATTATAGGTTTAGTAGTATTGCGTGCGCAGGCGCGTTATGTATAGGCTCCCTCCTAAACGCCTTAAAATATTACAGGATGCGTAGCGTCTATAGCTTTAATTAAAGTAGTAGTAAATTAGAGTCTGCCTTACTCTAGATAGAGTATCCTTAGTTACCCTGCGTGATACCTAGCTTAAGTAGCCTTCTAGGGGCTTAACGTAGTTCTTGTACACAGTCTTCTTCTAAGAGCATTTATACCATATTAGGGTCTCTAGTGCTAATATTGCCTGCTAGTGCAAAGGTATAGGCAGGAGCGCCCTAGCTAGATCCTTAGGGGCGAACAGCGTAATAATGTGCTTAATAAGGTTAGCTAGGTCCACGTCTATTACCTCCTTATTAGTTAGGTTAACAAACTAAGTAAGATTTTTAGCTAGGCAGATAACGCCTATATTCTGCAGCGCTATAGTAAGGGACTTAATATAGCTGTAATTAAGACCTTTAGGCTAAGGACTAAAGTATTCCTAGAAGACAGTACTATAGGTCTAACAATTATATATGCTTTGCTTCTGCAGGTTGTCTTTCTAGGCTTAGCAGCCCTAGTAGAGAGCATAGTAGATATTTATCTTGCAAATAGGATCCTAGTTAAGGAGCAACAGACGCACTATAAACTCCAGCTAGTATTACTAGTAAAGGAGCTTCTAATTCGCAGTAATGCTATTAGTGCAGGGCTAGTAGAAAGGGGGATTATCTAGGAGGAAGAACTTAACCCTGTATGCTGGTTAGCGTGTGGGAATTGTATAGTGTCTAAGGAAGGAACCTTAGATTACAAAGGTAAGAAACAATGCTATAGGGCTATTACGTGCTATAGTATTAAGATTATCCTAGGTTCTGCTAACGCTTTACTCCTTACTTACTTACGCTGTATTCTGCAGCCTTCCTTACTCCTCTAATAACAACTATACCGTTTTCTTGTGCGCAGAGAAGCTATCTAGGAGCAATAGGACCCTTCTCCTAGCTATCTTTGCATTAAACCAGCGCAACTATTCTACTATTATTACATAGGTTATCTACGCCTTCCTATTACTACAGTATACGCAGGGTAAATTAGCAATTACTGTGTTATCTTTACTACTAAGAGCGCAAGGGCTCTTTACCTTGCTAATAAACTAGGGGTCTAACTTATTACTACTATTAGCGTTGTAACAGAGAGTTATAGTAAGTCTTATTTCCTCTCTCTTTTCTAGTTTAGCTCCTGTTGCGAGAGTCTATTTAGGCGTTAGCCCGTAGAACAGCGTAGCCTTGTCTATATTATAGCAATCTTAACGCGCATAGCTTTAAGTCTTTTCCCTTAGCTTACTTATTCTATCCTCTACCTTATCCGCCTGTATTAGCGCTAATAGAGCCTTACTATGTCGCCCTACCTTCTATATCATGTTGCGCTTCTAATAATATCATATATATCTACTTAAAAACCTAGGCATTAGCTTACTAGCGCAGCTTAGGAGCCTCTGCTACAGCGTTTTTGCAGTCTCTTATATTATGTGTTCTACGTATAACTACTTAGCACTTAAACAGGTTAATTTACGCTCCTCTATACGCCCTCTACTTACCTGTAATAGGGCACCTTGTTAACTGCGACCGCATATGCTACTCAAACAACGCAGCCTTAAGCTCTAGCTACTTAGGGTTGCCTGTATGCTTAACCTAATAGACACTTAGGTAGAAGTTGTTATTACTTACGCTGGCGCAATTCGTGCTAAGACTGTTAGATATAGTTAATTAGGATATACAGCAGCAGAACTAGGTAGACGCCTACTTAGCAAGCGCCTTTAGTTTTAACAGCAGGTTCTTTTTGTAGTGCTGTTAGATTGCCTGTTGCTCCTCCGTATTAATACCGTTGCGACGTCTACGATTAGGAGTAGCATAAACAGGCATTAGTAATAGCAGTTAACTGTAGTTAGGCAATAGGTAGTAGATACTACTACACTAATAGGCCTGTGTGCACCCTATATACACCTCTCTGTGTCCGTTAATCCCTATTATATAATACCCTAGGGATTTGTATTTATATTATGCCCTAACACTAATGCTACTGCGAGTTTAATAAGTGCCTACTCTAATCACCCTTCCCGTAGCAGTTTTACAGTAATAACACAGTAACTTGTCTTACCTCTCTAGCTAGTTGCCCTCTTAGTAACTATTATATTCTAGGTAAGCGTGCGTTCTAGCGTTGTGTGTAGTTGCGCGTCTAGCTAGGTTATTACAGTATTAGCTAGCCCCTACAGGTTAACGTGCTTTATGTTAGTCTTACGGTACGCAATATAGTTTTATAGAGGTAGGCAAATTAGGCTGCAATATAGGCAAATGCTTCTATTTTCTCTAGTAGTGTATAACGTTACTCTATTAGCTAGTATATCTCCCTCTAGTATTATAGGTTACGTTATATTGCATTTATTATATCTAGTGTGTTATTTGCGTCCCTGTTGCTATTTACAGTTGCAGCTTATAGGATATTATTGTGTGTATTCTTATATATTTAACGCGTAGGGTTGCTAGTAGTAGATAAGCTAGTTATATTACACCTGCTGTTAGATATGCCCTTTTATATGCGCGTTGTTAACAGTAGTTTAGGTATAGTAAGGCTTGCTTTAGCGCTCTTAGCTGCGCAGCATTGCGCTACGACGATTTGTTAGTAAGAACACGTGTGCGCACGTTAGAGCTAAAGTGCCTATATATGCGCTAGTTTGAGTTAGGTTGCGTAAGGGCCTTCCTTTCCTTACTGTAATTTACTATGTTTACTCCGTCTACCTGCTGCGAGGATGCGTTAGGCGATATGCCTATATATACGCTAGTTTAAGTTAGGTCACGCAATAGCCTTCCTTACTGTAATTTACTATATTTATTCTATCTACCTACTACAAGGATGCGTTAGGCAATATGCCTATATATACGCTAGTTTAAGTTAGGTCACATAAGGGCTATCCTTACTATAATTTACTGTGTTTATCCTGTCTGCCTACTGCAAGGATGCGTTAGGCAATATGCCTGTATATACGCTAGTTTAAGTTAGGTCGCGTAATAGCCTTCCTTACTATAATTTACTATGTTTATCCCGTCCACCTACTGCGAGGATGCGTTAGGCGATAGGCCTATATATACGCTAGTTTAAGTTAGGTTGCATAAGGGCTATCCTTACTATAATTTACTATATTTATCCTGTCTGCCTACTGCAAGGATGCGTTAGGTAATATGCCTATATATACGCTAGTTTAAGTTAGGTCGCATAAGGGTCTGCCTTACTATAATTTACTATATATATCCTTGCACATGCAAATGCGTATTATGCAGTTAAGGAGACTTCTAGTTAATGTAGTGCTATATATGTATTACGCCGTGCCCGCGTAGATCCCAGCGTATGTCTGCTTAAGCTTGCAGTCACTCTAATTACAAGCATTATCTGTGTGTTTTAAGATACTATTTAGTGTATACTATTATTATGTCTAAGTTCTAAGATATATTACTATAAGTTAAGGCACCCCCTATGCTTACTAAATATTACACAGCGCGTTAAACACGTAGTTGTTCTTATCCTCTAGCATATTACTGCTGTTATCTATCTCCACGTCGCCGTCGCCTAGCACTATTAAGGACACCTTGCCGTTAGCCTGTAACCTTAACAACACGTTGTTATTAACAAGCTGTTTGTTTCTCTAGCGGTATATAGTATTAACGTCTACTAGGGAGCGCGTGTTCTAGTACTGTTGTATGTAGATAGTTAGTTTAAGCTAGCTAAATTAGTTTAGACGTGCCTTAAACTATTTAAGTTTGTCAGACTGCAGGTGTGTGTTAACTACGACAACGTGATTTGCGCCAGTTATGTTTACGCCCTCTGCTAACACGTTAATAGTGCACACAAAGTATTAAGTCTTTAATACTAACGTATTAAAGACGTTAATATACTATGTGCGCGTCTGTTAGCTTATCCTAGCGTAGATAGTTGTTACTGTTTAGTTTTTAATTGCTGCCTCGTCCTTAGTCTTATAATAACTCTTGCTAAAATACTTTGCTAGTCCCTGCTATTATTAGCTAGGCTGTATACTATGTATACTTAATATGTGTTAATGTAAACTTACAATTGCGTATAGGTGCCTAATTACTAGCAGGCGTACACCTATTATGCATTTGTTCCTTGCACTATCTAATTACTTACCTATCTTATTAGTTAACTCCAGGCAGGCAACGTACCTTATAAGCTCCGCCTACTTCTTATTACCCTTAATAATCTTATTAAAGTCCTTGTATAGTAGCGAAGTAGCTAGATTATCTAACTATGTCCTAATATTATCTGCGCAGAGGCTGTTATATTTCTTGTTACGCGCTAGCTATTGCACTAGACTAGGCGTAGTGCTTACTAGCATAACATTATAGTACCTAGAGAAGGCTAAGCGTTCCCTTCTCTTAGGCTTTAGCTTATTCCCTAGGTTGCGCTTCTACTTTATTACTGCGTCGCGGTATTATGTGTCTCGCTCCTTATTAAGGTCCGTTGTTAGCCTTATTAGGAAGTTAGCGTTGTTGTTACTATATTAAAGTGCTATAGTATCTTCGTTAACAGTAATGTTCGCAGTTTCTAGTAAGGGCTTTCCGTCCAGGCGTAGGGTGTCCTAGTCCCTCTTAATAATAAACACCTTAATAATTTCTGCTAAGGTCTGCGTAAACGTCCTAAACGCAGGCGTACGTACAATTATGTCTAGAGTCTAGCTTTTAGTAAGGGCAGATAGGGTTAACTAGTAGTTCTAGAGGAATTTTGCATAAGGTCTAAGTGCCTTTAGGTTGTCCTCTACCCCTAGGGCTTTGTGTGCCTATGCAGACAGGAATTAGAGGCACTTAGTTCGCGTCTCCTTATTAGGGACTACATCTCCTTTAACTGCTTTATACCTATTAGCCTAGGGCGCCCTAGAGAGTAGAAGTCTAATATAGTTAGCTAGAGTAGCTAGGCCGTTTTTGCAGATTATACTACTTAGCATCTAGTAATAGAAGTAAGTAGATATAGATTATTTACAGTTCTGTAGACTAGCTATAGTCCTTAGAGTTATGCTCTTATTCTAGTAATTATAGGCCTCGTCCTATATAAACAGCAAACAGTCTAGGACGCAGCCTAAGCTAGCCTGCTCTAGAAATTTCTTCCTTAGCGCAGTAGCTTGTATGTAGTAGATATAGCTAGTAATGCAGTTAGCTATAACTTAGGGCGTCGTAAGTATAATATACTATTTTGCGGCGTAGCCTGCATGTTAGTATGTCGCATCTAATAGGGGCGCCTCTATAAGGCCTACTCTGCGAGTTTAAGCATAGCTATATATTAGTATTAGTAGTACTAGTTTACTATCCTTATCTTTTCGCGCTTTCTATTAAGTAATTACCGCCCTAAAATCTAGCCGTCTGCAGAATAGCTGTTAGTCGTCTAGCAGTGTCTTACGTATAACTGCGTGCTCGCAATATTAGGGGCGCTTAGGGCCTATACTATGCTAGTACTCTAGTTTGCCCTTATTAAGTTTAGCAACCTTAACTACCTGTTCTTCCTATTCTTGCATAGGACCCCTTAATGCTTGTTTCTTCGCGATTAACAGCGTATTATTATAGTCTACCTAGATCCGCAATAGTATAAAGGCGTCTAACAGGATTAGCGCATTATTAAGAAGGTCTTTAAGGCATTTCACCTACTCTCCTCTAGTCTAGGCAAGTACGCATATAAAGGCGGGTCCGCTCTGCATCTTCGCCTTTAAAGGGTATATAGGGCTAGTTTAAGAATAAGGACACGGCAGTAGGGCTAACGCCTATAATAGACACGGGTTATTCTCTGTATCATAGTCCTTAGGGTAGTGTTTGCCCTTAAGACCTTTCTCCCTAGAAAGCTTTACGGCTTGCTGTAGGTAAATAATCTAGTATTTAAGTATCGCATAGCTTGCAGCAGGGTAGGTTTTACCTACACCTATTAACAAGCTATCTACGCCTCTACCTAATTCTATGCTCTAGAATAGCATTTTAGATAGGCTTAACTACTAGTGTGCGTACAGTCTAGCCCCTAGTGCGAGCTTCTACGTAGCTAGGTATAGTATAAGTTTATATAATATAGTAAGTACGTTAAAATCTATACTAAAGAGCATAATAGCCTGTCTGTAGTTGCGTTCTAATATGCAAGAGGCTACTGCAGCAACGTCCGTTAAGATTTGCGCGTTTGCCCTAGCCTTACATTAGTCTTACTGTTACTATAACAAAAGCAGCTTTAAGGTAACCTACAGGCGTATTGCCTCTGTCTCTGCCTTATTCTTTTGTTCTATAATATTAACGTCGTAGCCTTAGATCTAGTCTAGGTAAGCCTTCTACCAGGCCTTAAGTATTTTAATTAGCTCGTCTTTAGTCTGCTTCCTCTGCTTAGCTCTTTCCCGCTTATTATAGTTATTCCCGTGTGTGTAGACTAGCTAGGTAGGTATTATTAGTTAGTCTGTGCGCCGCGTTATTAGTAGATTTATAGTAGATTACATTAATATGTGCGCCTTACCTGCAGGTTTAAGGGTAGGGCTGCAAGGGGGCGTCTCTGCCTTACCTAGACTAGTTAGGCCCTGTGTAGTTAGGTTGTCTGTGCACGCGTAGTTAGTAGATTTACAGTAGATTACAGTAATATGTGCGCCTTACCTAGGAGCTTAGGGTATAGTTTACGTAAGATTATCTCCCTCTTAGCTATATCCCCCTTACAAACTGCGTTGCAGAACTGCCTAAAATTATCATCTATATACCTAGTTAGCGCGTAGGATCTACTATTATAGTCTGTACTACCTTCTTTAGTAACTAGATAGTGTGTAATTATAAAGTTCTATTACTGTTTATTAGTAAGATATGCGTTGCGCCCTGCGTTAGCCAGCGTCTCGTCTGTTATAACTTTAATAGGGAGTAGTATAGTTACGTCCTACACATTATATTAGTCTAGCTGCAAATCCTTACTAACTTAGCGCATAGCAAGCAGACTACTATTAACCTTGCAGTAAAAGGCGTTAAAGTCTAAGCTGCTGTGTTTTATCTTGCCCTATATATAACGGCTGACGATATCCTTATACTTTACCTTAACTACAGAGGACACCCTTAGTAAGAAGAGTTAGTACCTGTTTAGCAAGACAAAGAAGTTTATCCGCGTTAATAAGAATAGTAGGGCTGTTAACAGTAAGGGCTTAGCAGATGTGCTAAAGATACTTAGGCGAGACATTACTATCGCCCTAGCGCTCCTGTTTAAAGCAGTAGAGCCCTGTCTAGACTGCTTTACTAGCGTTGTTAGCCTTAATTTATTATTAGTTTTGTTCTTAATACTTCTACTACGTTTGCTACGTTCGTTGCGTTCGCGGAAGTTAGGGTTCCCCCTTATATCCTTATTAACAAACGTCTAAAGACTATTAAGCGCGGCATCCTTCTATTCAGGCGGCAGCTTATTAAAGTAGGGAGTAAAAGTATCGTCTTTAGTAACAGCGTCTAACACGGCCTTTTTAGCTGCCTTGAATTTACTACCCTAGGTAGAGTACGTTGCCCTGTTAAGCAGTGTTAGGTCCTGCTTAGCTTCTTTAGTCATGGACGTAATTATTACCTGCACAATATTATCTAACCTAAATCCCTGTTTTAGCATTTTTATTAGCATGTTGCCTTTTAGGTTAGTAGCTGCTTCTTTTGCAAACTACTCTAGAGTCCTAGGGGTTAACAACAGGTCTATATTTCTATTACCCTAGTTATTAGCCTTTATAGACTTCCCGCCCTTCTGTCTCTTAGTAGAGCCCGCTATTATAACTGTGTTGCTACTAGGGCTACTAAACTATTTAATAAGCGTTAATATACTACGCACTCTGTTTAGTAGGGTAGGATATATATACCTTAGGTGTTCTAGAACTATCTTACGCAGTGTAGGTACGCTATATAGGTCTTTATCTATAGCGTTAGAGTATTAATCGCGCGTAGTTTGCAAATTAGAGGCAGAGGTAGTAGAGTGTATGCAGTAAAGTAGGTGTAGAGTGTAAGTAGTAGATATAGGGTAGAGGTAGTAGAAAGTAGGTTATAGAGTAAGGTAGAGTTAGTAAGGTAGAAGTAAGAGGGGATCTATTGTTGTTTTATGTTCGCGGACAATAAAGAGAAGTCTTAGCAGCGCACAGGCTGTGTTGTCCTTATCTGCCTCTTTCTTTATATATCTGCCGTGACGTCTGCTTTGTCTTAGAAATGCCTAGGGGTTAAGGGCGTAGGTTACCTGCTGTAGTGTATATAAGTCGCAGTAGGATAGTAGGAGAAGTATTATTACAGACTTACTGTAAATTTTATATTACTATAGGCCCGTAGACGCCTACTATTACCAGCCTAGTATATTAGTTGCGGTATAATAGTAGGCAGAATAGTTGTTATAGGCACACTATAGGTTATATATTACTGTAAGTCCTGCGTTACTATAGTTCTGTTAATACCCACGATTATTAGCTAGCGTATTAGTTGCGGTGTGTTAGTAGGCAAGGCGCTGTTGCAGACTTACTGTAAGCTTTACCTTACTATAAACGCGTTAGTAACTATATTAATATGTAGTTGTATTAGTTGCGGTTAGCTAGTGTATGCACGTGCTATTGCAGGCTTGCTATATATTAGGACACACTGTAAGTCTAGGTTACTGTGCGTTTAGACGTACTACAGACTTAGACTTGCAGTAAGCTTATACTACTGTAGGTGCAAACTCGCATTAGGTTTACACTTACTATAACCTAAACTTACTATAGGTTAGAACTTGCGTTAGGTTAGACTTACTATAGGTAGACTTACTGTAGACGGACTTACTGTAGATAGACTTACTATAGATAGACTTACTATGCGTAGGCTTACTATAGATAGACCTACTATAGGTAGACTTACTATAGACGGACTTATAGTAGTTAGACTTACAGTAGACGGGCTTACAGTAGACAGACTTACTATGCGTAGGCTTATAGTAGTTAGACTTATAGTAGACGGACTTATAGTAGACGGACTTACTGTGCGTAGGCTTATAGTAGACAGACTTACAGTAGGTAGACTTACAGTAGTTAGACTTACAGTAGATACAATAATAACTACAGTTACTAACGGGGTAGAGACTGTAGCAGGGGACAGGATAGAGAGTATTAAGTAGAGATAGTAAATAACAGAAGAGACAGAGTAAGAGTGTATATATAACAGTCAGACAGCAAATAAACTAGATAACAGATAAGAGAACGTCCTACAGAAACGCAAGAGAGCCACCTTAGACTGCAATAGGGTGTACAACTAGGCTAGACACGCTAATACCTAAGGATAGAAGCCGCGCTTATAACAGGTGTTAGTTACGTGCTTACGCTTGCACGTTTGCTCTATAGTCTTATATTGCAACACTAGTAATACACTAGCAAGATGCAGTAGGCAACGTACTAGCAGCTATTACCTTTTTTACTTTTTATACGCGTCTATATATTATTTGTTATCCTCTAAGAATATTAAGCTGTATACAGCGTTGTACTTATTAAAGTCTACAAAGTTATTAATTAGGAACTTCCTAGTATAATTAGCTAGTATAACGTGCGCCGCTCGCAGCAGCTGTCCTACTAAGTAACACTTTAAGCTACTTAAGAATAGACAGGTTCTGCTATTAGGGTTAGGCTACGCCTAGAATTTAAGCATTCCATAAACCTTATTATGTTTAGCGCTATTTGACACCTGTAGCATAGTTATCGCTATACCTACAAGTGCGCAAGGTAGACTATTGCTATAAGTGCTAGCAAGGTCGTGCGTCTGGAATATTAACTAGACTTAGCCTATACGCTTACTATGTAATAGGTTAGACCTACTAGAAGCATAATTATATTCTTGCACCTATGCGTTATACCTTATCTACTCGCCTCTGCGTTGCTAGTTTAGTGCACACCTAAGAATAGCTTATAATTCGCCTATTAGGTCTACGTCTGTCTTGCTATTAGCCTTCTAGTACTTTATAAAGGGAGAAATAGCTATTAGGTAGTTATAGACCTAACTATAGTCTAATTCCCGCCTGTCTGCCTTATCTCTGTAAGCCGTAGACCTAGCAGTTAGTCCCCTTAATTCTTGTATAAATACGGCAACTGCTGCTGCAAAATCCAAAATGTTACAGTAATTAGCCACGTGCTTTACAGTAGTCTATACTAACGGGGGGAGATTTAGTCTAAATGCAGTAGTTAGCTAGCATAAAGGCTACCCTAACCTTTTTAAACTAATTAGGCTTATTACATATAGTACTTAGGCCTCTAGTAGGGTAACGTAGTCCTAAGTCCCTATTACAGCGCTGCTTATAGCGTGTCTATCTAGATACTGCAACCTTATTAATCTTATATTATGCATACATATCTGCGACATTATGTCCTTCTTATTAGTTAAACTAAAGAAGACCTTTACTAGCTACATGTGTGCTGCCTCTATATATAAACCTGTGTTAAAATTATGCAGCGCGCTATACTACTTAATTACCCTAATATAGTGCGTTACGTTATAGAATTTTAGTATGTTCTAGATAGTATTCCCGTCTGCATCCTAGGGTTAGTACTTTTAAAGCTTGTGTTTATATGTGTCTATGCGTTTTAGGGCGTCTAGGAGGTAGCTAAGGGTGTCCTCGTCGTGACTGTAATAATAGGCTAGGATTACGAAATCGCAGATTGCCTTTAGATACTAGAGCGCGTTAGGGGCATCCTTTTTAAGTAAGGGTGCATGTACTAGCACAGCCTATCTTATTATAGCTTTCTGCTTATTCCTAGTCTACTGTAAAATCTAACTATAGGTAGTGTAGTTAAATATCTTTAGGCTAGGGTAATGCAGCACGTTGCAGTAGTTATTGTCTAACTTATAGCAGCCTATTATTAAGAGGTTCTTACTAGACTTGCTGTAAATATCTCTAATAAGTAGTAACAGCCAGTCTAATAAATGCTTTACTATGCCTTTGTACAGCTAGTGTAGAAGGTTAGGCACTAGTGCCTTATGTACGTTAACGTGCGCATGCTGCTACGTAAAGTTAGAGACTTTATAGACGTAGTCTAGGTGCACTAGCCTTACGTTTGCTATAGTCTATTCTCGTATAAGCCGCTGCGTATCTGTAGGGGTCCTAATAGGCTAGAATTTAGCGTTAGACTAATTTAGGCGGTTATCTTAAACAAGTATGTAGCGCTCCTTTAGTAGTACCTTACACACTACGCAATGTTAGCTATCCTTTACACCTATAATTAGCACCTGTTTGGCGTAGTCTGCTATAATAGCGCCTATAATAGAATAACACATTTATTCTATCCTATCTGCACACTACAGCCTTACCCTAGCACGTCTTAGTCCCTTTAGCGCTGCATACGTTAGGGGCTATACACTATAGAGGTTACGCGTACGTATACTTAAATATCTTTGCTATAGCCTAGTAGTATATCTAGGCTCTAACATAGTAACTGTAGTCCTTTACAATTAGCAACAGGCTAATAAGGACAATACCTAGGTATTTCTAAGACCTACGCACCTAAGCATCCAGATTACTAACAGACAAGTATACCAGCCACGCAACCTAGTCACCTTAATAGTTAGTTAGGTAGGTTTTATCTACTCTAATAAGAACTAGCACTACTATAGCGCCCTCTAGGAGGATGTCCTGTGTCTCCTACTACTAATCCGCATTCTTAAGCGCGGAGTATACTTAAATCTTACGCCTAGACCTGCTCTAGTTATACTAATACATACGCTTAGGGGCATATTTAAGGTGCGTCCAGAACAGTGCATATAAGAGTTAGAAGGCAATAACATTAAGTAGGTCTTAATATATAAGCTAATAGTCTGTTATTATATTACTTATCTTATTAGCTGCTACGCTTAAGGTAGTTATTAGCTATAGAGCTTCTAACACGCTATATAGTATAGCATTAATTATATCTACCTATTAATTCGCGTTCTTAAAGCTAAGTTAATCGTGGACGCTCTTTATACGTTTGTTAGTAAAGAGTTTGTTAACGTCTCCTTTAGTAGCGTAGATGTCGTGTAACTAGGAAGCAAAAGCGTAATTAATTTTAGTCTAAAACAGGAAGAATAGGTTAGTAGACCTAGGGATGTTAATGTGTATAACAGTAACATTTAGATAGCTACTATACCTCTCTAGTTCCCTTGCAGCAGCGCCTAGTATTACTGTGCCTGCCTAACGCGTCTGCACTTCTTTATACGTCTTTCTTGTTATTACGTAGGTAGACCCTATCCTGCAGGACCTAGTATCATCGTCGCGCGCTAGTCTAATCTCTAGTTTAGAAGGGATAGGCCTAGGTGCGTCGTCTACGTTAATAATACGTCTATCTAGCATAAGATAGAAATTAGACAGCAGCCGCTTGTTATTGCTGTTGCCGTTGCTGTTGCTGCTAGAGTCTAAATTACAATTAGGTCCTGAGTCTGTACTACATGCACGTTAGATAGCAACAGCGCAGTACTGCATATGTTAAACAAGTCCCGCCTAACGCTGCATCTCTCTCCTGCATAAACACGTCTGCCTAAACGTTTCTAGCAAATCTAATATGTTAACAATAGTATTGCAGTTAGTAGTAATAGGAGGACCCTAGAATGCACATAACTTGCCTATTATTACTTAGTTATTACTAAGCGTTACTGCGCCTTACTATAATTTGTTTTATTGTAGCCTACTATATATGCAGGGGTTAAAACTTACAGTAAGTTTTCTATAGCTACAGGTTGTCTTAGTATGCAACCTAGCTTACCCTACACAGCACGTAAGTTGCGCCTTATAGTAATCTACTGTAATTTGTTGTGCATAAAGGTATAGAGTTGTTAACTACCCTACTATAAGGGTTCTTAGATCCTACGCCACGTGTTGTCTTAGCAGACACTCTAGCTTAATCTACCTTATACAAGGCGCGCTGTTATGTGTTAATGTAATTTACTATAATTTATTGCGTATGCAGTCGTCAACTACTCTATAAGGTATTCCTAGGACCTTAGTATAGGGCACGTTAGCAGACTCCCTAGCTTGCCCTATACTACCTGTGCTTGCGTTGCGTATTATAGTATTCTACTATATAATGCATTATATACAGAGTATAGTTAATGTAATTTATTATATATAGAAGCGCTAACTAACTTACATAGTGTTTCTAGGCACCGCGCCACGGTTTATAGCAGCAGACACTCTGCCTCGCCCCACACAGCACGTAACAGCGCCTTACAGTAGTTTACTATAATTTATTATATGCAGGGTTATTAACTACCCTACCGTAAGAGTTCTTAGACTCTACCCTACGTATTAACTTAGCATACACACTAACTTAACCTATAGAGCGCATTACTATGCGCTTGTGTAATTTACTATAATTTGTTATATATGCAACTGCTAACCGCTGCGGATTATATATACATATAGGGTAGTCCCCTATCTAACTAGCTAAAACACCCCTTAGTAGTGCCGTACCCCTAGGGATAGACGCTAAGAGGTAGTCTAGATATAGTCCGTTAGAGTATGTGTACGTACTATATAAACTATTAGACCTTAAGGATCTACCTAAGTATCCGCTCTTAAGCTATATAGTATTACGTTAGCCTGCTATACGCAGCTGTTATCTATATACTTAACTACCTGCTTTATGCGCGCGTGTATAGACGCTCGCCCTTACTATATATATAATATATATCCTTTAGGACGTAACTAGCCCTAGTAGGGGACCTGCACAGTAAGCATATTTACAACTATAATTACTCTATATTATTATACAACTACGTATAGACCCTACGTAATGCTAAAACTTTATCTTTACTACTGCGTTGCTTGTATTTATAAGTTAATTACATCTGCCTTAAAAACTCTTACTATTACCTAACTAGCAGGAACGCTCTACATAACACCCCTACGGCCTATTTTTATTCTAACTTTAACATTAATCTCTTACTATTAACTAACCTAAGTCTTCCTATCCTCCTTATTAAGGACCCTTACGACACTTATAAAAACGCGATTACTGTTAACCTTGCTGCCTAACCCTAACACTAGCTAAGTCTCCTTATCCTCCCCTTCTACTCTCCTTATAACACTTACAGAGCGTAGTTAACACAATATTAATCTTGCTATATAAGCCTGCTATAAGGTAAGTCCTCTCCTCCCCTACAACACTTATAAACCTTAGGCAACTTAACAGCAATCTTATTACCTAAGCCCTCTATAGACTATAAGCTGAGTTTTTTTCTTTCTCTCTCCCCCCCTCTCTTTATCCTCCTTAAGAAGCTTAACCTTTGCTTTACCTAGCTAGCTACACTACTCTACACTACACTACACTACACATAGAGCCAGAGCTAGAGCTAGAGCTAGGCCTAGACCTAGACCTAGAGCTAGAGCTAGACATAGACCTAGATCTAGACCTAGGTTATGGCAACAGAGGGCTTCTCTTGCATATAATACCCTAGTAATTTAGGCTCTGTTAGTAATACTATAGCAACTAAGGGCTTATTATAGAGAGGGCTTGTTTAGCATGCAATACCCTAGTAATTTAGGCTATCTTAGCAATAGCAACACTGTAGCAACTAAGGGCTTCTTCCGCATATAACTCTGTTTATTTAGGGCTTATTTAGCGTGCAATATACAGTAGCAATTTTAAGGCTACATAGTTTCTTATTAGATAATCTTAACTTCAGGGTAGCAGTAGGCTATGTTAACTCTAGTTAGCGCGTCTATCACAGGCGAGAGAACTCTAACAACTTAATTAGACTAACAAAACATTAAAGAATCCGTAGGTAGCCTTTACTATTCTTGCTATAGTAACTAAGGGATTTTATTATACAGTAGGTAGCTTTTGTTATTTACATTATAGCAACTAGGGGAATAACTACTTTAAAAACCTAAGAGCAGATCTTTTAGTCTCTTAATAGTTTAAAGTAACAGCTTTAAGGAGCGCGTTTACGCCTTACAACTTTGCGCACTAGCCCCCCCTATAGCAAAATAGAGCAGTCTTACAGTTTATATTATAGAGGGGCCTACTATTATAGTTTAAAGGGCAGCCTGCGGTTTCTAGTGCCTATTAGCGAGAGTTACTGCTACGCGCCCAGACGCTAACCCTTCGCCAGGTCTAGTTCTCCTGCGGGATAATACTAGGTAGTAGGTCTATCTAATAATTATCTGTAATAATTAACAGAGGGACTGCGCCTCTACTAGACATTTTAATTTTGCATAGTAACTTACAGTAATAGACTCGCTAGCAGCAGTAGCACGCGCGTGTAGTTAGTAGTAGTGTTTACAGCAGGATTTCGCACAGTAACTTACAGTAATAGACTTGCTAGCAGCAGTAGCACGCGCGTGTAGTAAGTAGTAGTGTCCACGGCAGGATTTCTTACAATAATTCACAGTAATAGACCCTCTAGCGGCAGTAGC
>MU005790.1:406621-429619 GCA_010093715.1 Pleomassaria siparia CBS 279.74
GTCTACGGCAGGATGTCTCACAATAATTTACAGTAATAGACCCTCTAGCAGCAGTAGCACGCGCGTGTAGTAAGTAGTAGTGTCTACGGCAGGATGTCTTATAATAATTTACAGTAATAGACCCTCTAGCAGCAGTAGCACGCGCGTGTAGTTTATAGTAGTGCCTATAGTAGCAATTCCTTACAGTAGTTTACAGTAATAGAGGGTTAAAGCAGGCATAGTTACTAGCAAGCCTAATTAGATCTGTCCGCTAAGGCTACAGAATAGCTAAGAGGCTGCACTAAGAGCCATGTCACCGTCCTAAGGGAGCCCTGCACTAATAATACATAAGCTAGAGTTCCTATAGGGGTGTTCTATTAGTACACATCTAATAGAGTAGTTAGGCAAGTTTATTTACCTGGCGGTAGGGGGTAGGTTAAGCGTTATAACCGCGGGGGGAAGTATTATATAATTAACTATTAGGGACTAGACAGGTTACTAAGTCTATAGTATATCTAGAAAAGGTGCCCTAGTGTCCTTTATCTAGTAAGGGGCAGGGGAGTCCTACACAAAGAAACACAAAGGCGCGTACTCTCTCTTTTACTTACAGTCGCCACTTTAACTCCCACCCTTACATCTACTCTATAGTAACAGCACTAGTTCTAACTTTAACTTTAACGTTAACTTTAACGTTAACCCTAACTTTAACTTTAACTCTAGCTTTAACTTTAACGTTAACTCTAACTCTAACTTTAACGTTAACGTTAACGTTAACGTTAACGTTAACTCTAACTTCACCTTTAACTTTAACTCTAACCCTAAATCTAACATTAATGCCAACTCTAACCCTAACGTTAATGTTAACTTTAACCCTACCTTTACCCTTACCTTTAACTATAAATTGCCTTACAGTACCATAACAGCACGTAAGCTAGCAATAGAGACGCTCCTGCAATTATATAGCAAAGTAAATACAGCTACTTCTACACAGTTGTCTGCTAGTTTTAACTAGCTCTATAAGGTAGACTATTGCGCCTTATAGTAAGTCTGTGTAGCTTATAGTAGACGCGTTAGTTAACTACTCCGCAACAGGGACCCCTTTTTAACTTACTTATTACCTAGCAGGCAACACGCGCTGTCTAAGCTAAGCTATTACGTGTGCTAGCGTTTCCTACCTTTACCTCCCGTAGAACAGTCTGCACATAAGAAATTCACCCCTACAACTCTATAGACCTTTTCCTACTATTAATCACCTAGTGCTAAGCGCATCTAATAAGTATAGCAACAATAGCAACTTATAAGTATTCCCTATAGTCTAAGAGTATTAGCAAGAAACAGAGTAATATGCCTCTGCCCTATAGTCTTACTTACATTATATAGTCTCAGGCGACGACCTTATTAACCTAGCAAGCAATAGTAACATTGCAACTATAAACCTCTATATAGTTACAGATAACAAGCTTAAGCTTATTAACTTAGCTAGCAGTAGTAATACTACATTAACCTACACGCTATGTCCTTTATACGCTGCCTTAGTCTCAGGTGTGCTAGCCGCTGCTAATAGTAATATCGCAACTACCTAGCTAATGCTACGCCCTATTATAAACAGTAATATTCTAGTTAGGCGTGCTTATAAACTGCTATGCGCTAATAATGCATTACTATGTAGTTATAACTAGAACTAGCAACAACCAGCTTAGTTTAATTCTACTTAATAGCATAAGATAATAGACGGCTTTAGGATATAATAAGAATAAGCTAGCTTAACTAAGGGACCTCCTAGCAAGTATCTACTCTATACTAGTGTACAAAGACAGAGGCCAACCTATAGTAGAGGAGCTCTAGGATTAGATAGAGACGCTCTAATATAATATTACTACAACCGCAATTAACAAGTACGCTAAATAGCACAACGTTACCCTTAATATTAAGTTAAGTAAAGCATAATAATCTGCGTTAAGGGCAACTATTAAGCAGATAGAACACAAGCTCTATAAGGTAGAGCGTGACTTCTAGTCTCTTATGCAGGAGGTAACTACTGCTGCCCAGCAACACTAGGGCTGCTTTAAGAAGCTAATTCGTAAAATTACTAAGTGCGATAAGGAGATTGCTAACCTGCAAGCTATTATTTGCAACTAGGCAATTACAAGGGAAAACAAACGCAGGGCTAAAGACAACGTAATAGACGCTTTAAGGGCCGCACTAGATATAGCTAGTGCGTTAACTACATAATAATATATTAACTACACTACACACAAGTAATAAACCATAGGTGCTACGTATATCCCTTACTTATAAACACTAACTATACTATATAGGGTTATAGCTAGACTACTAGCAGAGGAACAGCTAACGCTATTGCACACTTAATTAATATTATTAAAGTTAGTAGCGCCGTCTACGTAGGGTTACTAGTTAGATTAGACCTAGACAGCGCGGAGTTAGCCGTCTGCAGACATAATAGACTTAGGTACCTACGCTAATAGTTAATATATATTACACCTGTCCTTATATTCTCCCTTAGCGTACAGTAATAGAGCATCCCTACGTGCCTAAGCACACACGTGTATGCAGCAACGTCCCTACGCAACTACCTATGTTATATAGCTAATAACGCATAGTAGGCAGCATAATTAAATATGCAGTATAGTGTAACTACAGTATAGTTGCAGGATAGTCTTATAGTAACTTACTAATAGGGGCCCTGCCTATCTAAACTAATATTGCACGAGGTTACGCTAGAAGGGGTAGGAAGCAGAACCTTAGCTGTAGCAAGTACTATATAGTAGATCCTTGCATAGGTAGCCTATATAAAAGGTTAATTAAAACCTAGAGGAGGGGACATACAGATCTGTAGTAGAATATGCCAGGGTAGCAGACAGCACTCTAGTACCCTAAGCAAGGCTATAAGTGCGCAGTAGACAACTATCCTGCCTATTTACAAGAACGTAGTTATTAACTATTACTAACCCTATAAGATATGTAGGGTCACCTGTAATTATATAGCGCGTAAACTCTATCTAGACACTACACCGCTGGCTAGTATTAAAACAAGAGTAAGGCACATACGTATATTAACTAATAACTATACCCCTTTATATTCCTAATGCAATTATAGCGTACGTCGCAGTCCTAACGCAAGTCTATAGTAAAAACTATATAAAGTTTTAGTATAATCCTAGTACAGCCTTAGTGCAGTCTTAGTGTAATTATAGTAAAAAACTATTACAGCTATAGTGCGGACTTAGTGCAGTCTTAATATAATTATAGTAAAAAACTATCGCAGCTATAGTGCAGACTTAGTGCAGTCTTAGTGCAATTATAGTAAAAAACTATTACAGCCACAGTGCAGACTTAGTATAGTCTTAATGTAATTATAGTAAAAAACTATCGTAACTACAGTGCAGACTTAGTGCAGTCTTAGTATAATTACAGTGAAAAATTATTACAACTACGTTGCAGTCTTAGTGCAGTCTTAGTGTACTTATAGTAAAAACCTAGTCCTACGTTAATAGAACCTTAGCGCAGCCTCAGCGTAATTATAAGGTTATCTTAGCTCAACTACAGTGTAAGCCTAATTCAGGCACAGTGTAATTACTAAGCACGCTCTGCGCAGCTCGCTCTAGGCTATAACGTATAAAGTATACTGCATAACCTAGCATAAGTAAGGCAGGTTAGGCCTAAATAGGCAGATTAGTCCTTAAATAGGAGGCAACAAGGGGTAGGGCCGTCTACAAGTTAGTTATTGTGTATTTTAACATCACCTTGTTAATTTACTACGTAGGTACTGTTAAGTACTACCTAAGTCTGTTTACCGCCTAAATAACGCCTCTAAAATGCTGTCTAATAACTGCTACGTCGTTTGTAAGCTTATACTGTAATCCTACCCTGTTAGTGTTTAGTTTACAGCCCTAGCTAACTTAGTCCTATAGTTACTACTTGCGACCTTTTTAACGCTAGCGGGTTATTCGTGTCGTACAAACAGTATAAAGTCGTCTCCTAGCAGCACAGTAATCTAGCCCCCCCCCCCCCTAAAAGGGGGCGTTAAATATATGCTACTACTCGCAAGCCTTACTGCTAACGTATGTAACAAAGGCTCCTTATCATAGACAGATCTAAGAGGTTAATTAGGGCCTATTAAACGCGGAGATATCTGCGGGCAGGTTAATAACAATCTGTATCTTGCCTACTTAAATAGGCAGAGTATATAAGCGGCACTAGAAGAAGTAGAGCACTTCTCTAGGCGTTAAACAGGAGTTTTAGGTTAGATAAGGCATGTAGGAGGGCTCGTGAATATTTAACCACACCCGCAGGTTATTTAGCACTTAATAGAGAAACTGTTAATTCCTATAGAACAATACTAATATACACTACTCTAGCCTCCTCCTATTAGCCCTAGCCTTGTCTTAGCGCGCCTTCTTCTACTTAGTGCGGCGTCTCTTCTGCTTAGGGTCCTCTATGTGCCCTAGCGCGCAGGTAAGGAGACCAGCGCTCTTGCAAAGCTAGGTAACGCAGGCCCTGTTATAATATAAAAACATTTTGTTGCTAAGAGTAGCGTCTGCAACTTGCAGTGCGTTTAGGTAAGGAGACTAGCGCTCTTACAAAGCTAGGTAACGCGGGCCCTATTATAATATAAAAACATTTTATTACTAAGCGTAGCGTCTGCAACTTGCAGTGCGTCTAGGTAAGGAGACTAGCGTTCTTGCAAAGCTAGGCAACGCGGGCCCTATTATAATGCAAAAACACTTTATTACTAAGAGTAGCGTCTGCGACTTACAGTGCGTTTAGGTAGTTTATCTCTAAGGGTTTAGTTTAGAGGTGGCCTTCTTTAGGAAGATTATTAGAGAGCACATTAAGTAAGAAAGCAGTAGCTTGCTAGATTATGCCTTAAGACTGGATAATATCCACAACACGATTAATACTAGTAAGAGGACTGCCTTTATGCTTTATAAGGCTTAGTGCAAATTCTGCTCCCTTTCTAGGGTAGCCTAGATTAGGGGCTATCTAAACAGATAGCATAATTAGAGGAACTATATTAACTGTAAGCCTTTAACACTAACTAAATAAGACTATATAGGCTGTTATACTTATACTTAAAGCCTCGTCTAACTTAGGTCCTGTATAGGGGAACTTAGCTAGAAAGCAAGGTAGCGTTATTAAGGTTCTGCGAGATGCTATTATTATTAAATATAAAGAGGTAAACAGTTAGGGAGTAGGGCGCATACTAGGTAGAGGTAAGTAGTAGATTACAACGCATTGTCGTCGTAACTAGTGCAGGAAGATAGTAGGGCATTAACCTAAGCTAGATTTACCTCTACATAAGGGCCCTAGGAACTGTAATTAGTACACTAGACTGTACACGAAGAATCCGCTGTAGGATTGCGCAAATAGACAAACTAGAGACATTTAACAGCGTAGGTATTTGTAGTATAGAATAAGTACAGTAACATACAGTAACAGGATAGAGCCTTTATTATATAACATAAGTGTTTATAGGCTACAGTAGATTATAGTAACCTATGCTGTCTAGCAGGGTATATAACAGCCGCGTATATAGTAGTAGCTATATCTATAGGCAGCATAAAGTCTTAGTAATCTACGTTTAAAGTTAACGCATATGCAAGAATAGATACAACCTCTAGGACTAACACAGTTGTTAACTTTGCTAATTACTAGTCTGTGTATAGCTAGGCTGTGTCTAAGGACACTAATGCATACGTACGCGTAGAAGAAGTAAGAGAGGTAGCAGTACCTACTACCTAAATATTATAACTTATACTTATAATAGTATAGTACTGTAGAACAACCTTCTTATAGTAAGGACGTAACTAACCGCGTAGTATATATAACCAGGAACTAGACCTACTGCCCTACGCAGCCCTTTACTATACTTAACTACAATACAACCTATATATAGTAGTTACTACACGCTAAGGTTCTATACGTACCCTACGTCTCTTACTATACCGCCCTCTCCTAGCCCCCGCGTCTCTACCCCTATCCCCTGTTAGCTAACACTCGTAGTAATTAATATATACCTAACAAGATAACATGCACAGTAAGCCTACGCACAGTAAGTCTATCTACAGTAAGTCTATTTATAGTAAGTCTGTCTACTGTAAGTCCGTCTACTATAAGTCCGTCTACTATAAGTCCGCTACAGTAAGTCCGTCTATAGTAAGTCCGTCTACTATAAGTCTACTATAGTAAGTCCGTCTACTATAAGTCTATCTACAGTAAGTCCGTCTACTATAAGTCTATCTACAGTAAGTCTATCTATAGTAAGTCTATCTACTATAAGTCCGTCTACTGTAAGTCTGCTATAGTAAGTCCGTCTACTATAAGTCTATCTATAGTAAGTCCGTCTAATATAAGTCTACTATAGTAAGTCTACCTATAGTAAGCCCGCAATAACGCGCATGCACTACTATACACTGCAACTAATATACCTACAGGCACCTATAGTTATTAATACTTGCGCAGTAAGGTAAATTACTTAGTAAGGTAGACTTACTGTAAATCTGTAATAGTAAATACACACTGCAGACACTTATAGTCCTTAATATCCTTACTATAAAGTAAGATCTGTTATAGGTCTGCAATAACGCACCTGCATAAATACCTACTACTACTAATATATATTACAGACCCCTATAGCTAATAACAGGCTTACCTTAGGGTAACATCTATAGTAAGTCTGCAATAACGCACACACCGCAGGTAATATATACAGCTAGTAATACCTAACACTCTTACCTACATACACCTCTACTATAAAGTACTTCCTATAGCAGCTCCCTAAAGATATATATAACAACTGCACGGCCCTAGCGCTGCCAAGACGTTGCTTTACTATTAGACTTAAAAGAACCGCCTCCCCCACCCGCCGTACACCTAACCTCTTTCACCTTACATACTCTACTCTACCTAACTTAACTACTGCTACTATTCCTACTCTACCTTACCTTATTAACTTTACACACTTAACTAACTACCTACTTGCAATAGAGTAACCGCGCAATAGGACTACGCTGCTAACCCTAATACTAGAATATAATAGGTCTATATACCCTAACATACTAAACTAGGTGCATTGTATATTAACGCGTTAACTAGGCAAGTTAAACTAGCAGCAGCTCCAGCACAATAGCACGCCCCTCTAAGAAGTAGAGGAGGCAGAGCACTAAGAATAATAACAACTTAAGCAACGATAATAAAGCTACGCTATTAAAACCTAGGACTCTAGAGTAGTTTGCAAAGAAGGCGGCTGCCTACCTAAAAGGCAATATGCTAATAAAAACGCTAAGACAGGGATTTAGGTCTAACGACGTTGTGTTAAGCATAACATTATCTCTTACTAACAACGCACAGAAAGAGCTAATACTACTAGACAGGGCAACCTATAACACGAATAGTAGCAAGTTTAAGGCAGCAAAAAAAAGGGTATTAGACAAGCTTGCTAATAATTAAACGTTTAAACCTTGTTTTAATGCTACCCTAGATAACTAGAGAGACGCTGCACTTAACGGGCTGTAGACCTTCGCAAACAAGGGCTTAAAGCTACGCACTAGTTTCGTAAAGCTAGAAGATACAGGTCGTGCTTTAACTCTAATAACACTGCTAAGAATAACTAGACGGGGCTCTACTGCTTTAAACAGGAGCGCCAGGGCGACAGCAATATCTTGCCTAAGTATCTTTAGCACATCTGCTAAGCCCTTACTATTAACAGCCCTACTGTTCTTATTAACGCAGATAAACTTCTTTGTCTTGCTAAACAGGTACTAACTCTTCTTACTAAGGGTGTCCTCTGTAGTTAAGGCAAAGTATAAGGATATTATCAGCCGTCGTATGTAGGGCAAGATAAAACACAGCAGCTTAGACTTTAACGCCTTTTACTATAAGGTTAACAGTAGTCTGCTTACTATGCGCTAAGTTAGCAAGGATTTGCAGCCAGACTAATATAATGTGTAGGACGTAACTACACTACTCCCTATTAAAGTTGTAACAGACAAGACGCTAGCTAACGTAGGGCGCGACGCATATCTTACTAACAAACAGTAATAGAACTTTATAATTACACACTATCTAGTTACTAAAGAAGGTAGTATAGACTATAATAGTAGATCCTACGCGCTAACTAGATATATAGATAATAACTTTAGGCAGTTCTGCAACGCAGTTCGCAAGGGGGATATAGCTAAGAGGGAGACTATCTTACGCAAACTACACCCTAAGCTCCTAGGTAAGGCGCACACATTACTATAATCTACTGTAAATCTACTAACTATGCGTGCACAGACAACCTAACTACACAGGGCCTAACTAGTCTAGGCAAGGCAGAGACGCCCCCTTGCAGCCCTACCCCTAAACCTGCAGGTAAGGCGCACATATTACTATAATCTACTATAAATCTACTAATAACGCGCTGTACAGACCTGCTAAAGACACCTATAACAGGTAAGGCACTAGTGCCCCTACCCTACACCCTACCTCCTACATCTGCAGGTAAGGCGCATATACTAATGTAATACACTATAAAACCACTAATAATATAACGCAGACACCCTAAAGACACCTACCTATTACAGCAAATTACCTAAATCTACTAGTAAGGCGCAGATATTACTGTAATCTACTGTAAACCCACTAACAACTTAGTACACAGACACCCTAAAGACGTTACCTAGCTGCAACCTACTGCCTAAGTCTACTAGTAAGGCATATATACTAATATGTCTTAACGTAAACGCGCTAACTAAGTAGTGTGCAGATATACTAAACCTACCCAGCCTACTAGTTATCTAATCCTAAGAGGAGCGCAACGACGCCGCTGTACTAGCACGTAAGCAGGAATTAGATAAGGAGACGCAGGGCATAGTGCGCTAGATAGCGACTTAGCAGGACTAGGCTAAAGGTTAGGATAACAACATTACTAAGAGGAACGCAGACGCAGAGCTAGAAGCAATGCGCAGGTACGCTACAGCGAAACTGCTCTAAACACAGTAATTATAGAACTAATACAATGCTAGGTTAAACGCAGAAATTACAAAAGACGTTGCTGCAGTAGCCTCTTGCATATTAGACCCTAACTACAGACAGGCTATTAGACTCTTTAATCTAGATTTTAACGCGCTTACTACATTATATAATCTTATACCCTTCCTAGCTACGTAGAAGCTCACACTAGGCGCAGGGCTATTCGCGCACTAGTAGCTAAGCCTATCTAAAATGCTATTCCAGAGCATAGCATTAGGCGGAGGCGTAAATAGTTTATCTATAGGTGTAGGTAAAACCCACCTAGCCGTAGGCCTTGCAATCCTAGAATACTAGATTGCTCGCCTATAGCAAGCTATAGAGCTTTCTAGGGAGAAAGGTCGCAAGGGTAAACACTACCCTAAGGACTACGCTATAAAGAATAACCCGTGTCTATTACAGGCATTATTACTATTACTATGCCCTTGCTCTTAGAGCAGCCCTATACACCTATTAAAGATAGCAATAGAGAGCAGCGCCGCATTCCTATGCGTGCTCGCCTAGACGGGAAGAGAGTAGGTAAAATGCCTTAAAAACTTCTTTACTAATGCTCTACTCCTGACTAACAAATTTATACTAATCTAAATCTAAATAGACTATAACAATATACTCGCACTTGCGAATAAACAAGCCTAGCGTGCCTATATGCAAAATCTGGTAATTAAGGACACTAAAGCTAATAACACGCGTAGAAAGCCCTAGGATTAGACGCACCTATTTGCGAGAAAGACAAACAAAGGCAATATAAAGCGGCTCTGCAGACTGCCAGATTTCTACAAAGGCTTTAAGCAGTAGGAAAAGGAAGAGTTAACACTAGTAAGCGGCTACGCGACAACTAAAATAAAGCTAACAGGCCTTCTAATCCCCCCCCCTAGGGATGCAACACATAAACGCGCAAGCCTTATTATAAAATAATACATTATACTTATAACACCCTAAGTTATGTAGAACTGCATACGCTACTACGTATACAAATAACAAGCTATTAGGTTAGACAGCAGCTGTATTGCAGATATAATTACCTTAGAACCTCTGCTAAACTATTTGCTGTTTATCTAGGACAAGGCCTATAACTACTAGAAGGAGAACAGCACCCTAATAGCTATAGTAGAGATATAAGACTGCAAACAAAAAGCAGATAGGAGCTAATTTTACTACTAGATGCTAAGTAGCATAATCCGCAAAAACAGACTATACACCCTAGCCAACTACCTTAGACTTCTTATCTCTAAGGAGTCTTAGGCTAACGGGTACAAAGCAGACGCAGGAGAGGTAGTCCTAGATAAAGAGACACAAACTAAGTGCCTTAGATTTATAACTACATAGGCAAACAATAACACTCTAGAGGAGACAGAGTTAACTAGAAATAAGGCTACCCTACCTCTATATACGCAATTCCTTAAGGAGTACAAGTTAACCTTACAGGCAGCAGGAAAGGACAAGTCTGTAGACGCAATTACATAGCAGCCTACTTTTATGTTATTTACCTAGAAAATAGCAGAAATTATTAAGACGTTTGTTATTAAGAGGGACAAAGATATAAAACGCCTAGACAGGAAGCTATTACTAGTTACTGCAAATATCACCGTTAACAGCCGTAATGTGCCTATTACGTACAACAGTAAGGACATTCAGGAACTAGCAACCCTAAAGGAGGCCGTTAAAAGGGACTAGGACGCACTATACCGCGCAGCGTACAAGAAGTAGGCCGCCAAACCTTTAGGCAGACTAGCTCTCTAAAAGAAATCTCAAGCGTTATGCTCTAGTTTCTACGAAGTTGTGCTGGCTAGTACAACGCCTAGACTAGTAAGATAGTTAAGAGGCACTACTAGACAGAGGAGCCTCCGCGTAAATAACATTAAGCATTAGTTAGACAACCCTAGCAAATTACCCCTATATAATTAGTTTAACAAGATTATTAAAGGAGATAAGAAATAGGAGCGGCTTATGCGCGACATTAACAACATAGAGAGCACTAAGAAGACAGCCAAGCGCTTAGAGGGCGCTAGGAATAAGTGCCTAATAGGCGTAAACCTGCTAGTAATTGCACACTTATACGCGATTATAAGTTTACAGTAACATATAGTAAAACTGCACAAGGTACAATCTAGCTAACAATAGTAGGGACTAGCAAGGTAGTTTAACTATGCCTATAGCAAGCCTAAGGATACAGCGGAGATTAAGAAGCAAGTAGCTATAATAATACATGCTAGGATAAACTAGCAGACACGCACAGAGTATATTAACGTCTTTAACACGTTAACGTCTAATACTTAATATTTCGTGTGTACTATTAATGTGTTAGCAGAAGGTGTTAATATAACTAGTGCAAACTATATTATAGTAATAGACCTGCACGCCTAGTTAGACAAAGTAAAGCAGTTTAAGGCGCGGCCACACTAATATAGCCAGCTTAAAGACACCCTCTACGTGCGATAATATTACAACACCCGCTTAACAGTAGATAGCAGCATTATAACAAACTAAAAGTTTAAAACCCTGCTAAACAACACAGTCTCCGCGATGCAAAACAACAAGGACAAAGCTAGGCACGTAGAGAGTAGGCACGAGTAGGAAGTTACACACACGTGCTAGAATAGAGATAATACAGAATAGCAAGGCAAGATATAGAGCGTCTATTAGTTTAACGTGTGTTTACGTGTGTCAGCGCTTGGATGCTACAATAGTAAACATAAAATAATATTATATAATACACTAGCAGTACACAGGAATAGTGTAATTACAAACATAGTTAAAAGTATAAAGGGAACTACGTAAACACGGCCTAAAAGATAGCACTGCGTTAGTAGGAGATCTTATTAGTAGATAACAGTAGGTGTAGCTACCCTAACACTTACATTAAACCAGCGCACACACAGCTAGCAAGCTACGTACCTAGATAAGGTAAGGAAACTAATAACTACATAGGGAAAGCAAGGCTAGTGCATACACACTTAATACACGCTAGCGTTAGTGTAGACTGTTGCCTAGGGCACTATAGCAGAGGTTAACTATAAGTTATAATAATTTATACTGCCTAACGTACGCAGGGCAGGGCCTTAATAATTGTGTATAGTGCAGTAGAAGGTAATGCATGTTATAGTAACTTATAGTAACTAACACACGCAGGGTAGGGCCCTAATAATTGTGTAGTATATAGGATAATAGGGGATATACGCTGGTTATAATAATTAGCAGTGCCTAGCATACGCATAGCAGTGTCTTAGCAACTGTGTATAGTGCAGTAGAAAGTAACAGCAGGGTACAGCAGCTTATAGTAACTAATACACGCAGGCTAGGACCTTAATAATTATATATAGTATAGCAGATGCTAACTACAGGTTATAATAATTTACAGTAACTAATACACGCAGGCTAGGACCTTAACAATTGTGTGCAGTATAGCAGATGCTAACTACAGGTTATAATAATTTACAGTAACTAATATACGCAGGCTAGGACCTTAACAATCGTGTGCAGTATAGCAGATGTTAACTATAGGTTACAATAATTTACATTAACTAATACACGCGGGGCAGGGCCTTAATAATTAGGTATAATATAGCAGAGGGTGGCTGTAGGTTACAGTAAAGCACAGTAACTACTATACGCGCGGCAGTACTGTTAATAATTGCGAGTATTATAGAATAGAGTAGCCGCTAGTTACAACTAACTACAGTAATCTACATGCACATAGCAGGACATTTAATAATAACAAATAATATAGTAGCGGGTAGCTGCATGTTATAGTAGACTACAGTAACCTACGCCTACACAGTAAGGCCTTTAATAACTGCGTATTAGGAGCAGGTCTAATGCATATACGCTAACACGGCCTAAATAGTTATGCAAGATAGTAACGCAGATAGGGCGTTTACAAGTTATAATAAATAATAGTAACTAACATATATGCAGTAAGATCTTTAGCAGTCGCGTGTGCTGTAAAGGGGGCGTTCCTAGATTATAGTATGTTACTGTAACTAACCTTAACACGGCAGGACATTTAACGCTTATGTAATACTAGTAGGGCTAGACCGTACACGTCGCCACGTGCATATAATCACAACTAAAACTACTAACCTACATACTAAGCTACGCAAGAACACACTATTTCCCTACAAAAGCAGCAATATAATACTAGCAGCTAACATGCTAACACCTAGTAATACAGGACGCTAGCGTCTTAACTGCGTAAAGGACGCACTAAACATACACGATGCAGAGTACAAGCTAATCTACTGCAAGATTAAAAGCGCTATATTCTCTTATAGCATACTAGGACGGAGTCTAGCAGTAATATCCTATAAGGGCTAAATAGGCAAGATTACGCGCTATATAGCAAAGAAGTTTCTAGACGTCTTCTCCTACTTAAACACAGACGAGTAAAGAACACATACTACGGCTATAGCCTAGTAATGCAACTATAATAATAACTAAGTATATAGACGCTAGATAATAAAGCTATTAGATATTGCGGGGGTAGTATAGACTACGGGAGGCAGAGTGCTAGGCAAGGGCGTAATAGAGCTAGGAAGCAGTGCTGGGCTAACGTTAGAGGAAGGGGTAGTAAAGGGCACAGCAGCAGTACATAAATAAGAGGAAGAGGATTATCTAGTAGGGAGACTTATCTGCATAAGCAAGGCGGACAGACCCGTAATACTTGCTAAGGGGTCTGCAGCAGATAACATATAGTAAGACGTAGCAGATGCTGCACTAAGCTACCTAGAAACTAGATAACTAGTACTAGAAAGAGAACAGATACCTAACGTAGCAGCAAGGCACTGCAAAAAACAGCTACGAAGGGGACGGAGGGCAACAATGCGTAGTAGCAACAGGCATACTGCCTAGACTAGGAATTCTAATACATAACATACTACGGCAAACTGCTACGTTTAGTAACTAGCTTTAGCTAGCGTAAGACACCCTAAACACAACAGACACATATAACCCCCTAAGAGTAACACCTATACCCTTAACCCTACCTATATAATAACTGTTAAACAGTTTAGACTATACTACACAAACTACAAAGCTAGATATTTATGTATAATAGACTACTGCAACACAGTTATAGAAAAGAGACAGACTAGTAACCTACGCAACAGAAAGATAGCTAGTATAGCTAAGAGGGTATGTTAGTGCGCTTACTATAACTAGCAAAAACACAGTAAAATCTTTAACTTGCAAGTGTAAGATATCCGCGCAACACTAACTTAATTAACAGGTTAATACAGACAAAGGAACTGCAATAACGCTACGCAAGAAGCCTTATATATCTGCGTTTAAACTACTTACACTATTATTAGTTAGTAGCAAGTCTAAGGAAGATAAGAGCAAACAGGAGGATGTAGATAATATTAACAGTTAGTTTCGCGAAGTTATTATAAAGGTATGCTAACTGCCAGCTGTAATTACTGCCGTTGCTAATTAAATAGGGCACGCAGCTAATAAACACTAAGGCACTAGCGCCAGCCAGAGCAGTCTACGGGTCGCCTCTACGCGCCAGTAAGACAGCAGGAGGACAGACAATAGTACCATCTTCTTTAGGCGGTGCTAATAATAAAACTACACATGCCCTCTACCTAAAAGACGCGCACTAAACTAGACCTAGTCTAGACAACAGTAGTAGTTTAGGAGATAACAACCTTTTGCCTAAAGAAACTAACCTAACTTTATAGTACCTATAGGAGCGCATACTGCGTAGGGCAAAGGTAAAGGTACACAGATATTACGCAAAGATAATTAAACTAGCTTGCCGTATCCTAGTAGCTATACTCCTAATAAGAGAGGAAAAGTTTAAACTATGCAAGGTATACCTGTTCTTTAAACGTTATAAAGATTAGCTCTAGACTCTAATAAAGGAAAGCTAGTTGTTAGCGCGGACGCAGTAATTGCTACAGGATAGGAAACATATAGAAAAGCTGCCTAGTAACCTGGCTGCTTAAAAGGTAACTAATAATAGATAGGTATAGGGAAGCTACTAACACAACGTAGATATACAATTTAATCTTAAGGTTTAGGTTAAGGGTAACAGACAGTGCGAGGCACGTGGTAACTAAGTGCTATTAACCTAGCATACGCAACATAGTCCTAGAGGTACTACTGTTACTACCAGCCTTCTAGTTCCTAGCGGTAGATCTAAAAGAGGTAAGCGTATACAGCTGCTAATTATAATACTACATAATAAGACGCTAATAACGTGCATTAGCATCTGTTATAGGGTCGTTTCCTTAGAAAGCCTCTTGTAAAGCTTGCGGCAAACTGTCTCTTTAGGGCAGGGAGACTAGGTCTTGCATAAGAAGAACTAAGTAAGGGTTACTTTAAGCGTGTAACTATAAACATAGTAGGGTACTTTAGCGCAGTGCTTTACATGTGCATTAGTAAATAGAAATCTAGCGTAAGAAAGGTTACAAAACTTAGTGCAGAGAAAGTAGAACATACGTATATCTACTATAATTTACTGTAAGATAGCTCTATTAACAGTAACATAGCTCTATACCGCGCAATATCAGAGGAGTAGAGATAGATAAGCTACGTATAATAAGAAGTAATCTAACAGCTCCTATAGGATATAATAGTCTAAGACGCGACAGCAGAACTAACAGCTGCCCTAGAAGTCTATAATAACCTGCATAAAGACGACCTAGATAATCTGCAGGAGCTTATATTACCTAAGATAAAAAGTTAGTATAGCTAAGGTAATGTCGCTGCCGCGCTTAACCAGGCTGGCGCGGTAGACTATCTAAACGCAACTACTGCAACTACTCCTAGCCTAGCTAGTTCCTAGGCGCCTATAGTAGGCTATCTATACGCGCGCCTACACACGCTAACTATAGAGCAGAGCAGCTAACCTGTGCATGCGGGCAGAGGACTGCACGATAGCAGAACTAGTAATTACGCTAGTAGTGTTAGGCAGAGCAGCGATACGGAGGATATAGACTAGACACGCTTAATTAAAGAGGAAGCGCTTGTTGCGTTAAGTGCGGATGCAGCTACTAGGCTGGTACGTATTAGTATGATACAACACAGGGAAATAAGCTAACCTCTGCTAGGTTCTTATTCTGTTTAAGAGTAAGCACAACGGACAAACTAAGGACTAGGAGCTTAACGTTGCTAACAGCGCAGCAGATTAGAAAAAGTTTACTAAGTCTACTATTAGCTAATATAAGGGGTTAAAGGTAGGTAACTAGGTAGGCAAGTATACTAACAATAGGGACCAGAGTTACTAGTTCTTACACAAGGGCAGCTGGGTAAAGATAGTAGCTCTAGCCTATAGCGTAGGGAGTAAATAGGTAGTAGTAAGTATGTTAACGCAAGATAAGTATTTTAGGGAAGCATAGTAGAACTAGACTAGCACGCATAATTAGGGAATATTACACTATAAACCTAATATTCCTACAGTAATCTACTGTAATATCTACACTAGATGCAACCGTACATGCATAAATAGTTAGGTTAAACGCAGTAACTAGTATAACAGTAACATGTAATATAAGCAGGATAATAGTATTACTAGAACTAGCACTTATAACACTGTAAATTACTATTACTTACTGTAATCTTTATATATATAGTTTCTATATTGCATAGCGTGCCTTATATAACACCGTAAATTACTATTACTTACTATAATCTTTATATATATAGCTTCTATGTCGCATAGCGTGCCCTATATGCGACACCTACCTTAAGGACGCTAATAAGCTAGAATAGTTAGTATACATTACGCGCCTTTGCTAGTTTCTACATACGCAATATCCTGTGTATCCTTAGTAGCTACGGGTACATATATAACTAAGATCCTGCCTACGCCGCTAGTTAAGCAGAAGGCATAGTACTGCGCACCTAGTGTGTCTAGTGTACTAAAGCCACCTCTCTGACTAATACTATGCCTAGGGCTACCTCCCTACCTGGTATTATGCCTACGGCTACCTATTAAACTAATATTGCGTCTGGAGTCACCTCCCTGCCTAACGTAACGCCTAGGGCTACCTATCTGGCTGTTACTATGCCTAGGGCGCTAATAGCACGCTGATTTTAAAACAACCTAGGAACCTAGGCGACTAGGGCGACAACGTAGCCTAAGGGCGACAATGCGCGACAATAGGTGTCATTAGCGCTAATAGCGGCACAGGCACCTTTAAAAAAATTCCTGATAAATATACCTAAATATAGGTTAAGTTTACTAAAAATAAGGTTTATAGTAGGTAAATTAGCATATATAGGAATTATATAGATTCTAATTAATAGCAGGGAGCATAAAGTTAAGTGTAGAAGCCTTGTACGCCCTTAATATTTAAGTAATTAATATTATAATTTTTATATATTAATATCTAGCTTATCTAAAATATTACCCTCCGCATCTATTTAACTATCCTACGGAGGACTATTACACCCTATATCTACGCCCTCTATTGCCTAACGACGTACATAATCCTCCTCTACCTTATTATCCTCTACCTTATCCTCCTCCTCCCTATATAGCTCCTCTAACTTATGCAGAGAATCTCTAATATCCTCCTAATTAACCTCTCTGCAAGCTGCGCGCGCGCGCTGTTATATCTACTTAATCTAATCTCTTGCACCCTCTACAGCTAAGAATTACTTATAATTAAAGGGCGTCTTAAATAAATTAATTAGCTTATCCTTATACACGAATTGCAGAGATAAAAACTCCTTATTAAATAACGCTAGGGCCTCTGTTTAAGGATTAGATATTAACCGTATAAGGGCAGATACGTTAGCATTTAACGCACTTAATTTAACTCTAAGTACTATCCCTATCTTATTAGGTTTCTGCTGCTAATAAGTATCTAATAGATTAATCTCTCTCTCCTTCCTCTGTATCTAATTATTAGCTGGCGTTGCAGGCCTAATATCTCCTTCCTCCGTCGTCTCTGTATTAATATCTAACGCAGGTGCCCTATATCCTAGTAGCAACATTACACCCTCTCTAGTAGTAATAACGTCTTAATATATCTCCTTATACTACTTACAATAATTAAGAGGTTAATATTAAAACTTCTTATAAGCTTTATGCCTAAGAAACTAAGCGTTAATAATATCTAACAGCTTTAAAGGCACTCTCTTATTAGTATACAACTGTAAGGCCCCTAAGGTTATAGAGACCTAGGGAGGGTGCAGATAGATTACGTAGACCTAGAGTTACGTAGAATTACGTATATATATCTGAATTAGTGTAAGCTTAGCTTACTAGTAATTCGTCTTATCTATGTTAGACTAGTTCTAACTATCTATCCTGCAATACTATCTCTTCTATCTCTATTACCTAATTATTAACTACTTGCCTAAGTAACCTCCTTACATTTAAATTGCTCTCTCTTACATCTACGTTAAAGGCAACTAGTTACTAGATTATATAATATCTAGAAATCCTACCTAACCTAATATTACTACAGAAGGCATGCGTAATAACGCACCTGCCCTACTAATAGGGGCTTTAGGCTCCCCTTAATAAGGCAGAGAGGAATCTATAATACTATAGATAGAGTTACTAGAGGGATTTAAGATACCTGCGGATCTGTTGCTAGACCTAAGGGATCTAAGGAAGGCACTAGCTAGCTTAACGCTAGGCCTAGATGCTTTGCCCTCTAACCTGTAGTTACCTTCTAGATTAGCATTCTAAGGGTTAGAAGATGCCTAGGCACCTTACCCTAGGGTCTTTAACCCTGTAGGATAACTAGGTTAGCAACCTCTACGCGTTTAGGGCCCTAAGGGCAGTTAACTAAATACTAGAGGTAGTTAACAGCCCTAATAGCCCTTATTAGCCTAGAATAGTAGTAATATAACTGCTTTAGCTTAGGAAGCTGCAGACATACTATAATAGGCTAGAAGAACTAAAGAGAACTAGAAGTTAAAGCTTCTAAAGGAAGCTAAGGAGGCTTATAATAATAAAGACCTAACCTTATTTAACTTATTAAAGTTAGATAGAGAAGGGGAAGTAGTACTAGAATCTACAGGATTACAAGCTGCGTTGCCTAGGCTAGAGCTACCTTATATCTTTAGGAAGAAGAATAGGTTAGACTATAACTAATAGGAACAGGATTATAAGTACTATTTTATTTAGTTACCTTATAAGTTTACAAATAAGACATAGAGAGTTAATTTTAGAGTAAGATATATATTAGAGACACTAAAGACTCTATAGTTAACACACAGAGATAAGAAAAAAGCCCTTAATCTATTCTAGACTCCTACTTAGTCCTATTTAAAGGATATAATGCTTAATTTATTAGGAACTTACTAGAAACAGATGCAAAATGCTTATATCTCTATTAAAGAGTGTAAACAGAAGAGAAATTAGTCTCTAACAGAACTTCTTAACTTTCTTAGACCTTTTTAGACTAAACTAGGTTAGAACTCCTAGGAACTCTAGGTAATAGAATATATTAGATTACTTTTAGATTCTATTACTAAAGACCTAATGCTCTTGCCTATAGATGCGCAATCTACGTTAGCACAGGTAGAGGAATAGGTAAACGTTATTAGTAGACGTTATATTAGTAATAAGAGGGCTAAAAGCTTAGAGAAGGGGAAGAGCCGTAATAGAAAGCGTTAGCGCCCTACTAATAACACATAAGGGGATGTAGGGTCCCTAAAGCTAGCTAAGAGACCCCGCCTTAGTAGTAAGGGCGGTAGTTAGCCTAAAAAGGCCTAATCTAGCGCAAAAAGGTCTACGTTAGATAAATCTAAACTTACCTACTATAAATATAGTAAGGAAGGGCATTTTGCGCAAGATTATTCCTAAGGGGATAATAGAGAAGGCAAAAGTACTAAAAGAGGGTTAGGAAAAGCTAAAGGGCAATTAGGGACCTAGTTGTAAAGGGATTCACAGTAGCGAGCTGATTTAAAGAAATAATAAGACTGAATTCTAAGGAACTAGAGAGTTGCTAGTTCTAAGCTATCTATATAGCCTCTAATTATATAATTCCTAGTTACGTAGCTAACGTAACCCTAGCGCTGCGCTAGGTGTTTACCAGCCCCTCTTATAATTACCTCCCCTCTTAAGGTAACTGTCCTTAGTTGCTATAGAGGTTATTCTGCTATTTTCCTTTAGCTCTAGGCAGCTATAGGACGTTCCTATTAGCTCGCTTAGCTAGCGCGGTTTTTTATAGAATGCGAGAATATTAATAATATTACAATAATAATTATGCAATACTATTTACTAAATTACCTTTCTTATTCTTTATACCTAACTTAATCTTACGTCTCTGCCTAAACGCCTGCGTCTTAACTTTATATCTCTTGCTTCCTTTAATTTTAATAGTTTAACTTTAACTTTAATATAGTATATGCTCTAAAGGTTTTATTTCGCTAGCGCTAACCCTGCGGGTAGGCTACCCTAGTCGCAAGTCGCGCCTACTCTATAGTTTAACTTAACTATCTAATGTGCTTGCGTTGTTCTAAGCAAATTTAAGAGGGGGTCTATTATAATAAGGGTACTAATAAGAAGTGCGCGTATTACGCCTATTAGCATAAATATTACAACCCTATCCCTAATTCTTTTATCTACTAGGTTAACTAGCTTATGCGCTATAAGTCTAGGCTCCCTGCTGTTACTTTAGCTTGCTACCCCTAGCGTCGCGCCGCGTTAGCGCTAGAGGTACGCACCTATACTAAGGAGGTAGAGGCCTACCTTATTAAGGTTAAGCAACATAGTAGAACTTGCTACCCTATAGGTAGTAATACTAGTCTTCTAGTTATTTAGGCCTTAAATAATATTTATGCTACCTTAATTAGTATTCTAGATATCTAGCGTTTAGAAGTATGTTTTTTCCTTCCTGCTCTACGCCGTCGTACTGACTTTGCATAGGCTAGTCTTGCCCTGCTTAGCCCTGCTAACGCGCCTCTTAATAATATCTCTTCCTAGTACTCCTCCTCTAAATCTAACTCTAATAATAATAATAATAACGCTGGCAATAATAGAGGTACTCTAGTTAATAAAAAGGAGGGTTAAGGGGATAAGGGTAATAAAGCTCTAGTAGAGGAAGAGGAGGATATTAACTACACTATTACTAGTAGTCCTGCCCTAGGTCCTAACGCTGCCGCAGACGTTGCTAACGCCCTTAACGCTGTTGCTTTAAACGTCTTTTGCCTAAAGAAGAACAAGGGAAAGGGTAAGGCCCTAATTAAAGATACTACTATAGTTAATCGTAACCTAGTTCCTAACGCTAAGGAGGCTAACGCTATTACTCGCGACGATATTAAAGAGGCAGCTAAACGCCTATCTAAGGGTCTAATTTCTCTTTCTTCTTATATTACTACTTCTTATTATTCTAGCAACAGCACTTCCGCCTTTTTAACCCTTATTAAGGCTAAGACTCCTGTTCCTGCTTCTTCCTTAACTTCTAAGGTTAAGCAAGCTTGTCTAAGGTCTAGTCTCCTCCCTAATTAGGGTAGTAGTCATGCAGGTAGCAGTTGTTGTAGTAGCTCTTTGCTAGCAGGTAAATTACGCCTACTCCCCCCTTCGCGTAGATTAAACTTTAACCCTATAGGTTAATTCCCTAAGAAGCGTTACTTTAGTCCTAATAGCTCCTCTGCTAATAAGCGCACTAAGTTAGATAAGAGTAAGGGTAAGGCTAGCACCCCTCTTAAGGGCCCTATTTCCTAACCTAATTCGCCTCCCCCCGTCTCTAACTATAGTAGTCCCTCTAGTAATACTATTAACCTAATAACTCCTCTCTGTTGTAGTACTACTCGTTAAGCTAAGGTTACTCCTAAGTCTGTTTAAAAGACTCCTGTGCAGAAATCTTCTGCTAAGAAGGCTTCTGCTAAGAAGGCTCCTGTAAAGAAGCCTGCTAGTTCTGCTAGAACTAATAAGCTTACTTAATTTTGTGTGTTTTCTTAGATTTTCTTTTCTGTTTTTTTGTAAATTAGATATTTATAATAATACTTAAAATTTAACTCTTTATTTCTTAATTTTAATTTTCTTTTTATTTGTAATACTTCTTAATTGCACCTAAATTAATATTCTTCTTAGCAACCTATTTATTATATTTATGTAAGTATCCTTCCTACTTAACAAGATATTTTACTAGCCTCTTCCCCTTACTATTAAGGAGGGCTTTAACTTCCTATTATTCCTCTTACTCTTTACTGTTATCTACCTTAATTAGCCCTAGGAGAGGTGTAGGTTCTCTAGGTTTTTTAATGTATTTCTTAAGGAGACTAACATTAAACACTAGGTGTATTCTTAACCTAGGTAGCAGGAGTAATTAATACGCCTGTTTACTAACTAGCTTAATAATTTAATATAGTCCTGCAAACAAGGGTAAAAGCTTCTTACTTAGCAGTTTTAAATTTAAATTTTTAGTTAATAACTAAACTAGATTATCTAGTAGGAATGCATGTAGCGTATAACGCTTATTATAGTATTTAGCCTGTAACTTAACAGCCTTGCGCTAGTGTTCTGCTATTACTTCCCTTTCTTAACGCATGCGTTCTACCTATTCTGTAATACTAGGGACATTAATAGCTAGTATAGGTTTATAATCTAGACTTAGGTAGAATCTGTAGCATACGTAGAATAGACTAACACCTGTAGTTACATTCTTTAAATTGTTATAGGCAAATTCTGCTAAGGGCAATTAACCTACCTATTTATCCTGCCTTTTATTAGCATAAGATCTAAGATAGTGTTTAAGTGCCTAATTCTGTCTTTCTATCTGCCCGTTAGTCTGCAGGTAGAAGGCAGTGCTTAACTAGCGCGTCACCCGCGTAGCGTAGCAGAAGTCTGACTAGTATTAGCTTATAAAGAGACTGCCTTAATCTGTAACTATGCCCTCTAGCAAGCTAAAAGGTTAAACTATCTCTTAAATAAAAAGGTCTGTAAGTTCTACAGCTTTTAGTAATTTTATTATAGGGATATACCTTACTATCTTAGTATAATAATCTACGACAACTAGTATTACATTATATACGCAAGATTCTTACCTGCTTAGCAGTAATCTAGTAATAAAGTCTATT
>MU005791.1:0-12920 GCA_010093715.1 Pleomassaria siparia CBS 279.74
ACCTTTTAACTACCTTATTAAACTAAGACATGCGCCTTTCCCTTATAGCAGAAGACTTACACTAGAACAAATCTAAGAACTTCTTATAGGAGATAACCTCTAACCTGCAGAAAAGAACTTGTTTATTAAGATGCTGTTTAACAGAGAAGGGGCGCTAGCGTGGAATTTCTTAGAGATAGGTAGATTCTACTAAGAAGTAAGTCCCCTCTACTAGATTAAGACTATTCTATATAAGGCCTAGCAAGTAAAAGGGTTTATGCCTCTAAAGGCTCTAGAACCTATAATTATTAAGATGCTTTAAGAAAAATTAGATTAAGGAACTCTAGAATACAGTAACAGCTAATACTAGAATCCCTAGTTCCTTATTAGCAAGAAGGCTAATCCCTATAAAAAACAGAAGTATTAACTGATTAACAATGCTTAATACATAAACGCGGTTACTATTTAAGATGCTAACCTACCCCCGTTATTAGACGACTTCTCTTAGAGGCTTGCTAGCTGCTACCTCTTATTAATTATAGACTTCTTTTCTAGTTATAATAGGGTTACCCTGCACCTAGATAGCAGAGATATAACTGCCTTCTAAACAGTCCTTAGATTACTGCAACAAACTACCTTAGTATAGGGAGCTACTAATTTAGTAGCCGCCTTTCTCTAGATAGTTATAAGAATTCTCTAAGATAGATTCCTACATAATGCAACTCCCTTCTTAGATAACGTTGTATTACTAGGACCTAAGACTAACTATAATAATAAAGAATTACAAGTGCCTAGTGTTTAAAGATTTGTTCTAGAATATATCTAATAAGTAGATTAAGTTCTTACAGATATTAAACAGGCGGGTGCTTTAGTAAAAGGAACTAAGTGCGCCTTTAGTGTAAAGAGATTAAATGTAGTTAGGTATAAAGTTAATGTTTATAGACGCTACCTAGAGAAAAAGAAGATTAAAAAGATTTAGAACTAGCTGCCCTGCAAAAACATTACAGAGTTACGTAGGTTTATTAGGCTTACTACCTATTACTGCATTTAGATTTTCTGTTTTAACCTTGTTTATACACTACTGTTTAAGCTTACTAGGAAGGACTTAGAGTTTATCTAGGACAAAAGATACTAGGAAGCTATAGATACAGTAAAGAAAGTAATAACAACAGCACCTGCGCTAGCTTCCCTAAATAAAAACAGAGGCATAGTCTACGTTATAGTTAATGCCTTAGGAGACGGAGCTAGGGCATGCATAGAATAAGTAGGACGAGATAGAAAACGCTACCTAATTAGGTTTAAATCTACTGTCTAGTCTAAGTCTAAACAAATATAGCACTTAACTAAGCAAGAATGTTAAGCAGTCCTCTAGATCCTAGCTAAGTAGAGAGTCTGGCTATAGGGAGTACTCTTTACTATTAAAACAGACGCTATAACCTTAATAGCCTAGCTAAATTAAATAGCTACAGACCTTCTAGGATTACTTATAAATAGGTAGTTAGCAACAATCCTTATATAGGACTTTAATATAGTCTACATCCCTGGCAAGAAAAACGTAGTTATAGATACGCTTTCTAGGTATCTAAAAGAAGAAGATTAGGAGCCCCTAGACTATCTAGAATATAACTTAGAAGCATTTATAGAAGATATAGTTAGTGTTGCAGAATACTTAAAAAGCTAAGGAAAGGCGTATAACTACATTAGCTACAACTTAGAGGTGTTCCCTATAGATATTACTATACAGGGGAGGATTCTAGATAACATATACTTAGATAAATAGGAATAAGTCGCCTAGTTCTTAATTTATAGAACTAAGCCTAGCCTGCTTGCCAGGATAGAGAGAAGAGCATAGACTTGAAAAGTAATAACTTACTAGGTACACAGAGACCTCCTGTTTAGGAAAAAATTAAGGAATGTAGCTATGCAACAAGTCCTCTATAAAGAAGATCTTTAAGTAGCAGCTATATAGGAAGTTTACTAGCTCTTAGGCTACAGGGGAGTCTAAGTAGTCTACTTAGCACTCTTACATTAATATTATTAGGCTAATATGTATAATATAGTCTGCAGATAACTAAAGACCTATAAGAAATACAAACTTATAAGCTTAAAAAGAAAGAAAGATATGCTAAACACGACTTTTTCCTTAGCCTTATAGGATTAGATTACCCTAGACGTAGTATACATGCCTGCAACTGTTAGTAGATACAGGTATCTTACTATTAGAAGGGAGTATCTTAGTAGTTAGCCTAAAGCAGAAGCCTTAAAAAACAACAACTTAAAATTAATTACTAAGTTTATCTTTAGGAAGTTCTTCTGCAGATAGTTAATTTCTGGAAAAATTACAGTTAACAGGGGGCTAGAGAACTAGGATATTGCTGCTAAAATACTCTAGCTCTATAGGATAAACCAGATTTAGATTTCTCCCTATAACTCTTAAGCATAAGGACTAATTAAATAGGGACATAAGCTAATTATAAACGCACTAGCTAAGCTAGAAGGACCCTAGGTAGACAATCTTAATATAGTTCTTTAGGTAGACTAAATAAGCATTAGAAAATCTATAGGACAGTCTCCCGCTATGCTCGTAACTAGCTAGAACCCGCTCCTCCCTATTAAACTCTGCCTTCTAACCTAGCAAACACTACTATAGGATTAAGTAAAGACAACTAATAAACTTCTAGCAATCTAAGCTATAGCACTAGATCTCTAAGACAGGAACCTAGAAGACGCGGTAGCAAGAACCAAACGCCTCTGCAGGCAAAACAAAGACTATTAGGATACTACTAGGGATATTAAGCATAGAACACTAGAACCTAGAGACCTTATAGTTATATAGGACTTAGCTAGAGACATTAATATATCTTAGAATAAGAAGATAACTAGAAGGTAGCTTAGGCTATATTAAATTAAGGAATCTTTTTAAGACTGCAGATATTACTAACTAGAAGACTTAGACGGATTAAAGTTTAGAATAACTACATCTAGCAACTGCTTAAAGAAATTCTTTGTTTGTTCTAAGGAGGACATAGCCTTAGAGGATTAAGGCAGAATAAGACTGTTTAGCGACTAGGGTATAGAAAGATAGAATAATAAACACTATTTGCTACTGCTGCATATGCAAGAACAAAGAGACTCTACTATTATACCTAAACAAGACAACCTTAGACAACTACAGAACCACACAGAGTTAGCCCCGCAGGCACTAGCAATCTACTACCCTCCGCCTAGAGGGCTAAGTCTAAGAATAGAGATACCTAAAGCCTCTTCCTTCCCTAAAGACTAATTTAAATACTACTCAGACAGGGAGGAATTAGACTCCTAGGAAGTCTCTTTAATAGAGAGGTAGTATAGGAACACTAAAGGAGAAGACTATAGAGCAAACCCTAGACGAGAATGCTATAAAGAGTGCCTTAGCGAAGAAGACTAGAAACAGCAAGGGCAACAACAAAGACTATTAGTTAAGGGACAACTAATAAAGCTAGGGAGGAGTAGGTAAAGAGCTCCCCCTATACATACTTATTTTAAAAAATATATATACAAAAGTCTTACTAATATCCCTAAATCCTCTATAGCAGACACAGGTCTTATCTAGCATTCCCTACCTGCTACACATCTCCTTTAATATTTACTATTTCTTTATTATAAGCTATTCCTTTATTTCCTATGTAATTTCCTTTGTTATTTACTATTTATTGCTAGCGCGCGTAATTACCTATAACTATTACAGGCTTTATCGCGCATATACACTAGACAAAGACTAATTACTATATAACTAACTTATTTAACTTAGATTAACTATAATTACTATGCCTCTAGGCGTTACCTTAAGAAAATCTAACAACCCTAATAGTATAGGCTAAGGAGCGCAAGCCTAGGCCTAAATAGGGCTAGCGCAATATTTTTAACTAATAAGATTTTAGCAGGTTTGCTTACGCAAACATGCTGAATTCCTATTTACTAAAACTAATCTCCCTGCTACCCCTAGTTGCTGTTAACTAGTACTACCAGCCTACTACACTCAGCCGCTAAGGTTAAGGCCTAATTAGGCTTAGCGCAAAAAATTAGTCACTAAGCGTAGAATTATATAAGAATAAGGGAGAACGTTGCGGTATGCGAGACTAGCCTAGATTAAGCGTAGCGCGTAATTTAACTAATAAGATTTCAGCATGTTTGCGTAAGTAAACCTGCTAAATTCCTATTAGCCGCAGAATAATAAGGAACTAGGGTAAGCATAGAATAAGATGCACCTGCGCATAGAATAAAGGTGCCGCGTCAGAATATTATATAATTACTAGTAATTAGACAGAGGCCTTATAACTTTACTAAAGGATAAAGGTAAAAGATTATTTATAAATAATATAAAGGTAAAAGTTAGTAAAAGTAAATCTAATTAGCGTAATAAATAATAAGCTTTGCACTGCCTAACAGTAGCAAGCTTATTATAGAAACCCCTAAGGAATATAAATTTACCTTTATATTTTTTTTTTTTCTCTTCTAAATATATCCCTACCTCTGTAAGAAAACACCTTAGGTCCTCTAACTTTTTTACTCTTCTAACTTCGCAAAACTCTAACTTAACTATAACTATAAACAGCATACATACCTGCTATATTAGAAACTAAGATAGCAGATTAACGCTAAGAAGACCTAACTTTACCTACGCCAGGTGCTTGTTAGCCCTAGACTCCTTAGAGACAGATTACCTCGCCTACTTAAACACGCCGCAGAACTACTGCTCTTGCTCTCTATTAAGGAGACCTAATACTAGATTATAGCATAGACCTCTCTAGCTACTCTAAGTACCTAATGCTATTTATAGGATCTCTCCTAGTAAAGGACTTTCTTAAATACCTGTAATTTATAGGACCTAAACGCTGCGCAGAAATATACAGCAAAACACTAGCTAGCATATACGCCTACCTAACTAACTAAGTATGCCTTATAACTACTCTTACTTAATACGCCTAAAAGGATAAAGAAGCTATAATAGCATATAGGGGAATTAAATAATAGGAAGAAGACTACGCATACATAAAGAAAGTAGATAAGTTTAAAAAAACTACAGTAAAACAGATCTTAGCCCTGCAAGATAAGATTATAGCTAAGTAGGGAACAGAGTTTAGGGATAAAGTAATTCTGCTATTCTCTCTAGCCCTTTAGATTAGTAAAACATTACTTACTTAAATTAAATACATTGCTAACTAACTACCTGCGGAAGAGGTAGCTCTAATTATTAATATTATGTTCTACTAGTAACAAATTAAGCGTGGCTAGGGGCAATAAGCAGACCCTAATATTAATAGAGCTAACTTTAGTAAAGCCTAGAACCTGTGCAGGAAATTGCAGAACTAATTTAATATACATAATAAGGCAGTAAAAATTCTAACTTAGGTTATTAACAGATACTACACCTATAGGGGATAATAGAGGAATCTAGTAATATAAGAATAATAGATACCTACTGCTAAGAAGATAGATTAGCTGCTAGAGGGCATAGGCAAGCGAATAGTGCCTCTAGAATAGCTTAAAGAGAATAACTACGTCTTCTACAAGCCTACTAGATTCCTAGTTCTAAACGCTATTCCTAGATTAATTAGGGCTAGGATAAGCCCGTAATAATAAGGCTATATATAAGTCTGCTTAGGAATACTTACTTCCTTACTACTAAGCTCTACCCCTTCTCTATTAAGGACCCCTAGAGGATCTTTACCTATGCATAGGATAGAGACTTAGCAGAATATAGTAGTAGGACGAACTCGCAGAAATATAATTGCTGTCTCCGCCCCTATCTACTATTTACCCTTTAGGCGCAGATTACTAATAGATACTACCCTTTATTATATAGTTCTGCAGACTACTACAGGAAGCACAAATTAGGTAATTAAAGCTTTTACATCTAGTACTGTTCCTACTAGAGCTATGCCTTAACTAGTTCTAGCATAAGCAACTACTTTAGCTAAGGTAACAAAGGCAGCTTAAAATTTAAACAACTAGCGCCTAGTTCTAGCTAGAGCAGTAAAGAAAGTTATTATCCTAGAAGACTTAAATAAGAACTCTAAGTTCTACGATAATATAGAACTAGAAGTTCTAGCCTATATGTCTAACCCTAAACGACTATATAAATACAACTATAAAGAATAAGATTTCTTTAACGCTATAGTTAAGATTAGACCTAGAAACGCAACTAATACCTAAACTATGCCTTTTCTAGATAAGTAGTACGCATTATTAAAGGGCAATAAGAATAGTTAACATGTGTGCTATAACTACTCTAAGATTATTGCTAGCTAGCTAGGTCTTGCTACTTAAGGTATTACATACCCCTAGCTAAATAAGCTTCTTTTTACATGTTACTTTAACAAGAGCAAGATTAGAGACATAATAGCTAATAAGAAGACCTACCTCTTATTTAAACCTTCTTAGTAAGGTATCCGCGCCTTAGATAAATTACTTAGCTATTAATTCGCACCCTAAGTTATGCAGCTATTAATTAACTTTAAGAATATTTAGAAGGTGCTTAATTTAGAAGGCAACTATGCTACCTTCTAGGATACTAGTAATATTACTAAGGACGTGTTTTTATAGGTTACTAAGAATCCTAAGCTTATAGAGGTGATTAATACTAAATACAAGATATATAACTACTATTACTGCCTGCCTAACAGAGGATCTAACTAGGGATAGGGCTGTATTTAATATTACTTGCTAGGACAGCAACTAGTATAGGGTGACATCTACTACTAGACTCTCTATGCTATGCTGTAAGAATAAGTTTAACTAATCTTATATCTATATTATACAAAGATAGCTAAGCCAGGCACCTAGACACAGTTTAAACACATTAATCTAAATATTAAGAACGCAGTCTACTACGGTTATAGAATAGAGATAATCTAAGGCAGTGTCTTCTAGGATAATAAGAATTTAAAGAGCTGCATAATTATTCTAGAAGGCATGTATAAGAAACTTGCAGAATATTAACAGTAGCGTAAAAAGAAAGGATTAACTAAAGAACGCAACATTTAAGTATAGGATAATGCAATTAACTTCCCTAAAGAAGCCTAGGATATTATTAGACCTAAAGTTTAGTAGGTAGATGTTATGTGTAAGGCTAGGGAAGTCTAAATCTCTAATCCCTAACTTCTACATAGATCTACAGGACCTTCTACTTACCTGCAGCAAATAATGCTTCCTTAGTTTATTTAAGTTTAAGATAATATAGAGATAATAGAACACCTACCTATAGGCACCTATGCTAAGTTAGCTAAAGCCTACTATAATCTACTTCTAGGACCTACTTCTCCCTCTAGTTAGCTAAATAAATATAGAGGCATTCCTATAGCATTTCTAGCAGCAATTCCCCTAGTGTTTAACTCCTACATATTAAAGGCTATTTACTGCTAAGTTTAATAGAACTTACCCCCTGTTCTCTATAAGCTTGCTACTCTATTTAATATTAACATAACTAAGAAGTCTTATTAGGAATTTATTAATACTTAACACAAGGAAGTTACTAAGCATATTCTTAACTTATAGGAATTAGTTAAGGCCTATAAGCAGCTCGCCTATAGAGATAGGTCCTTTTTTAAGACAGGAGGCAACTACGTTCCTAAGCTAGGAGAAGAATTAGGAAAAGAGACTAAGGCTGATGCATTTACTAAACTATCCTAGATCTACATAGCTAAACCTAAAGATAGATAGGAGGAATCTTAAGGTAATAAGGAGATTGCTTCCTAGGCGGCTAAGAGCTTAGAGGAAGGTTTAGATAGCGATTAAGTTAGAGGATCTCTGTCTTTATTAGTTTCTCCCTTTTTCTTTCTACTTACTCTCTTATATTAACACTTTTTATTTATTAGGCGTTTTTAATATTTTAAGATATTAGTTAGGGGGCAACTAATAAAGCTAGGGAGGAATTTGTAGAGTAGTAGAAGGTAACTTCCTATTTAGGAAGGAGGGGCACCTAGGGAGGGGCATCTTTAACAGATCCTCAGACACGACACATAGAGAAACAGAAAAACGCTGCCAGGAGGTGTAAAACACCTCTGGCAGTCAAGACAGTCATTACAGAATACATAATTTTTTGCCCACAATCTTTCTTGCTTTCTGAAGGGAACTTAGTAATTCCTTTTCAGATCTTTAGTTTCTACTGATTAGTTTTCCTCCGGTTTTTGATCAGAAATCGACCTTTTGCCTTTGAATACGAAGAGACATTCATTTGGCACCCGGCAGACACCTCCCCTTCCTCAGTGGCCTCCTATACCACATTAGCTGCGAGCTAGTTATATACCCTCCTTACAACACGACACTATAGGTCTAGGGTATCCTTTATATAGTTTTTAAGTTAGTAGAGTAACCCCTTAAGGTAGTCCTTAAGCTATTACAGCCTAGGAGGGGCCTAGTCTAGATGCTTATTACCCCTAGCTCCTCTTATAGTAGTAGAGGGTAGTATCCCTCTACCTATAGTAGTAGAGGGTAGCTGTTAGAGCTCTTAGAGTATCCTTTTCTATTAGATATCTGTCTAATTAGTAGCTTATATCTAATAGGCTTAAGGATAGAGTACGTATACTTAGTTATCCTTTGCGCAGCCTATAAGGAAGTCCTCTAGGTTATAGAGGCTAATACGTTCTTCCCTTCCTTCTAGTTCCTACTACTTAAATTCTCTAGTTAAGAATTATATCTAGAGATTAGCCTAATAGAGCTAGAGATACCCTAGGATAAGGTTATAACCTTTAAACTTAGTAGCCTAGAAGAGTTAGGTAGGGGTGTTTTTAGAGACCCTATTTTTATCTTTTACGCAAGTTATTAGCTTATAAGCTAAGTATAGTTATAGTAAGTATTTATCTAAGAAGCTTACTTCTAGTTTCTAATAGTATAGGACGGCGTTAAGCTTTAGTTCCTTAGCTAATCTATACCTAATTAGGTTTAGTTCTGCACTACTATTATATAGTGCCTTTACTATAATTTCTGCACTATTCCTAAGTATTAGGGTAACTATAACTATAATGCAGAGTTTTATCCTATTAGACTCTAGCCCTAGTGCTAGGTAGGATAGCTAAGCAACTAGGGCTTATCTTTTTTTAGCTAATTAGGAGGAGGTAGGCAATTTTACTAGTAAGGGCAAGAGTTCCTAGCCTCCTAACCTTATAGTACTAGGTCTAGCGCTAGATTACCCTTATAACCCCCCTAGGAAGGTCCTATAAGGGTATAGTTAGGGTTATAGCCTTAAGGGCTTATACTCTAACCCTAACTAAAGGGTTTCTTAGGCGCATAATTATTAGGTTAGTTCCCTAGGTTTACGCGCTTCCCTTAGCCTAGGTTAGTATTAGACGTAGCCTAGGTTAATCCTGTATAGGATACTTTAGTAGCTTTCTTAGCGTTCTAGATATGCTTTATAAACGTTAGGTAGTCTTCTAGATAATCCTATAGGCATCCTAAGATCTTTATTTAACGCTAGATTATAACTAGGAGCTTGCTCTATATAAAATACATTATATCCTAGTACTACTAGGTGCTGTCTAGGTTATAGTAAGGTCTTAGGTTAATATAGTTAGCCTAAGTTATTATAAATATATTAAATACTATCTATATATCTAACGTATACTAGATATAGTTATAAAATACTATAGCGTTATTATACTTAATATAATCTGCGTCCTAAGTTTTACTAGTAATACGTATAACTAATTAGGTAAGGCTTATAATCTCCTCTAATTATATAGTACTATTAATTAGGTTGCGTAGACTATTACCTAGGAGGAGTAGGACTACCTATATTACTTAATAGGTTATATTAAGATTATACTTATTTACCCGTAGGGTTATATAAAGGTCTTTAACCTATTATTTAACCTCTACAGCTATAGGTCTGTTACCCTTTAGTTAGGGAAGATCTCTTATCTTAAGGAGAGTATCTTTCTATTTCTTCTTAGCCCTTTTAGCTATAGAAGGGAAAGGGTCCTAACTTAGGTTAGGCCTAGGGGGCTCTTAAGGGTTAAAGGCCTAAATAGTCTAATTAAGCCTTTATTATATAAGGTTAATTTAGTCTTTAGATGCTCCCTTATCTTCTAGGTTAGCTAGCTGTCTAAGTAACTCCCTAACTATCTAGTCTCTAGTAAACAATAGTTAACCCATACAGTACCTTTCTAGCGCTAATCTAGGAGCCCCTAAGGGGACTTAGTTAACCCCTAGTAGGGAGCTTTAACCTGCTTAGGGTTAAGGTAGGTCCCTATTACCTCTTAAGGCTTAGTTACCTTAAGGGCCTTGCCCGTTTAGATACTTAATGCTTAGCTAAACTTAGTAAGCTAAGCTGTATGCAGTAGTAACTAACGTTAGCGTAGAAGGGGGCTATTAACCTCTAATATTTTTAGGGTTAACTGCCTGCCTGCCTGTAAGCTGCCTATTATCTAGCTCCTTACTAGGCGTAGGTAGTACTAAGGATAGTAAGGATAGGCTATAGCCTTTATCCTTATCTATTTCTATAATATCTCTAGCGTACTAAGTATCTTATTCTATTTTATACTCTACTGCTTGCGCGCTCTTATAGCTGCTAGTTATAGCTAGGTTATTGCTAGAACGCGTACGCTCCTTACCCTTAGTGCTGCGCTTAGGAGGCATAATAGTAGTATTATTTTAAAAGTAATAAGATTAGTTAGGTAATTATATTAATACTTTAAATAAGCTAACTATCTTAATAAGAAGGATTTAAATGTAAGGGGTTTTAAGATAGGAAGCCTAAAAGTATAGGTGTATAATTATATTAAGACAAATCCTTAAGTAGGAACTTAAGGGAGATAAGATAATTATATACTAAGGCTTATATAACCCCTGTAGCCTAGGTCCTCCTAGAGGCCTCCCTAGGCCTTATCTAGCTAGGGCACGTAATATGTAGAATATCGTTATAATTAGCTAGTGTAAATTAGCAGAATTAACTCCTCTAGGTATATTTAACTAGGTCTTATGTAATAAAATTAGCTAGGTTAAGTGCTACGAAATTAACTTCTTTAGACAAAACTAATTAAGTTAATTTAAGCATAATTAACCGCAGTCTCTTAGGCAGAGTTAACCTAGTTACTTTAGATAGATTTAATTTCGCTAGATTTGCAGAATTAACGCTGTTATTTTAGACAAAATTAACCTAGCAGTATATAACAACATTAACTTAGCTAGGCAAATTTAACTAAGTTAATTACGATAAAATTAACTAGGTAGTATGTAATAAAATTAACTTCTATAAGTTAGTTACTTTAACGTAGTCCCTAGGGCAAAATTAACATAGTTAGCTTAGATAAATTTAACTTTGCTAAATAGAATTAACTAAGTCGCATATAATAAAATTAACTTTAATAGACATATTTAACATAGTTATCTGTAATAAATTTAACCTTAAAAACTAAATTTAGTTAGGTTTACAGCACAAAATTAACCCTATTGCCTACACAAAATTAACCCCGTTACCTACATAAAATTAACCCTATTACCTATAATAAAATTAACTCTATTACCTATAATAAAATTAACCCTGTTACCTGTAACAAAATTAACCCTATTACCTGCGACAAAATTAACCCTGTTGCCTGCGACAAAATTAACCCTATTACCTGTAACAAAATCAACCCTATTACCTGCAATAAAATTAACCCTATTACTTGTAACAAAATTAACTCTATTATCTATAACAAAATTAACTCTATTATCTATAATAAAATTAACTCTATTATCTGTAACAAAATTAACCCTATTATCTGCGATAAAATTAACCCTGTTATCTGCGATAAAATTAACCCCGTTGCCTGCAACAAAATTAACCTCTAGAAACAAATTTAGTAGGGGTACTAGAATAAAATTAACTGCTAGAAATAAATTTAGTATAGTTACTAGAACAAAATTAACTTCTAGAACTAAATCTAGTAGGGTTACTAGAGCAAAATCAACCTGCTAGAAATAAAATTAACCTCGTAGCCAAAACAAAATCAACTTTTAAGGCTAAAATCAACTAGAAGGTAGGGTTGAAATCGACTAAAAAAAACCCGTGCACGGGCTAGAAAATAGATAAAATTAACCTAATTTTATCTATCCTATATATAATAGAGTTATTACAAGACTAAGGATAAGGTAGTAATTAAAAACTAAATAGTAATAACTATCTATACTAGGATAAGCTAACAGACGCGCACATAGTATATTAACGTCTTTAATACGTTAGTATTAAAGACTTAATACTTTATGTGCACTGTTAACGTGTTAGCAGAGGGCGTAAACATAACTAGCGTAAATTACGTTATTATAGTTAACACACACCTATAGTCTAATAAACTTAAATAGTTTAAGGCACGTCTAAACTAATTTAGCTAGCTTAAACTAACTATCTACATATAATAGTACTAGAATACGTGCTCTCTAGTAGACGTTAACACTATATACTGCTAGAAAAATAAACAGCTTATTAATAACAACGTGTTATTAAGGTTACAGGCTAATAGTAAAGTGTCCTTAATAGTACTAAGTAATAGTAATATAGAGATAGATAACAGTAGTAATATACTAGAGGATAAGAATAACTACGTGTTTAACGCGCTGTGTAATATTTAGTAAGTATAGGGGGTGCCTTAACTTATAGTAATATATCTTAGAACTTAGATATAATAATAGTATATACTAAATAGTATCTTAAAATACACAGATAATGCACATAATTAGAGTAACTACAAGCTTAAGCAGACATACGCTAGAATCTACGCAGGCACGGCGTAATATATATATAGTACTATATTAACTAGAAGTCTCCTTAACTATATAATACGCATTTGCATATATAAGGATATATATAGTAAATTATAGTAAGGCAGACCCTTATGTAACCTAACTTAAACTAGCGTATATATAGGCATATTACCTAACGCATTCTTATAGTAGGTAGATAGGATAAACATAGTAAATTATAG
>MU005791.1:19546-68359 GCA_010093715.1 Pleomassaria siparia CBS 279.74
TTACTATAATACATAATAATAGACGCGTTAGCAGCAGGGGCAGGTAAGGTAGTTAATATTAGTGCTAGTAGTAGAGAAATATTACTATAATCTATAGTAATAGACGCGTTAGCAGTAAGGGTAGGTAGGTATAGTTAATGTTAGTGCTAGTAGTAGTAATTTCTTACTATAATCTATAGTAATAGACGCGTTAGCAGCAGGGGCAGGTAGGTATAGTTAATATTAGTGCTAGTAGCAGTAATTTCTTACTATAATCTATAGTAATAGACGCGTTAGTAGCAGGGGCAGGTAGGTATAGTTAATATTAGTGCTAGTAGTAGTAATTTCTTACTATAATCTATAATAATAGACGCATTAGCAGTAGGGGCAGCTAGGGCACTAGGTAGGTAAGAGAATTATAAAACGTCTTCTGCCCTAGGCGCTATAGGCGCTATTAGCGCCCTAGGCATAACTTAGCTACAACCTAAGCATAACATAGGTATAGAGCTTACAAAACTTCTTCTAATACTAGGTAAGCTATAGGTAGGCTGTAGGCAGGCTGCAGGCATAGAGCTTATAAAACTTCTCCTAATATTACCTTTACTATATAGGGCGCCCTAGATAGTAAAGGTAAGAATAGGTCTAACCTATATTAGAATTATATTAGCCCCTAGCACCTCTAATACCTCTACTACCTTAGGCACGCTATAGGTACGCTATAGGTAGACCTTAGGTATAGAGGTTATAAAACCTCTCCTAATATAGAAGACTTTAGAACTAAAGCTAAATTAACCTTATTAGGCCTTAAGTACTTACTAATATCTAGTAACTATAGTTAAAAAGGTAATATAAGTAACTCTTTATAAGGTAAAAGAGCTTATAAAAGAAACTTAGTATTACTATTAACCTTTTCTACTATATATATATAGTAGGAAAGTTATTAAGGCATATAAACACCTTAGGTAGGCCCTAAATAACCCTCTAATAGGCTATAAAGCCTTTTTAATAGGCGTAAAACTTAAAAACTATAGTTTTAGAATATTTATAGTAAAGTTATTACTCTAAATTAATAAGTGCGCTATTATTTATATAATATTAGGAGGATAGATTAATAGAGTTATTAGATATCTTAGAAATACGCTAAATAATAGCTAATAATAAGGAATTTAGGATTAGGATAATCCCTAATAAAGGGGGGGGTAATATAATAATATTCTACCTATTACGTACCCTAGCTAAATAAGGCCTAGGTAGGCCTTTAGGAGGACCTAGGCTATAGGGGTTACATAAGCCTTAGTATATAATTATCTTATCTCCCTTAAGTTCCTACTTAAGGATTTGTCTTAATATAATTATATACCTATACTTTTAGGCTTCCTATCTTAAAACCCCTTATACTTATTTAGCTTTATGCTACTTATGTCCGCATTGTCCTGTGTCGACTGTGCTAGAGGCTAGGCGGTCTCTAGTACACGAATGTCCGGTCGCGTCGCATTAGGGTTTCTTTGGACGTTGGTATCTGTCTGCAGTGCTTCTACAATCTTTTGGGCGGGTTTCGTGGCGCGGTTTAATTTTGAGGGGTACCACGACCGAGCTGGAAGACTCGGTCCTAGTGCCATGCCTTAGAGGATCCTTTTGAGTTCCTGTTGGTTCTGTAGTTGGTGGCCGTCTTTGTTCCTTTGTCTTTCGTTCGTTGGTTGGCCGTTGATGATGATTGACAGCATGGAGGATGCGACGATGGAGGCGCGCGCCCGGGAGGCTGGTCCGGAATAACGTCGTAACACGTTATCGAGGAAGTCAACATCTAAATACCACCGGTGGCTATCCATCGTCGTCTGAGGAAAGGTCCGAAATCTCTGACTCCTCGTCCGACACTTCGTCCTCGATATCCTCGCCGTCGTCATCCCACTCCGCGCCTTCACTCAATGTTGCATTTCTGCCAGTCAGGACATCGAACGCACGCATCTTAATACTCGGAAGCGCATGCGTTAGTACCCTCACTATTTTTGGGGCCGCCATCTGTGCCACAAGAACTTGCGCCTGCTTCTCCATATCCGCTTTCAGTTGAAGGAACCCCCCTGGGTGAGAAATGCAACGTGTGGCGTGCGCCGCCGAAGTGGTTAGGGGTGACTCGTTGGATAGACTCAGATTGATGAGCACCTCGTTCAGACGTAGATTGGTGCTATGCCGTCGGGATTTTAGAACATCGGCACAGATACTGCGCATACGCAGTCGCAAACGTCGTAGCGTAGTAAGAAGCACGGCGATACTCGTGCAGACATGGAGTCCTTCGCCGTGCTCTTGACTTTGATGCGGTATAAGTTGAGTACCGCATAGATCTAGCTCTAGACTAGTTAAGTTGCTGGTTGATAAGAAGGCACGTATTGTGGATAGAAAAAGGTAGTCGCGGCGTTCTAGAAGACGAAGTAGCGGATGCAGTTCGATGGTGGTTTGAATGCGTAGGGTGCGCAGTTTCCGTGATTGTTTGATGATGGTGGCCAGATAGAGGAGATCGTTATTCAGCTCTGTTGTCCAGGCTGCACGTACTGCGCGTCCATGAGCGCCACTCCAGGTTGACACATCTAGGACATTTACGGCCTGCGAATCGTGTCGAGACAGCGGAATAGAGTCCCAGTCTTCAAAGCCCTTCAAATCCAGGTCCAGGGTTTCCACGCTGTCTTTGACGAGAGATAGACTTGATTCCACATACGGAGAAGACAGCAAGCGTCGTAGTGCTTTTTGAGTAATATAAGAATCCCGGAAGCAGGCGGTATGGGCAAATTTGCTCCACTGCTTACAAACTATGAGGCGTGACACATGCGAGCGGAAATAAGATGAGCCGACATAGTCGAAGATTTGAATCAGGGTTTCAGGGGGGAGTTGGAGGAGTGACATAGTGTGTTGTGCGAGCTAAATAACAGTGACGGTGTCGGTGTATCTGAATAAAGAGGCATAGAAGAATGGCTTTATCTCAGCGAGCTCAGGCGGCTTGGCCCTTTGAACCCTGCCATCACTCAAGGCTACGTCATGAACAGCTTAGCTCGTTCACGGGTAGGATTGCAACCAATCAGCTTGCAAGCAATCTCATCTGGTATACACAGCAGAGAGAATGTGTTTTTCCATGACGCAACGCGTCGCGATTGTCTCTAAACCCTGCGGCCGCATTTGTTTTGCATGTCCTCGCAATCGTTTAGCTTTTTCGAGCATAACCCGCGAGAAATTGACCTAACAAATGGCGTCGTCACCACACAATTAATTACCTATCCAAGCACCGATATGTCAGACAAGATGGGCACGGGACTGGCAGGGGTGGCCGGCGTCTACCCCGGCTAAACCACATCTGTGCTAGTCCCGATCCTGCGTCAGCCAAGTCTCCATCCGGTTTGGCGTCTGAGCCTGCTGAGACTAAATAAACCGCATGCTTCTCCCCCATCCACTTCATTCATGCTGCAACCCGACCTGACGCTCCTGGCCTGCTGTTGTCTACTTGGCCTTCCTCAGTCGCGTGGCTGCTACATTGATGTGCCTGGCATCTGGTACCCGTGGGTCTAGTCCCCCTACTGCTAGAACGGCCCGCTGTCGCAATCGCTTTGTTTAGTTTCCATCTAACACCACTGGCCCGCTCCCCTCGCCGCTCTTGTTCTTCATTCTGCGCATCCGAGCCTTCTTTTCCAAGCGTCGGCTTCTATTTGAATGCCGCCGAGATCGAGCACAATGGCAAGACCAGGTCAAGATTGGTCAGGTTTTGCTGGCCTAAGTCCAGGGTCAGAGACATATAAGCGAGTTAAGCTTGTACTGTCTTCAGCAAACTTTGAGCATCTGAAGAAGTGTGCGATAGACTCGCGGCGCAGGCGTCAAATGGACCTACCTCCTGATATTGACTGCAGCATAAACCTAACCCAATTTGCAACGGGTTTCAACAACCTGGTTCTGGAACTCGCATTTTCTGACAACATCTATTGGATTGCTCGGATTCCGTATCGCGCCATCAATGACAACACCAAGACCTCGTTGCTGAGCGAGATAGCCACGATGAACATCGTCCGCCAACGTACAAGTATCCCCATACCTCGTGTTTTCGAATTTGAGATGTCCATAGACGAACCATTCGGATACCCGTATGTTCTGATGGAATACCTGGGTGGCCATAAACTTGATGGTTTGGCGAAATCGATACCTCGACAATATCATATCAAGGCAGCCAAACAGTTTGCAAATGTGTTTGCGGAACTCCAAAACCTGACCTTTAGCCGCATTGGACGCCTTTGGTGTGGAGAGACCGCGGATCAGGCTGTCGAAATCATTCCCATGGCGTGGCATCATTCGCCCGGCCCTTTGGAAACGTCGCTAGAGTACTTTTACAACCAACGACAAGGGGAAAACCGAGAAATTGTCGCCTTGCACCCGAACAACGCAGACTGGCTTACGGCATGTTGGGTGCTGAAAGCAGCTCTAGCCCACACCGTCATTGAAGACAGAGTCCGAGGCCCATTTCCATTGTGTCATCTTGACCTCCATTTCGGTAACCTTCTTTTCGATGACGAATACAATCTGACCGGAGTCATTGATTGGAGCGACGCGCAGGCCGCCCCAATCGAACAGTTGTCTGTATGTCCAGAACTGGTTATCTTCCCTGGGCTATCTGAGGAGAAGAATCGACCGATCGTGGAGTTCAAGAAGCTCGTTATACAGTTTGTAAAGGAAATGGAGAACGAGAAAGCGAAAGAGGAAGAAAAGGGGGAAGGGAAGACGCCGCCCTTGAATCAGCAGCAGGGGAACATGAAGCAGAGTCAGCGTCTTACACCACTTTCCACCTACATGGCCTCTGAAAGTGCCGAACTCATGCATCGTCAGTACATGGCTTCACCCAAGGGAAGCCTTTGGGCTGCGAAGAGGGTTGCGAAGCTTATCTACGGGGAGCATACTACTTGGGAACAGCTTAGAAAGGTATACAGTTGCATGCCGCTGTTCTAGGGCTAGTGATACCCTCATACTCTTCGTAGCAAACTCTAATCTCATAATTTCCGCTCTCTACGATTGGTTGCTTGTCAGCTGTCGTTTACGCTCATGCCTCCTAGGGAAAGACAACCTTGGAAGCTTTTCTTTTCCATCTTGGAGCTGATACATGACCTTTCTGAGTACGAGATTAACGTGGACGTTATTCATCAACGAAATAGACTGCAATTGGTTGCTAAAACCATTCCGATACTATTCCTAAAGGTTAGGCCCGATAATTGAGATCTTGTGCCATCCGATTCAGCGAATGTTGAAGGTTAATAGGTGATTAGGACACAAGCCCTCAATCTTTATATTGAGACTGGAGGTTCGCCGAAGTTTATCAAACACGGTTACTACGCTCCGCCCCCTGGGCAGGCCTGCCGCAACCTTCTCGATATAATGCCCGTTGGTAGTAATATAAATTGACTTTGATGTACTTATTTCGGTTTGTTCTCGGGCCAGACTCTATGGTATCATTTGCAGTGTTAGCAATACAATGAAGGGGTTTATAATACGTTAAGCTACAAATACCCGCCTCTGCCGTTTCGCACTAGCAAGATTAAGCCATGCTACACAGTACTACAGAGATAGATCCAATATTATACTGCTTAGAATACTGCTGATACCAAGCACTCTGAACAGGATCAGCCCAAAAGACTCCATGCATCGAAACAGTTATGCCACCATTCTCCGCTCGCCCATGTCCCTATCCCTATCAACAGTTGCTTTGCCGAATGTAAGACTGTCGCCTTGCACTCTATCCATTGATGATTAGCTCCATGTACATATTAAACGGCAGTCTACAGGGACTAAGGACAATGGGATAGAGAACGAGCTTACTAGGAACAGTTAGTAGTTTCAAAGTACTGGCACTTCGGATTGGTGCACTCCAGATCCTCGTTTGCCGTGCTACCGCATTCATTGCATTTGGGATACGTCGTTGTCTTCGCGTGATTGACAATGCTGAAGGATTGCGAGGAAGCGGCCATTATTAGATATGTTTTGAAGGTGGACGTCCAAGGGATGTTGTAAGAATGATAATGGAGTTGGATGCCGTGAAATGGATTTTGTGTCTGGAGAAAAGAAGAATGGGCTTGCTTTGCTGAGATTGTATACTGGAAGAAAACTCACTGAAATCAATAACAGCCTAAATAACCTGAGAAAGGATGCGTGTCTTATGGATAGAGGCTGTGTATCTCCATGCAGGTAGTAATACGTCACAGCGCCGAATGTCTGTTAACGCATTTCTAATCAAACTATAAAGTTTTGGTTTACTGCAGGCTATGCAATGTGATTAGGCACAGCGAATGATCTTGTGGTCAGGTTTACGGGGAGGCTATTGGTTGGGGTTGCTGCATGCGTATGTACGCGTTGGCGCCGAAGGATGCCACCTCCATTGCCGCGCTTCAGGTATATGCGCAGATAATGGGCGACTAGATAGAGTGCGAACATCCCTGGCAGGCTTGCAGAAAGAGGCATCGACATCGGCAATGTAGCAGCACTTCGCCTGCTCGAAAGCAGTGGCGTAATTATTGGGAGCCAAGTTCATATTGGCGTCGAGGCGCCTGCGATTGAGCTGGAGAGGCGACTCAGTTTATGGAGATGAGCGAAATGTGTTCACAAGATGGTGAGGAAGAAGTCACAGTGCCACTACAATATCGCTTTGCCCTATCGCTTGGGTACCGAACTCTGGGGAAGATGATGTGATAGATTTGACTCTACACATGACGCAACACAATGCCTTGCTATATCATCAGATAAGGTAGGCCAATTCAAATAAGGCTTGTCAGCTCAGCACGCGCCCTACTCCGAGTATGTCGCATAGTATAAGTTGGGGGAACATATTACCGAGTACCCTGTGCGTGTCATTTAGCGGAGGGAGTTGAGCAAAACAGGGTAAATGGACTCTGGGGCAACAAACAATCATCACTGCATTCAGTCCAAGCTACGAATAACCTTTCGCAAGCTCGAATCTCGCGACGTAGGTTTCCAATACCCAACCTGAGACGTACCCGTCTACAGAAATCTCTCCTTCACCATCGAACCGGGCCAATACGTGGCTTTCAATACGCACTCGAGTCTCTCAGGTAAACGGAAGCAACGCCTGTGTATTGCGCGAGCACTCCTCGGGAACCCGCAACTGTTGTTTCTGAACGAATCAACCAACAGTCTAGATAGCGTGAGTAAGGGTTTAGTACAAAAGGCTATCGATCAGCTAGGCGGCAGCAGGTCGCCAACGGTCATTGCGGTCGCACATTGGTTAGCGGCGATGCAGCGTGACGATTAGATTATTGCCATGAGCGAGAGAGGTGTGATTCTCGAGGATGGTACACACAGGGAATCAATTCGAAGAAAGGGCGTTGCGATATATCACTTCAATCAATCGCCTTGAACCTTCACCTAATGCCACCTACGCTCAAGCCTTAATATATCGCCTTCATCTATTTATTGCCTTATCTCATTACCTACGGGTACATGCGTCCATTCCTTAATATGCCCTCCAAATTCCAATTTATTTGTTGCATGTTAAGGGGTTTGAGCTCTGTAGACGGCTGGCATAGCTCCATTATGTCTAACTATCTCAACCTGTTGTTAACGCCGCCGTGGTTCGAATGATAGAGGGTAGCATTAACGATGAATTTCCTTCCTTAATTTGTACGATAGAAGGAGGCGTCTACAGAAATCAATAGAACATCCTGTGTACATGTATCCAATGTCTTCGTGATACATCTTACGATCGAAATTGCACTAAGAAGCGGGATAGGGGACAGGTGAACCCTTCTGATAGTTAGGGTTTCAGAAATAGCTGTCGACATGTTTAGTTACAAGGTCCTTCTGCGGCTAACGCTTTGTTTGATGTTCGCACGAGAACTCCTTGTTTCCTATACAAAAGAGGCATACGCAGCCATCCTAGTAGATCCAGGATACGAATAAAATTTAACACGGGTCCTAGCGTATGTCGAGAGAATAGAGGAGAAGAAATTCACAGCCTAGAGGAACGAGTTTATCGTTGTTCTGGATTGTATTATTAAAGTCACTAGGTTTATAAGACGATTTTGGATACTACTTACTATTGCTAGACGTTCTTCCTTCTCTTTAGTGTCTTCTTGGGTAGCTACAACGTTGTTGGTATTCTTATTTACAGAAGTAAAGGCCATAAATTGTTTTAGAGATTTCCGTTACTCTATCTACTAATGTTGTCTTGCTCTATACAAACATGCTTTGTTGTACGTAAATACGTTTAAAGTTATAATAGCTTATTCTCAACAAGACTTTGGATAGCTTTGAACCCGACCGTCTACATTTTTTTTGCTTTGCCGTAAGCGAAAAACGTCTTCTACCTGCGAAACGTGCAGGGGCAACGAAACCCCAGAGGGCGCCTGCTCTACTTACGGCCATCCGGCAAGCTCCTGGAGCGGATGTACTGGGTAAGCATCTTTTGAAGCGGGAAGGTTCTATACTCTACTGAAGTAGGAACCCGTCTATTTGTTACAAGAAGTGCTAGCCTGCATAGTCACCTTCTAAGCACGATCAAGCTCTTCATCCCGGCCTCAGCATTACAACACCACACGCTCCAGACATATTGCCTTTGAGTACGTAAACATACAAGCTACTCTTCCAACGTGCTAACAGATGCGTAGGAACACTCTGCAACCTGGACCCGTTACCGTTGCAAACATGGCTCCCAACGTTCGTACGCTTCGATTTCTTACTACCGACCAAGTCAGACGTCTTCACAAGACGTTTATCGGAAACGCTCAGCCCACACAGCCAGCGTTGTTGGAATCGGCGATACAGTCACCCGTGAACATCAAATACTACGGCAACCAACAGAACCTGTTCCAGTTGGCAGCAAGTCTCTCGGAAAAGATAATGAAGAACCATGCCTACCAAGATGGCAACAAACGTACAGCACTCTTGGCAGCAGATATGTTCCTGAAGATCAACGGGTGGAGGCTACAAGAAGCGCCCTTCCAGCCCGGTGATGGAAGCGAGAAGCTGGAAAACGCCCTCGTTGCGGTGTGCACGAATGCGTGGACTGCTGAAACCTTGGGAAAATTCTATGAGCACAACGCTGAGGAGATCGAAGTATTGACTCCCGATATTGTGTCTTATAGAGACGAAGCTACGGAATGTTAAGCTCTACCTATAGTAGGTTTCCTTTCATGATATTACAGCCGTCTTTAGGTATTGAGAGAATCGTTTTCAAACTGACGCTTTTTGTAGTCGGCCATCCCTCCACGATCACATATCCTTTAACTTATCAAGCGCTCTTCCGATCTCTAGTGTTGTAGTACTAGCAAAGTCCGTAAACTCCGCTATCTTCTGTTAGCATGCGCTAAACATGAGTGTAGAGGCTTGGACAAGGTACCGTCAGGAGTTCCATCCAGTGCGATTGTATGTATTAGCCCATAAAGATACAACGTTGCTGGGCTCGTATTCGCAACAGACTGGCGGGGAAGCTGTTGAGGGATGACTAAGCGGGGACAACCGGGCGATGAGTCTAATGGTTGGAATATCAGCAGTAACAACTAGATACGAGACAATAAAACGGTTACCAAGGGCAAAGTGCTGAGTATCGTGAAAGTAGCTTAATGCGAGTTTATCCAGGCGCTTGGGGAGAGGCGACGAGCTATTAGGGAGGCAGCTGCTAGCCTGCAGAGCATAGCCGACTTCTGTAGGAATGCACACATAGGCTTCCCCAGGGTTGCCAACTTGAATGGGGACTTCTTTTGTGACGATTATCCCATCTGGTCCTAGGTTGGTGAACTTTGCCGTCGCGTCGTGGAAAGCTCTCGCAGCTGCGGCGTAGCAGGGTCGCCCAATTACGACACGGAAAGGTCCTGGAGCGTTGAAACCCACAGCTAGCGTAGCCGTGGCGCGAAATCTGGCGAACATGACTCGGTGGGTTGCAGATATTGTAAAGAGCTGCTCGGAGGAAATTAACTTGTAGGCAACCTTTTGGAAGCTTGGATGTGCGAGGGACTTGTGGAGAGAACCGTTGCATTTCAGTCGTCCCCACACTAAGTTAAATATTTAAATAAATAGTGCGGGGCGGATGAACTCCCAACCGTCCCCTATAGATCTAAGCGACCCACACTTATGTACGGCTCCCGCTGCTACACAAATACAATTAGTTATTGTCCTTTTCCCTCTCTCTGTCCTACAAAGGCAAAACGCGCTCCATACTCGCCGTCGAGAAGCAACCCCAGGCACCCTCAGGCACCCTCAGGCACCCTCGTCCTGCGCTTATCCAGTTACGCCTTTTAGTGCGGTGCCGGGGAATTCAGTATGCATGGAAGATGCGACTACAAAGCGACCGTCATCCGGTGCACATTGATAGCTTACTGGTAGACACCCTTGTAGCGATCGGGGTCACTTTGAGGAATATAGTTTCGCTATTAGCGATACAGTGCGGTGCCATTATCGTGAATTATCTCCACCATTCTACAGCCTCGCATACCCCGACCAGAAGCCTATTGTCGTCAACATACCACACTACTCGCTCACATGCGGATCTCCATATAGCGCAGATAAAGGTACAGTACATTGGTGCGACAGGGAAAGACGTTATATGTGCAAGCGCGGGGAATACATCCATACTCAGGAACATTATTGAATACTGTATGCGCTGCCAGCATCTGGGAAAAGCAGGGTCAGAGGGAAAGGGCCGACAGTGAGCGCAGGGATGAGTAGGACGCGGGGTTAGATTTTCGGTTCACACGGAAGAAAAAGTGCCTGGCCCGCGAAGTCAAAGACTACCTTACGGTGGACGGTTCTTGCGTACTACCTTCTGGATTCAGACGCCCACGTACAGAATGGTGTGGACCCAGACACTAAATACCTTCCACAACTGGTTCAGCTCTCTCTACAAGCGAATCGTTCCTGTCCCCGAGAATATACTAGATCCATACAGCCAAGAATTCCACAACGATATCGAAATGGCTTCCACGCATGGAGACCTGCATTTGAGCAATGCTATCTGCCCTTGATTCCAAACCAACACAGCAGTACTTGCAAGGCTTGGAACTATTACTCATGGTCTATGTTTGGGCTTTTGATTGACAACAGTCGTTGGGGGCGAATTATTGTCCTACACTAGACCTACAGAGCCGTATCAAGCATGGGAATGTTGTCTATACGCAAGCTGTGTAAGAAGGCAGAAGCTTGTTACTACGCTATGTCACCATCAGATAACTCTGAAATTCAAAATACGTCCTTCTTTTCGTCACGCCACAGTTATCTCGCTGCAAATGAAGTGCTCTCCATATAGGATATGGTATTCACACTACCTCCTTCCGGCTCACGCTGGCGGTATCCTTGTCCACGCCCAATCCAGCGCTATCGTAATCCGCCTTCTGCAGCGGACTGACGGCCGTGGCCGTGCGCTCGAAACCAAACAGGTGATCCATCTGATCCATGCGCAGGCCCTTTGTCTCGTGGATGAAGAAGTAGGCGTAAACGCTCGCAATTACGAGGCAGGTTGCAAAGAAGACGTATACGCCGTAGCCCATGCTGGTGTACATCTCGGGCAGAGACTTGGTGACGATGAAGGTCCAGAGCCAGACGGACATGCCGGCAAAGGGGCCGGAGATGGAACGCAGAGACGAGGGGAAGATTTCGGAAGAGATGATCCAGGGGAGACCGTTGGCGCCAAAGGACCACGCGGCGCCGAAAATCATGATGAATGCCGTGGCGGCCTTTCCTCCCGCAATCGTCGATGCAGATTGCTCGACCCCGGCGACGGGTTTGCCAATCGCGATGTAGGCCGCGAGATAGTATTGGCAGAAGGCGCAGAGCAGAGAAGATATAATCCAGGGCCACTTGCGACCAAAGGCATCAACAAAGAAAGTGAAGAAGATGATGCTACCGACGGCTTTGATGATGCCGTAGATGCCAGTCCAGAGTGTAACATCGGTAAGACCAATGGACTTGAAGATTGTAGGAGAGTAGTAGTTGATGGCGGCAGCGCCGGACCATGCCTGCCACATGAACATGACGAAAACTAGGAGGAAGCGATTGCGCATGCCCTTGGTGAAGCTCTCCTTCAGTGCGCCACGTAGGAACTCCTTCAGAGTTGGCGTCTCCTTGCCGGTGACGGTTGCACGCTCCACGGCGATCTGCTCCTTGATGAACTCCACGTCTTCAGCGATGTAGGCATGGTCGACGGGTAACCTGCGGAGATATCCGTAGACGGCATACGCTTCCTCTTCGCGACCCTGCTTCAGGAGCCAAGTGGGTGACTCCTTGAGGGTAGGAATAAGGAGGGCAAGGAGGCCAGCGGGGATAAGTTGCACGCCCATTGGAATTCTCCACGCCGAAGATGAGTTGGGGTCGACGTTGTGTGTCATCCCGTAGTTGATCCAGAACCCAATTACGGCACCAGTCTGATAGAACGACTCGAAGAATCCCGTAAGACGACCACGAATAGCCGGCGGAGCAATCTCGGAAATGTAAATAGGCGACACAGCAGCGATTCCACCAACACCCAGACCCGTGAGGAGACGTCCAGCGTACATTATGCCCAGCTCGTGTTTGGGCACCGTGCAGAGAATGGCCCCAATAATGAAGATGATGTCCGAAATGATGACTGTCCAGCGGCGACCGAGTTTCTCAAGCGAGAAGAAGGCGAAGAAGGCGCCGAAAAAGCCACCAGCCGAGTCTAGACGTGTTGATCAGAGACAGAGCACTATGATGTACAAACGCGCTTCGAACATACATATCGACGTCAAATTGCTGCTGACGTTGTTTGCCTCCGACACGCTCATGTTGGTGAGGCCGAAATCCCGTTTGAACGCCTTGGTCGCAATCGTGGTACCGATGAAGGCCGAGTCGTATCCATAGGCGAGTACACCCATTGATATCACAAGTGCGCTCATATACACTCGCCAGTTGTACTTGTAATATCAGTATCAAAGTCAAATGACAAAGACGACAAATAGGGTACTCACGACCTCTGGCGGAGTCGGCCTGTCCTCTGGTGCCCGTGCGAAACCTCCCATGATGACGACGCAGAGTTGAGAGACGGATAATGAGAGGTAGTATTGGGTCCCAGAGGATGCAGCTGCAGACAAGAGAATGTGCGATACGACGTGGTCCCAAAACCCGGGGAACACGATTCTTTTAAAGCTTGTGCACCACAAACGTATTGCTCGTCCACACGCGAGCGTTCCCCGCAATCTTGGTCCTAATAATCCTAGATACCGGCGACTGGGGGTGCGAGTGCGTGACTACGTGACTCGTATATTTCCGACCGTCAGTCTGTCGGGCTGATAGCACGACCGTACGCGCTGAACATTGAAGCTTCGCATGTTCAAACCAGGTGGGATCCACAATCTACCGTTAGTGGAGTACGCGGACTGGGGAACTTCATGTGGCGTTTTCTCCCCATGGAGTGCGCCGGGTCGGCCTCGGGGACTGTTTGTGGAGAGCAGCGGGGATGAGACGCGAGGCGATCTCGAATGTGGTCGGCATGCTCGCATGTGCTAGGCTGTATGGAAGCCTAGTAAAAAGAGAGTTTTTGCTTCGGAACCCAACTACATACAAAGGTAGCGCAGTACTCCTTGGTTGCTAGTCTGGGGTTATGTGGGTGGATAATAAACCTCTTGAATCGGGCTAAACCTGATTATGTCAGGAACCAGAAAGGGTATTCTATTGGTGGAGATCAGGACCAGACTGTATGAAGGATGAGACGACTAAACCACCATGGTCCTGCCGACCTGGCAAGTCGGCCCTTTCATGTTCCGATGGTTGGCCTCTTTGTGAATCTTCTCTCGCTTAGGCTAGCTATGCCGCTCGCAACGCCTTGTTCTCGTGACCTGGCTACATGCTGTAGCTACGAGCTTCGTCGGAACGTTGTCGGAACGCGGTGTCGGAAGTTGGAAGTTGAGTTCGCAGCGTAGTCAAAACCGAACGCGTCCCTCTCTATGGAATTGAGCAAAGTCCCCCAGCAAGCTCAACTTTATCGTCCACTTCTCTCCAGACCATATACCCCATCTTCTCACGATGCCTTCCAACGGAATAAGCACCAACGGCGCCTCTGCCACCAAATACTCATACCCACCTGGCATACACGTACCCTCACTGACATGGTTCAACGACCAACAGGAGATTGACTGGGACGTGCAGGAGAAGCACTTTGAATTCCTCATCTCCAACGGCCTTCACGGCATCGTCATCGCAGGAACCAATGGCGAAGCAGCAACACTATCATCTGCCGAGAAGACGCAACTCGTGCAACGATGCCGAAAGACGGCACAGAGACTTGGTCGTGGCGATCTTCCCATTGCCATTGGCGGCGTTGCAGGATGCACACGCGAGGCCATCCAGCAGACCAAGGAGGCTACCGAGGCCGGAGCCGATGCCTTCCTTACCCTCGTCCCCTCATACTTTCATTTCGCCATGGACCAGGCTGCCATTGTCGCCTTCTTCACCGAACTTGCAGACGCCAGCCCCATCCCAATCATCATATACAACTTCCCCGGGGTTGTCTCTGGTTTGGATGTAAATTCTGAAATGCTGAACACGCTGGGAAAGCACCCCAACATCCCCGCTGTCAAACTCACATGTGGTGGTATTGCCAAGGTCGCGCGGATATCTGCTTCCTTCAAGACAGCAGAGTTTTGCGCTTTGGCTGGACAGAGCGACTGGCTTGTTCCGGCCATGAGCGTTGGCGGAACTGGCTGCATCACTGGTGTTGCCAATCTATACCCCAAGGTACATTCCTCATGCATTTCCCGTGCCTCCCACTCCATGCTAACACGACGCAGGCTTGCGTCGAAATGTTCAACCTATACCAAGCTGGCAAGACCGCCGAGGCATCTGATCTGCAGATCAAGCTCTCCGTTACCGAGTGGGGGTTCGCCAAGGGTGGCATCAATGGAACGAAGTGGGCTGTGGCGTCGAAGAGGGGATATCCTGCAACCAGCGCGGACTGCAGGAGGCCGTACCCCAAGTACGACAACGAGGAGAAGAGGAAGTGGGTCGTGAGCCAGGTGTCGGCACTGGACGACATCGAGGCGGCTCTGAAGTGAACAATGAGAAGGATTTGATAACCCAAAATCTCTGCATCTGCATTCTCTGGCGCTGGGTTACGATTAGATATGTTTTACAATGGCTTCAAGACATGGAACTTACATAATACACTCCTACAACCTCTGATTTGACGTTGCTGCCGCTCTTTCACCGAGCTGCGCTCCTACTTGACACATGGATATGATATAGCTCGGTGTAGAAGTAGTGTGGCCAGGTGGAAAACAGTAGATAAGGCGGTGATTGGCAAGGTAGTCCTAGCGGATGCAGAGTGGTTCAATAGAGCACAGTGAACCAGTCGTCTTACCGTAGACCGGAGGCTCTTAATAATCAGGAAGCAGTTTGGTCTCACACAATAGCAAAATGTTGGCTCGCAAAATACTCCTGGCTGACGCTTCGTACGTCGACTCTGCGTTTGCACTCGTCCTGTCGCCGCTGGACCTCTTCTAGCAAATCGGCCGTCGATTTCGCGTTCGTCGCAATGCTCTCGAGGCCTCGAATGCTTTCCAGGATCCACCGCCGCTCCTCCAAGTTTTCCTCCTCACATCCCCACATGAGCAGGGGCCAGAGTAGATTTACGGGGAGTGATTCTTCCGTTTCGGCCATGAGATGCGACAACCTCTTGATATTTGCAATGGCCGTGTTGACATCCTGGAATAGGTCAGCCTGGAATAACAACGTGTGTGTGTTACAAGTTGTGAACAAGAGTATGGCTACTGGGCACGACAAGAAATTTGAACAGTATAGCTAGTGGATCAGGCGGCCTTGAAGTAAAGTGTGTTCTCTGGACGAACCTTGGTCTTTGGGTACACCACGTACGCGACGCGATGGAGGTGGAGAAAAGAGGCGTAATAGTTGGCAAGGTATGTGCGGAAACTCCTCGTCAAGGCGCTGGCAAGATTTCTTGCTAGATGCTTTTCTGTGAGATCTCCAGCGACTGCGTGATCCATCAGGGCAGGTCGTTGCCCATATAAAGCATGCAAATCACAGGCTATGGTAGCGGCCAGAGCCATGACCTCGGTCTCATCTTGCACTGTCCCTCGACTGCGATGCCATGGATCTATTCTTGTGATTCGTCCGACGAAAGATTGCACCTTCTGGTAGAAAACGATGCCGGGGTGGTAGAGGACATCGAACAGAATCTCTTCAATCTCGGTATCTAGAGTCTCGGGTTCGACCGAGGAATTGGCAACTGGAGATGCGTCGAAGAGACTATCATCCGTGTCGTTGAGGAACAGGCCCTCGCCCCCTGCAGTGGAAATAGCGCGGGCATCGAGAAGACGCAGCCATGATATCAGTCGCTTCTCGGGACCCGTGAAAGAAAGCTTGTCGGCAGTCTGGACAAGATTATACGCTTCCCTCAGGTTCGCGTGTGCCCTAGGCAGGGTCTCGGTAAGTAGATCCGTGTATGTAAGAAGGAAGATGGCTGCCAATAGATACTTTAGCCCGTCTTTTACCCTCTCTTCACTAGCTGCTTCTTTTGCTCTCTTCGCCATGACTCCTGATAGTTGCCTAGCGGCGTTGTCGTACAGCGGCCTCCAATCTGTCCCTATGCGCCCGTCGTTGCCACTTCTCTGGATTTGCATCGCTGCAAACGCCATGATTGCGCTCCTTACAAGAGTCGACTCAGAGGCCATGGTTCCAAAGAAGGCGCGCGTCGAAGCCCACTTTGGCCCAATTTCGACCGGCGTGAGGATTGGTGGCATAAGCATCTGCAGGAAAGCGTTGACCAGAAAGTCGTCGTCGACAGACAATCCAATGCCCTCTGTCGAGAAGGGAGAAGTAGATGCTGGATCAGGATGGTGAGCACCTCGCTCGGGGATCGAACTGACACTGCCTGCATCCCCACCATGCCTCGGAGGGCTACAAGGGCGATTGACGACTGGCAACTGGTAGATTGGCGGCGGTACGACGTCCATGTGCGCATGCGGGTCCGCCGGCCAGGAATTCGGACTCAGCAGCATTGCCTCATCCCACGTCCCCAGCGGGCCAGAGAAATCGAAGAATCCATTGCTGCCCATGCTGAGTCCTTCAAGGGCAGTCATGTTAGAATTGAAGTTGCCAGCCGGTTGATAGTGCGGACTCGCCACAACCTGCGAATGGGACGAAGAAGTCGGAGATACTACGCTCCGTGATACAAGCACGCGGCCCCAGGTACAGTCCTGGTTCTATCAGAGCGAGAACATGAGACGAGCACAAATGGAAACAAACAAGGTTCAGTCGCTCGCAATGCGCACATCGTGGCCTCCGTTCGTTGCAGCGCACTTTTCGTCTCCGGCAGGCATTGCAGCCATTCTTAGACCGCGCAGGGCGGGGCTGCGTTTCGTGAGGAGTCGGTTGCGACATACGAAAGGAGTGATTGTCCCATCAGCGTGCGAGAGTGAAGAAATGCAGAGTATCGAAGGCGGCGTGTGAGTGTGAGTATTGACTCTCGTGAGTTGAGCGCACGTGTCAAACACTCTGGGCTGAAAATGTGGGGATCTACAGATCTGCGCCATCCTGAATACGGCTAGTACATGCACTTGATGTGACAAGTCTTGGGGTTCCGCTGCACGGCCACGTTTAAAATCCTACCACGTTCAAGTCTTTAATCACATTTCGTCTGCAAGTCCAGTTGGAGGAAAGGCTATGCATATTGCTAGTCTAGACTACAACGGCCATCCTACAAGATGGCCTTCTCAATCCGCTTCCCCGTCTCATTAAACGTAATCTGCTTACCCGTAACCAGCGCCTCCTGCAGCCATGCACTAATGATCTCAGTTACGTCTTCCTGTCCGTGTGCCATCATACGGCTGCAGTAGTAATGGGCGATGCGTCCGCCGTGAAATTCGACGATGCCAACGGCATTGTCGTAGTCGGTGTACTGCTTGAGGCCCGGCTGCACGGCGACTACACCATACACGGAAATGAATTTGGGGATGATATCGTCGCCGAAGAACCACAGCGTGAGATCGATATCGTGGACGGACATGTCGACGAAGACTCCGCCCGACCATGCAGCGTATGCGACGAAGAAGCCTGTATTAACGTAGTTAGCGAGCGAGAGTCACTCGAAGCGATATGATTTACCAGAGGGATCGTGTTTGTCGCAAGTCTGCGATCTTAGGATAGTTGGTCTTCTGATTAGACCCTGGTCCACCTTGTCATATGCATCGCGGTAGCTGTCATCGAAGCAACGCGAGAAACCGCACATGACCTTTAAGTGCGGGCGCTGTTTGGCAGCCTTAACTAAGTCCCTACACTACAGGCTGTTAATCAGATTAGTCTCGGATTCGTGGTTATTGGAATCCCAATTACGTACCACTGCGATGTCGGTAGAGAGCCGTTTCTTGCACAGCACGTGCAGGTTCTTCTCTATGGCCTTTATAGCTTCCTCAGCGTGCACCGAGGTTGCGGTACTAATAACGACGGCGTCTAGACCTTTCTGCTTGAACATCTCGTTGTAGTTGTCGTATAGGGTTACACTGAATAGCTCGAGGTGCTGTTTTGCCCATTGCAGCTTGACGGGGTTAGGGGAGAAGGCATCGACGAGCTTAGCGCGAGGAGTTTGGTTGAGAAAGTTGAGGGCATGTCTGTGTCCTATACGCCCTAGACTAGCAGCTGAAATCTGGAGTTTCTTGGGTGCCATTGCGTGAAGATGGATGAAGTAAGAGAATGGATGCAGGTGGAGAGCCTAGCGAGCGATGTCCTTGGATTTTATCTTATCGTGTGCGAGCTACACAGCTTCTTCCGCCGCGTTTGAAGGACATTTTTCGTGCATAAGAAACGAATCTGCGTGTGCGAGGTTGGCGCGACTTTGCAGTCGGACAGGTTTCCTCGTTGGCCTGAGGACAGTAGCGGACAGCCACGAAGGGATCGAGGCAGAGGTAGTTGGTAGTCCTCTCCGGGCGGTCGGATGCAGAAGTAGTAGTCTTTGCCGAACAGATCAAGGGAGAGTAGTGGTCTTTTCCGCAGCGGCAGTGCCATCCGAAGTTCCATCCGAAGCGCTATCCGACATGAATATTAGTGCAATGCAAACCGGACTAGCGCGTGCCGGAGCTGCACGAAACGCGGGGTATTCACCGGAGGAAGGCGAGGTTTGGTAACCTTTCAACAATGGTAATAATTGAGGTACAGTACAAGGGAACAAGGGTATCCGGTGCATAGATCATTAAGAAGCAGCCGTCAGTTGTCGCAGCTGTCGTCATCAGATCTGGCGATTTTTCAACTTCCTCATAGATGCGCACTGTCTTCCCAACCCCAGAAGAATGCGACAACGAAGTGGCTGGTTAGTCTCCATACAGACCCACCCACTACGTCCACGAGCTAAATCCAACCCATTGAAGCATATCCTGACGCGAACGTCACATCAAGTGTATGCTACTTTTGCATGCACCCCAATCTCTGGTTCTCTCGCTGAGTCTCCCCAGGTGTGAAGATTCGGGACTCGGACAAGTGAAGTACTGCACCGAGCGCAAACGCCCCTGCATCAGAGGGAATGCATTCCGCTTCCGTCCCGTCACAGCTGTCAAGTTTAATGCGGGGGAACACGTTGGGTCTGCCGAGCAGTCTCTCGAATTCCGGGGTAGCGAAACGTGGGTTGATATCCCGACCTCCAGTGGGTTCACTCCTTCGTCCAAGGCTTCGTCCAAGGGAACTAGCGTGCTTCTATATTCGCAAGTATCATCCAGGTCGTCTCCATGTCTTGCACATGCGCGTCAATGAAAAATCTCGAAAGAGCAAAATAGTCGAAATCGGGCTGACTTGCGACAAAAGTACGCTTCATAGCACCAAATACAGAGGGAGATGACGAAGCCCTGGAGATGTCAGAGGGTTCAGGCCTCAATTTACAGGACACGATCGATGACAATGCCTTCGATGGCCCTCATGCAGCCCTATTCTCCAATTCAGACCGAACCTCACTAGCCGACTCACATCATCCCAGGGATTCCGAGCTTCATAGTCTTCATACAAAAGATTTGCATAGCTCCGAGCTGATTGTTGACTCGTCCAGCCACATAGCACAGCACCTACCACCCCTGCACCGTATGCTCGAAAATGAACCATCACCACATGCGTCCAGTCCATATCCCAGTTCAAAACACCGCCTAACAAGCTCGTCAAGTTTTCTTTCCGATCCGTTTCAGTGATCCAAGACCACCTCGAAAGCGTCCCCTGTGCTGGTCAAGAGTCCTGTCGGTGGTGACATCAATATTTCACCCTACTCAAGCACAGCCTTTACACCCAACACTTCCATTAACCTGCGCTGGCCCATAAATAACGCCGACGAAGCGGGTTTCCTTCATCATTACCTAGTCTACTGCACAGGCTGGATAGATGTCTGCGATCCGCGCCGCCACTTCGAGAAAGAAGTGCCAAGACGGGCAGCGCACTTCCCCGTCATCTTAAATGGTATACTGGGTCTTTCAGCGCGTCACTTGTGGCTCATGGGCAAGGCCGACGTCGACCACTCCCAGCCGTACACGGACCAGTGTCTCCACGCCCTCATCGTCGGCCTCGAGGATCCGCTCGCGCATTGGGACGAAAATTTCCTTGTCGCCGTCATCTTGATGCGACTTCACGAAGAAATGGGCGACTCGGACGAGCAATGCCACCACTTCGGAACCGCACGAATTCTAAACTGCATTTCTTCCTTCGCCGCAGACGGTGATATGCGCGAGGCTGCATCGTGGGTCTCCCTCCGCCAACACATATACATCTCCCTCACCACACAGCAAGTGATCAATTTCAGTCTGGAGAACTATCGACATTCCGCGGTGTTCAGGGAATACGACAATGAGGCCTGGGCCAATCGCATCAATTTCCAGCTCGCTACCATCCTTCAATATGTGTTTGAAGACAGCCCAGAGTCGACATCGTCGCTTACACGAGAGAAGTGGGCGGAGCTAGACGCCGATATCGACGAATGGGAGCGCACAAAACCGTGGACTTTCTCCGCACTCTACGTCGACCCCGACGCGGGCAAAGACTTCGATGGATCGTGGCCCGATCTACCTACCGCTCAGGGCGTCGTAGCCGTAGGCCTCCAGTACTACCACCTCTGCAAGATCCTCCTCACCATATACTCACCGCACGCCTCGCTAGTCGGTCTCTCAGGTGTGCGCGCAAGAAGAGCCACCGATGCGGCCGTTCGAAGACATATACGTATCGTCATTGGATACGGCGTGAGTAATTCTCATTGCGGCAATGCCATGTTCCAGGGCAGTCGCATACTCAGCGCATGTGGAGCGTATATGACGGATCGCAAAGAACAGGACGCTTGCGTTGAGTACTTGAAGGGATTGCAAAAGACCATTGGGTGGAAGAAGGATAACGTTCTGGCTGATCTTAGGAAGCAGTGGTTGAGTTGAACTCGGATGAGATTTCTCGATCGCTTACACGATCGTGTTTTGTTTCGCGGTACGGATTTTAAAGACATTTAGCGTGGCGTCTTGACAGTTAGATGTGTTCAAATCAGTGGCTGTGGTTATCGGAGAACATGAAGGCTTCACATCAAGAAACAGTTACAACCACTGTTCAAACACACACCCCTACTTGTTACAAAAAAAGATAAGATCACATTACAGGGGCGGGTGAGATTAGATGTTATGTTCAAGTAGCATGTTAGCCTATCGACAAATGGTGGAACCTACGACGCAGGATGACGTCCGTCTAAATAAATTTTCGGAAATGCTCCAAATTCTCGTAAGTCGGAGTCTACTGTCATTCACCTCTGTTGTAACCTGTCAATCACTGACCTGGGATTTCTTCTCCCTCCTCCATACTTTCACGGGCATGTTCCCGACTAACCAGTTCATCGTCTCCAGACGCTCGAGCTGCCAATCTGGTCGTGGAAGTGCAAACTCGTATCTCCTCAGGGCACTTGCTAACACAACCGTCTGCTCCAGATATGAGATGTTACGGCCGATACAGCCTCTCGCACCAGCTGAGAAGGCTAGGAAGTAGGGTTGTAGGGCCTTGCCCTCGTCACCCAACCATCTCTCTGGGATGTACTTGTCGGCTTGTAGGAAGGGTCCTTCTTGCCTATGTGCAACAAAAGCGGACATGGCCACGGAGACACCGCTGGGAATGTAGTCGCCAAAAACATTGATCCCATCCAGTGGCGTCTCTCGCGGCAGGCCATGCGGTGTAGGCGGGAACAGCCTCAGCGACTTGTTGAGACAGCCCTCAGATACGGCAAATGCTTGACCTTGTCATGTGCGACAACACCCCCGCCCTCGTCATCTTCATCGTCATCCTCATCCTCATCTATTGCTGCCTCCAACTCCTCGACAACCTTAGCCATCATCTCTAGGTTCTTTAACAGCTGGTACAACACATTCGTCATAGCAATCGCCGTCGTCACACTACCCGCATTCATTATGATGCTAATCTCCGCAACAATCTCACCCCACTTGAGATTGTTCGCTTGCCCGTTCTTGTCCTCCATCAACGCTTGGAAGAAATTGTTGAGTTTCTCGCCCGACTGATACCGTTGCAGTCGCTGGTGCGACAGCGCAATCGGAATCCCGTCCCAATCGCGCGCGAAAGCGCCTATGCGCCTGTAGAAGCGGATTACGTTGGATAGCTTGTTTATTAAGGGGTACTATGCGTACGACCAGATGAGCAGAGACTGTTTACGCAGGTTTTGGTAGAGGCAGTCTCGCAAATTGCATTCGTACGTCGTGCCATCTAGACGGCGGCCTGTTACGCGGTCGTGGCCGCGGTTGAGGAACCCCAGTTTTTCAGATAGGCCAATGTCGGCAATGGCATTGAGCGTGAAGAAGTTTGTCTATTTCTGGTAGTTGACAGTCACTGGTCAGATCTTGTTCCTTGGGCGTTGTTTCTCCCGGCGCGAGGGGCGAAGTGCAGCACGTGTCGAGGTGCTTGATCAGTCGTACTGTCTTGTCGGCCACCTTGTGCTCCCAATCCTCGAGATTCTTGAGTGCGTACGCGGAGCTGAGCAGCTTTCTTTTGCGCGCGTGCTCGTGCTTGTCAATCACATCCGCGAGGTGGTAGTGCGAGCCTGACGAGACAACGTAAGATGAGTCCTTTGTGCAAGGCGTTTTGTGGCCGTAGATGTCCTTGATGGCACGCACGTCGCCATACGAGAGCGAGTTCGGCCCCGTTCGGATCACGGGGTGCATCTGGTGCAGTTTCGAGAGATGCGCAGAGCGTGCGCCGCCATGGGCGAGGACCATAAACGGGATGTGCGATATGCCCGACAGAGGGTGCATGTTGGGATAACGGCGCAGGCCTGCTCCTATCAGTGATGGACATGGCGAGAAAATATTTTTCCAGATTTACCATTGACATCGCGGAAATAGACAACTACCGGGTATAAAAGACAGTAAACAAAGATACAGGCGCCCTAGGCCGCTGCATACGGTATTGATAGTATCGCAGGCGACATGTTGCAAAAGACTGAAGGCGAATATGTGCGTTGGTCAGTTTGTCTTCCGTGCGAACAGTGTGGTAGGATTAAGATACAAGTACTTGAGCGTTAGTTCCAGGGCGCCACGTTCCCATTTTCTGTTGGACCTTTACACAGATACGGCCTAAAAGAAAGACCACGTCCTTGTGAATCAGACGTAGAAGGCTGGCCCGGATGTATAGAGAAGGAATGGAAGTGCGGGGCATTTATCCAACGTTTTACTTAATAGTAAAAACACACACTTTCTATATCGGGTTCTAAAGGCTCCCGTGATAGAATAGTTAGTGCAAGTTTAGAAGGGCCTACATTCATGGAAGGAAACCCCGGTGTAGCTTCGCATCTGTTCTCCTATTCTTCCCAAGAGATGCAAAATTAGCGACCAATCTTTCTGGACCAACAAACGCACATACACCGCTGAACCCAGTAAGGGAAGAATCAAAAGAACATCCTTCGGAGCTGCGGATTTGAGTACAGCTCGTCTGTTTGTTTGCTTAGCTCAACATCATTATCTCGGTGTCGGCTTCTGCTCAAAATGTCCACTTTCAACTCTCACGTTACGGATCGGTCTGAATCGTTACATCCTCTCCTTTCTACTATGAAACCAGCATCAACCGCTGATGGCATCGCAATTCTCCTTTTCCTCTTCTCGGTGCTCGGCTACGTTACCCGTAGCCGTCTCTGAGATGTATCGGATCCACACTACAAGATCTACTTCGAACGACCGCAAGTCCAAGATGGCGAGGCTCTGAACAAAACAACCGCAACGCGGAACATTGCGCAAAGGCTCGAGGAAGGTCGCCATAAATGTGTAATTTTCTGGGGCTCACAGTCTGGAACTTCAGAAAGATTCGCAGAGACGCTGGCTCGAGAATGCGCTTCTATGGAGGTAAATCTAAGCTGGAAAGTGAAGTTCATATGATTGACTTAAGAGAGTATTTGATTAGTGACTATCTAATACTATGTAACTAAGGAGATTATATACCGCGCCAGCGGAGTAGAAGAACGTCTGTCCAAAGATCTATGGATCATCATTCATGTAAGATAATCTACAGGATCACAAATTATCAGGTAAGCTTAAGATTAGTCATTTGACTTTAGTAATTTATCGAGCTTGCCTGAGGCGCCGCGAAGATCGTATAGATCAGGTGAGCACTGTACGCGACAGCTTCGCATTTTGGCATCAATGCTTTGGTGGTGGATTTGTCCGACTACGATGCCGAGACCTTGGCCAAGTCTCCAAGTCCAAGTTCGCAATGTTTATTCTTAGTACGTATGGCGAAGGCGACCCGAGCGACAATACCGCCGGGCTGTGGGACTGGATCGAGCGCGTCAAAAACGACAAGTTGACACTAAAGGAACTGCGGTACCTGGCTTGGGGTCTTGGAAATAGCAACTACAAATATTACAACCGAATAATAGATGTTGTAACGGATGTACTGGACGCCGCTGGGGCAACTCCGCTTATTCCAAAACAAAAGGCAGATGATGCAAACAGCGGCACTGAGGAAGACTTCCAGTCCTGGAAGGACGACGTCTTTGCCATGTTCCGGGTCATGGGCTTTGAAGAAAGAAGCTTCGATTACCAGCTCTCTATCGAAGTAATCTTCAATGCTGGGCCCGACGACGTAAAGACGGTCACCCAAAACATCTCCGTTCACCACCAGAGGTCGGCAACCTGCTCGGAAATCGTTCCACTATCCATCAAAAGCTCGCGCGAGCTCTTCACCACCGGCGATCGCAATTGCATACATCTGGAACTAGACCTCAGTCATCGCCAAGTCGGCTACAAGACGGGAGATCATATCGGTATTTGGCCGTGCAACCCTGAGGAAGAGATCGACCGCCTTGTTGATGTCCTAGGCCTCCAGAGCCGTCGGAACCATGCCTTTACCATTAAGATGGTTGACAAAGCGGGGAAACTAAAGATGCCATCTCCAAGTACACTTGACATAATCTTCTGTTAACATCTTAAGATTTGCGCTCCCGTCTCTTAAAAGACGTGTCTACATCTCGCCCCCTTTGCGCTGACCCCTGAATTCAAGGCTTTCCTGCTTGAAATTAGCAAAAGTCGTAACCGCTATGAAAGGCTGATTTTGAGCACGCACATTACTCTCGTCCGTCTCCTCTAACTCGCTAGCTCCTCAGTGCCCTAGACCCTACTCCCCCTCTCCTTCGTGCTTGAGTCTGTTCCCGCACTCCAACCGCGCTACTATTCCATCTCTTCAAGCTCGGTCATCGCACCGCGACGCATCGCCATTACTGCCCTCGTTGTTAACAAGACAATTTCGGGCTCTCTGGACACCGCTATACACGGTCTGACGTCCAACTACATCCTCTTAGCAGCGAAGCTTCCCTCTAACGCTTCGGTCCCCACGCCCTCTTTCCAGCACACCGAATTGGTCAGCCTTGAGGGCACGAAGGTCTTTGCTCATGCCCGCAAATCAAAATTCAAGTTGCCAATTAATTCTTCAACTCCACTGGTCCTTATCAGTGCCGGCACAAGCTTCGCCCCCTTCCGCGCTTTCCTTGTCGAGAGGGCAAAGCTGCATGCCATCGGCAAATCCGTTGGAAAGACGCTCTTCTTCTTCGGGTGCCGCAGCCAAGACTCGGACTTTATCTACAAGGAGGAGATGAAGGAAAGTTTAGGCCAGCACCTGTAAGTCGTCACGGCCTTTTCAAGGCATGCTTGTCCGAAGTTGTTCGTGCAGGATAGGGTTGCGGAGCACAGTGCCAATGTGCTCGACATGCTCGATGCTGGCGCGAACATGTACATCTGCGGCAGGGCAAACATGGCACGCGAGATTGATGTCAAGATTGAAGAGGCGGTAAAGGAGGCAAAAGGGCTGAAAAAGGTCGAACCCAGGGCTTGGACTGACGCACTGAAGAAGCGCGGAAAGTGGAGGGCGGATGTTTGGGGTTGAGTGCAAGTGAGAGTGCGATACGACCCATGCCTTTTTCCTTGTTACTCATGGTAAAAGGATGCTCCATTTACAAACATTCAGCCCTTGGTGAATTATTACTCGTTGTATTAATGATACATTCATGTCTTTCTTCTCCACTACCCTCTGCCTTGAAAGTGATGTGGTCTCTATTCCCTGTAATGTCGATGTTCTCTGTTGATCGATTGGCGTAACTCGTATCATTTCATCTGCTAACCTTTGTATTCTCCTCACCTAAGCCTAATACGACCAATATCAATTCTGACTTACTGCCGTTTACGAACGGTGTTCGGCTTGCAAGATCTGCGATAGATGATTGCCCCTTTCCCAACATGCCATTCTAGGGTCGCGGTATCCACCACCCTCCACGTTTTGCCAGGTGCTCCGCGGAGCTTTTGATGATAGCACACGCTCCACGTTCTGGATTCACCGAAATGACGGTGCACTCCATATCATGTGACCCTAGATATGGTTCGAGGCAATTGTAATACATCTAGCTGAATGCCGAAGTGAGTTGCGACCTCTCCATAGATACAGGCATGTGCGGCAAAGTATTCGAATAATGATGAATGTGATTTCTATTGAGTATAATGGTTTATCCTGAGTTTAGGCTAGGTCATGTGACTATTCAACACAAAGAGCCAACATGGTAGAGGTTGCTCTGCCGCCAGCTCAACGTGGCAGTCTTATTCCGGCCACCTATAGATTACCGAATCGACGCTTCTCTATGCCGACAATCCACCGCCCAATCACACGTGCTCCGATTTTCACCTCAACAGTAACCATATGTGTCGATGATAGTGCACGTGCACAGTCACCCCGCCATGCATGTTATCCCCAAACGCCACACCCCGGATTCTGGAATTCCTAGATTGCGGAGAAGTGCCCAACGTGGCAATAATCTTGGGACCGCGACTTAGTATCCGCCGCTGCTTCCATGCACACCACCATCAGACCGCCGCCGACGACGCCATCAGACCGCCGCCGACGACGAGGCCGACGAGATGCGTTGCAACGTCTACATAAGGAGGATGTGAATGCTTTGCAAGATGCTCCGTTCATTACCCAGACTCACCTCTTCGGGGCAGAACAGTGTTCAATCTTTCCATCATCGTTTGTCATCGCGTTTTAGTTGTGAAGACCCTCAACCCAACAGACATGGCGACCTACACTTCAGACTCCTTCGACAAGGACATCAAGTTCGACGACCTCACGGAGAAGATTGAGAAGGTCTACACTTCCTCTGATGAGCACCAGAATCAGCTTGCCGAACTCTCCGCCATCGAGGCCACGGCCGCCTCCAAAGCAGCCTGGCTCATCCCCGTCACTGTCTCACTGGGCGGTCTCCTTTTTGGGTACGATACTGGCTACATTTCATCAGTGCTCGTTACGATTAGCCCCTTACTTAGCCGTGCCCTTAGCTCTTTGGAACAGGAGCTCGTCACTTCGCTCACATCCGGCGGGGCCCTCGTTGGAGCCGTGGGCGCTGGCTTGACGGCTGATCGCTTTGGGAGGCGGATGCCTATCTGGAGCGCCTGCGTCGTCTTCGTTATTAGAACCATTCTCCAAACTACGGCCTTCTCCATTGCACAGTTTGCTGTTGGGCGATTCGTGGTCGGGCTCGGCGTAGGAAGTGCTGCCATGGTTGTTCCGCTCTACATCTCCGAACTCGCACCCGCAAAATATAGAGGGAGGATGATTGCCTTCAACAACATGTCCGTTACATTCGGCCAGCTGCTTGTATCGGCCATCGGTGCCGGCTTGAGCCAGGTCGGGAATTTAGACACCTCTCAAGCCTGGCGTGCGACCGTGTGCATTGGTGCTGCCCCTGCCATCCATCTCGCTGGCCTGCTCTTCCTCTGCCCCGAATCACCACGCCAATTTGTAGCTCACGGCAGGCCCGACGAAGCCAGCGTCTTTCTCACGCGCATCTACCCGATGTCGACCGAATCCCAGCGCCGGGCCAAGATCTGCAGCATTGAGATCAGCATTGAGGAAGCGACGAAGACGATGGTTGACGACTCTCTCTGGAAGAGCTTCAGGCGCATCTTCACCACGCCTGCAACCTTCCGCGCTGTGCTCACCGCCTGTACTATCATGGTCATCTCCCAGCTTGGCGGATTCAACACGCTCATGTACTACTCTGCGACTCTGTTCAAGATTATGGGTTTCACCAATGCCACTGTTGTTGCTATTACAGTGTCCGCGACCAACTTCATCTTCAGTCTTGTCAGTTTAGTCCTTGTCGATCGGTTCGGTCGCCGCAGGACCTTGCTTGTGAGCGTCATGGGCATGGCAATCTGTCTTATGATTGCAGCCATTGCCTTTTCGTACATCCCCGTCAACCTAGCCACCCTAGAGGTCGAGAGCAACGAGATTGGCTGGCCGGGAATCCTGCTCATCGTCACCATAATCTGTTACGTCGCCTTCTACTCCTCCGGCGTGGCTACTATCGCCTGGATTGGCACGGAGCTCACACCCATGGAAGTCCGCGCTGTTGGCACTATGCTCAACACTGTGACCTTTTGGTTAATCTGACTCTCTTCAACTGCTTGCCTCTGCACTTTTGACCTCTTGCTAACTTCGAATCCAGGTCAACCAACATCATCATCGCCTCCACCTTCCTCAGCATGATGAAGGGCATGACCCCGTCCGGCACTTTTGGCTTCTACTGCAGCATCTACTTCTTTGGATGGATATTCATCGTCTTTTGCTTTCCAGAGGTCAAGGGCATATACCGCTGGAGAATATCCGCCAAGTTTTCGCCCACGGCTTCGGTGTCAAGTATGCGAGGCAGTGACAGAAGGAGAACAAGCAGTTCGCAAAGGTGAATACCCAGCAGAGCTTTGCTCACTAGGAGATTGAAGACTTGTAATAGACGCGATGCGAGGGAAAGCGTGAGACGTATTCTCGTACATTGGTTAATCTTGTATAGTTTCTTGACCAATGCCGCTGCTGGTGAGGGGTGATTCGATTGAGATTGTACTTTGCATGAGCCTTTGATCCATTAATAATGTGTGTAGAAAGGAATCAAGCTCTGATACGCCACTGTATACTTGCAGCACCAGCAGTCCTTGCGAGATGAAGTAAACATTAATTCTTGCGCCTATCACAATGCAGGATAACGCGTAAAGCTAAACACAGCTTAGCCTTTCCTGTTTCCGGCCCAATTCCCTCCTGCCTTCCATGCGCGCACCGCTATCCATCACCGCAAACGATATTTTCAATTGGTACCACATTGTGACACTGAAGACCCGTGACCGAATGATGAAAAGGTTGGGACTGCAAGTCCTCGGCATGACATTCTAAGCATTCATCTCTATGATGGTCTCGCTTACTCGATTGCAGCATGTCAGAACAACGCGGGGAAGTTGGAACCTCAAGGCCGTCTACCTCGGGTTCCTCTACGCAAATCAGTCAGGCCTCGTAACGAAAACCAAAGCACTCCAATATTTCGACTTCTTCATTGCTCTTGTGATACACGTTGGAAGACACTATCCTATCTAGGGTAGGCGCTATTCTGTTAAGCGTTAGGTTTATCAATGGAAAGACACAGCATTAGTGTGTACAGTTACCTCCATCACAGAGATCCTCCGTCTCTTCTACAATTAACCTTGTTGCCCACCTTGTTTCAATAATACAATAGTACACCAGATCATCCCCTTTCAACGACACACCCTCGCCAGAACCATAGGGCCTTGACAAACAATGACACCGGACATTCTCAAACAACACTGGTCGCGCTTCATCGGCCCCAACGCCCCAGACCCGCATGCATACAAATACGAGCCACACTCGCACGCCATCTTCAAGTCTCCCTACGGCCCGTTCCCAGCCACTCCCCCAGATCTCAACATCCACGAATTCTGCTTTCCTCCAAACAACCCGCTGCCCCCTGACTACCCTCTCTTCATTAACTCCGCGAACGAAGAAACCGTCACGCTCCACCAATTCTACGCACGTACGTGCGCCCTCGCACGTGTATTGCGGTACGATGGACCGAATCCGCTAGGGCTGCGAAAGAGTCCCACGAACGATAGAGAGTACGGGGAGATCATTGGCTTGTTCTCGAGGAATCATGTGCACTATCCCATGGTGGCGCATGCATGTTTTCGCGCCGAGTTGGTGTTTGGAGGGATTAGTCCGGCGAGTACGCCGTATGAGTTGTGGTGGGTGATGCGGAAAATGCAGATTACGAGTCTGATGTGCCACGAGAGTCTGCTTCCTGTTCTGGGTGAAGCGTTAAAGCTAGGGAGTGGCGAGACGGATCAATCGTCACCGCTGCGGCTCGTCTTGGATCCGAGTAAGGTCATCGTCCTGAGCGACGATGCAGCCCTAGACTCTGTTTCCGGACACGCTACCGTCGAGTCCCTTGTGCGTCTCGGTACGAAACTACCAGAGGTGCCGCGAAAATTGCTCGGTGGGGAGAGACTGGCGTATCTGTTCCAATCCTCGGGCACGTCGGGGCTCCCTAAGGCGATGATGATCTCGCACAAGAACGGTCTGCATTCTGGCTTGCAGGGCATGATAACGGGTGTCCAAGGCGCGTTGTACGGTGGTGCAGAACCACTCTCCCCGCACCGCCTTCTCGGTGTGATCCCCATGTACCACTCATTTGGCATGATCTTGTGGATCCTGCGCATCAATCTGCAGCCTCTCACCAACGTGCTTTTGCCAAAATGGGACATCGAGCTCGCACTTCAGAGCATTCAAAAGTACAAGCTCACCGCGCTCCCACTAGTCCCGCCGCTTGTTCGACAGCTAGCGCAGAGCCCGTTGACAGACAAGTACGATTTGAGTTCTGTCCAGGGCGCTATCAGCGGCGCTGCGTATCTGCCGCCGGACGTCGCGTTCCAGCTGGCGAGGAAGTTGCCTCAGGGTGGGAGCATGCCTATTCCGAGTGGGTACGGGCTGAGCGAGGCGGCGAGCATTGCGAGTCCGCCGCCGCCAGGCATCTTTGGATTGAAGCCTGCACTGCCAGGAACGATTGGGTATTTGCTGCCTGGGATGGAGGGCCGGGTGGTTGATCCTTCGACGTGTGTCGATGTGCCCAAGGGCCAAAAAGGCGAGCTATGGGCTCGAGGCCACGTAGTCACGCCAGGTTACTTCAAAGACGCCGCCGCAACAGCAGACATCTTCACCGAACCCGGGTGGTTGAGGACAGGTGATCTGGTCATGCGCGATGAGAACGATGTCATACATTATCTCGATCGCTTGAAGGAAATGATCAAGGTAAAGGGCCTGCAGGTTGCAGCCACGGAAGTCGAGGACACCCTGTTGGGGCATCCGGAGGGGCTGGTGAGGGATGCGTGCGTGGCGGGTGTGGACAACGGGAGGGGCGATGGTAGTCTGTTTGTACGCGCGTGGGTCGTTTTGACGAGCGAGGGAGCTAGGCAGAGCGAAGAAGTGGTGGCGAGCAAGTTGGATGAGTGGGTTAAGCAGAGGCTGAGCAAACACAAATGGCTCACTGGTGGTGTGGAAGCAGTTGACTCGGCAAGTATTTTCTGTTCGATTCTGTTCGTCACAGAGATGGCTAACGATGACAGATACCCCGGACTCCCTCGGGCAAGATGCTAAGAAGGGAGATGCGCGATCGATATCATGCGCAATTGAAGAATGAGGGGCGGAGCAAGTTGTGAAACACAATCATCATCATAGACATGAGTTCTCGATTGTCGCACGATATCAATTAGCATCATGATTCAGTTGAAGATTAGCCATGGACGAGATGCTACCCATAGGCCCAAAGCACGATCAAGCGGAGATTTTACAAACCCTCGTATACTCCCATCACTGTAGAACCTACACTATACAAGCCATCACTGGTTCCCTCCTCATGCAAACAGTAGGATTCCCGCCCGTTGTCTGTGTCAATATCTATAAGCTCTACAGAGAACAGATAAACTCCCCATTCTTCGAGCGCGCTTATTTCGTTTCCGGTTGCTCAAAGCAGATTTCTCTCCTGTCTTCCTTTTTATTCGACGTTCTTCGAGGCAGCGCTGTATAGGATTATGCTCTTTTCTTAATTATTCAAAGCTCCCACATGAGCCATGGATATCCACATGTCAGAACATTCACACGGCCTATTGTTAGACTCAGATACGATCACATGACATGCATGGTTACGATTCTGACTTGTATAGTGATTGGTATTTATTTGTATTTATCCTAATGCCCATTGGCCGAGCCTCCTCGCGCCATTGGAATCGCATGACCAAGAGAGAGTGTTAGGATTTGATCATATTGTATTAGTATACGGTCACATGACTGGCTGAGCTTGGACGTGGTATGAACGTGGCCCAAGCAAAGCCACTTCAAGATCTTTCCTCCCCATTGTCTCAGAGAGCGATCACACTTAGACTAGATTACTATTATTATTAACATAAAAATAGGTATATATTATCTATTAATCTTGTATGTCTTGTATGTCTTCCATGTCGTAGATATCGATTTGATTACTAACTTGAACACGTTGTTCTCGTTTGCGTTGCTCACTACTACCTTGGTACGAAAGTGCTTCATGTCATTGTTCAGATTTGGGTCCCAGTAGATTTCCTCTATGATTAAAGGACGCGGGAACATAAGAAGTGTTGGCGACATAGACTAGGGGAATGATTGATCAGCTGATACGTGCTAGTGTTAGACCAATATAAGGTCACATGATGGAACTTGGACGTTGTCGAAGCGGTACCTCCATGGGGTCATAGCGCTTTCTCCTATCACGTCAAAGGTACAGAGACATATGGAGTTGACATTATCAACAAACGACCGTTTTACCTATTATCTACCTTACATGTTGGATCTGGAGAATCTACGCACTTATCGTGGTGATTCTTGAGAAAACATGATTTGTGCCCCGTGGTACGAATTCGCTTCCCTCACCATGGAACTTCTTTCCAGTCTACTCAGCATCGTGAAATACAAGATTTTATTATTAGACAAATCGCGGTTTGCTGCAACGATGGAACATAACAAGCCAGGCTAGACCGACCTCGGGCGGTTTCTCTAGCTGCTGTACATAATTACTTACTCCTGTTCTGTGCGTCGGCCTTTCCGAGAGGGAAAACGGAAAAAACAGTTGCCTAACCTTTTTGACTGCCAAGCCATGTCTTTTCTGCGAGTTTTCTCCAGTCCTACCTTGCACAAAAGCAACACCGCATACGCACTGAGCTAATAAGCTATAAAAACACGTAATAATCGTTCTCTTCTCCTGCCGCGCACAATGTATGCTTCACTCCCTTGAAAGGTCCCAACTCGAATATGCCCGAATGAGTGATGATCATCACTGTGGGACTCGTTCATGGGAACTAGCGTTGACAAAATCGATCTAGGGACACACGGGCAGAAAGGCCAATCTACCCCTGCACGGACGGACAAGGGCAACCGGGCCGGGGTGCCAGGGACCGACGGCCACGATTCATGGCTACCCTGCGTCAACTTCACATCATCACTATGTACCCTGCTCTACCCTGCCGCAAACTTTGCAGAAGCAGAGGAAACAAATTTAGATGCTCATCTATGCTAACTCTGTTTGTACTGTAAGTACGGGCGCATAGTAACGAAGACCGTACCGTGATTATTGCTTCGTCGTGTGCACGCGTGCACACCGCTCCTGAGTCAATGCCTTACTCCCCGCAATCAGACTCTTACTCAGTGAACCCTTCCATCGGAAGAATATTGTAAGCTGTAGCAAATGAAATCAGCTGGACAGAAGAGTGAACGATGTAACTGACAGCAATCAGGCCATTTCGTGCTGCACGTCAGATATGCGATGTAGGTAAGCATTACGCCTTAGGCAGCATGTGAGAATGTAGAGTAAGAAAACGGAGGCGGGAACTTTGGTCCCCTGATATTGAGGATGCGATGCGCGAATGCTGGCATCGTCACAATAGACAGAAAGTGGTCGGAAGAGTTCGAACTGCAATGGTTACACGTGCATGCCGTGAATAGTTATCGAGGACCGGTTTAAACTAAGCCTTGTAAGAATTAATAACCGCTTTCAAGAACGAAATCCCATACATCTGTGGGGTCGCTGCAAAATCCATACAGAAATTGCGCAGAAAGAAAAAAAGGCTTAGACGCTGATTCCAAATCGCTAAACAGAAGACATGAGCCACGGTTATACACTATAACCATGGAGAATGTACATTTGTTAATAAGACATATATGCATCAAAGTAAGTGACAGCAAATACCCCACACGCACAAAGATTATGCCGACTGAAATGACATGCTCTCGGCAAAAGGCAGACAGCTAAATCCACCTCTTTGGTTATTCCAGTCGTAGTTGGATTGGGGAAACAAAGGCGAGGTTTTCATGTTCGTCATGGATCTTCTCTTCAGCTGAGTCTGCGATCTCATCTCCAAGTAATCGACGTGTTCAGGTTGTGAGGTGGAACGGTCACGAGTGTTCTTTGGAGGTGATAGCTGTTGACTATTGTTCAGCAGCCATGTCCTTGATTGCCCAAGTTGGCATAAACTACTCGTCGACGAGTCGCCGAGGGCATGAGGCATGGTGGTAGACGAGTGGTCGGCATCGTCGAAGTGAACAATGGCACTACAACCATCGAGCATGTTAGGCGGTAGCGACGCCTGCCGTTTCACTCCAGAAGGCCCGATTATGCCGCTGGAGGGCGAAGATGGGCGAGATCCAGTGTGGAAGGTGCCAGGTACCGTCAGGTTACTGACTTTTAGGCCCGTCTGTTGATATATTTGCGGTTGATCGAAGGGCTGAGACTGTGAAAGTGAGGGTGATGGGTGTGTGGAGGTTGCTGGCGTGCTGATGGTCTGCTGGCTGGTTAGATTAAACACCTTTTGATAAAATCCTGACATGAGGAAACGCCGTCCGTAAGAGACGAAATTGAACCGTTCGTGACAAAAAAACAGTCCGAGACGCGAGTGGCGCAACTGGAGAAATTTTGAAAAGATGACCATATGATAGTTGAGACAACGGAGCTGATGGCGATTGGCCATGAACAAAAGACGGCGTGGAAGAATTCAAGCCGCAGAAAAGACGGTTGGAAGACGTTTATTAGAGGAGACGTGCAGAAACGCAAGGATGCGAAGCATGAGAAGAATCATACCCAAGACCCATCATATCCATTATCCACATTCTCGAGCGTAGGAGCCCACAGAGGCTCCTGCATGATGGCATCGAAATCTTCAAACAGGTTTCCAGAAGATTGAAACGTACCCACGCCTCCAACCCTGGTTGGCAGTGATACCGGGAGGTTTGTCGACATGCTTGTCGGGAAGTGATGTATATCTCCAGCAGCAGTATATATGGCCTGACCTCGCATTACATGTGAACTAGCAGCGCGGAAGGTTGTCTCGTGGCGCGCTCGAACTTTGAGTAGAACTTTACTGAATAAACTCTTGGAAACGCTGGCCTCTGCAACGCTCGGCGTCGCCTCGAGGGGAAAGAGCTGCTGCAAAACAGACCAAGCAGAATGCAGTTCTTCTGGTTCTATGAGCACGGCTTCCGAAGCTAGACACACGGCCATGAACGAAGTAGTGTATGTATCTCGAAGATACTTTGTGTACCAGCTGTAGGGGGTGCCTGAGTACTGATGTGATATGGAAAGACCGCGGGTAGCGAGGCTAGTGGCTTCACGAAAGAGCCTGTAAACATTAGTATAAGAACATTGTTTATGCAAAATCCTCCTTTCTTTGCGACTCGGACACGTATAGGCGCTAGCGCGGTCGCGGAGAACAAGAGAGACTACTTACTTTGCAATCTCGCCATCCCTGTGTGGATCGCCCATACCCCCATTAACCTCTCGCCACTCCAACAATCTAGTGACGAACTTTGCTTTTGCGATGTTGATTTCAACTGTTTCGAGCACAAGTAGTTGCTTTGGGTTGGAAGAATCCAGTGTATTCAGCTTATAAACTGACTGGAATCTAGTTTCTAATCGATTTACCCAACGAACCTTCTCAAATCTCGAAGCCGCGGAGCTTGTAGATTGTCTTGCGAGATTGGGCGAGCTAGAACTGTTGTTGAAGATCGAGTCGCGCGCGCGGTATCGGGTGTTGTGTAGCTGCGCCATCAACCTTGCCGTTTCTGCTTCGACTAAAGTAAGCGTCATTACAGAGAATGGCGAGAATCGTTCTTGCTCTTGTTCAACATGCAGGTGAGTCTTAAAAGTGGACGTTTGTCCTCGTTTGGACGAGAGGTGCTGCTCGTCAAGCTCACTAAGTTCTGCGTCACAAATACTCAGAGGTAACGCAGTGTCGTAAAAGTTCATGTCGATGGTCGGTTCTCGGCACAACTTTTCGGCAAAGCGAACATCTAGGATGCAAAGCTGTGCCCACAGCCGTCGTCGCACCTCGATCTCAATTGGTCTCAGGCCGAAATTGGACCCATCCCTGTGGACGCCGAGACCTCGAGCCATGCGAATAGCTACACCAAGTTGTAGCCATTGTAATTGTAGTATGGGTCCAACAGACTGGAAATAGTCAGCGGCGATACCCAATACCCAGACACCACGATTCTTACAAGGTTGAGAACCACTGCTTGAAGCATCTGTAGAGACTCAAAGCCTGCGACCTTGTCGTTTATAGCCATGACCCGATTCGAGATCTCTCTTTTGAACGTGGCCGCAAGATTGAAAGCATTGATGTTCGGTCCAAGATTTGGGGGGTTGGGGCTATCTATCACAGACGTTACGGCGGCGTAATATACGGAGTATAATAGTGCTAAAAACGACACATCCGAGGTTGTGACGGCAGTCATTCTGATAGGGGGGGCTTGGCTCTGAGAGGGCACAACCGGTTGAGTCTGATAGATGCCTTGTTGAGATTCATCAAACGATGAAGATGGATAAAATGTAGTTGACGCAAGCGAAGGGGGCGTTCTCGATCGTCGGAAAGCCCGCGATGACTCCAAGAAAGACGGCCAATGTACCAGACGAATGAGAGGGTCAACATGGTGGCTGAAGATGTTGAGGAGCGTCTCGTGGAGCTGATCGTCGGGTAGTGGCGATCCGTAATCATCTGGAGAATCACTAGACTCTGGGTCGTCAGTACGACAAGAGATTCCCCCAAGCATTGCTTCTATATCCGCAACCTGGCGGGGAAAACAGTTAGCAGGCGACACCGCAGTCTAACAGACAATCTACAAACCTCTTCCGCGACAGCGGCCCAGGAGAATGGACTCATATATCTCGTTTCTAACCCGGCAACTAGCTTGCCCCGATTTTCGTTCCCGCGATCGCTACTGTCATCGGGTGACGGAGGGTACGATGGTTCCCGAGAAGGAGATTTACTAAAATAACTCCCTGCTTCGATATCGAACTGGGACAGTCGAGTGTGATGGATTGGATCTCTTCGTCCTGCCTGAGGCGGCGTAGATACATGCGGCGTTGTTGAAGCTGGCTGGCACAGCGTGCCCGCTTTGGAACAGTTGGAACATGCTGGTTGACATCGGTCGCATTTAACTCTTCGAGCTCTGCACCTGGCGCAGGCCAAAACACTTCGTCGGCGCGTAATTGCTGGCATTTCCCCTCGAGCCTCGTGTTTTGAAGTCATGTTGCCGATATTGTCTTTCTCTTTGCAAACTGGACAGGATACAATCTAATCCGATAATGTGGTCAACGTCGAGTGTGAAATGGTGTTAATGTATGTAGTGCGGATCCGGGCCGCGAGTTTTGTGTAGAGCTTGGATGGTATTGTGTTGTGGTAAACGGTGAGGCGCTATTGAGTCTTTGACAGGATGTAATACTCTCTCGTACGAAAAGATGGCAGCACGTGATCGGCAAAGCGACGGACACTTGAGACGAGCTTAATTACGCCCCAGATGATGGTCACGGTTTAGGATTAACTCAACAGCATGACATACAGCCCTGCGGCGGGAACAGCCCAGAAAAATGCAGTGTCACGGACGTTAGGAGAATAGAAAGTGTGCTCACCAGCTGTGCTTTCCCGGCCCAAGCAAGGCTATCTTGAAAAAAGGATTTCCGACGTGTAGGCGCATTGTGCTCGCCCGACTCAAGATGAAGTCTTGAGAGATATACTTTTACTAGACTACCCAAGGCTTCCTATGCCGAATATTGCATCGCGCGCCGTCTTCGGACGATTGACTCCGTAGGGCTGATGAGTATGTACGTTGGAACGGCCAATACCTAACGTTATCCACAATTTCGAGCATCCCTCCAGTCTCGGCTGGCCCGCTCACACGCCTATAGGATGATACAATTCGCGTACAGCGCCAATTTACGCATGGAGTATTGGTGCCTAGGCTTGGGTTGGGGTCCAAGCGGGACACAAAGAACAAGAAACGGAGCTTCGACCATACGGGCAACAGTTGTACCGTGTAGTACACTGACGATTGTTGTGCAGGTACATAGGCGAGGCACGGATGCGGATAAAGTTGCATGCCGTCCGCTGATCCATTTATTCGAGTGAGCATTAGCTGCGACACTGCATCTCACACCGATTCATAGCTTTGAGACTATAGGAAGCGACGGAAAAAGAGATGCACCGGATGAAGCCTGAATCAGGCCCTCGAAGGGATTGGTTTCGCCATGGCGGTGGGTTGTGGCAATCGCCTACTCGAATTGTGAGGGTGGGTTCAAAATCGAAATGTCAGCGTTGAAACTAGTGCGTGGCCCCCGCCAAGCGATGATTGTTGTGTTGGCTGTACGGGAGCGCCGTAGGCGATGCCCAGGGCGATTCAAACTACCTGGCAGAATTCGGGTCAGAACTGACAGCGATGCGATACAAAAGGAGTGCGAATAAGGTTAAGGTGCAAAGATTGGGTTTGGTTGACAGCCTACCAGACCAGTGCTAGTGCCTTGGCGGGACAACTCGGATGGACGGCGTCGTTGAGCGTTTCCCTCATCAGGCTGCCATCCCCGACTATAGATCCCGAGCAGAGACATCAAACAAGCTGCCTGCGCTCCTTTCTCCGCAGGATGCTATTACAACACGTCGCCCGACCAGAGCTATCTCTGTTCCCTTTCGTCTCACACTTACCTGGAGTGTGCGGGGCCTCGGGAACCGCTATCGGCAATGTGATGGATGCCGTCAACTTCATTTGCGAGTTGTAACTGTCATCCTTACGCTCCCGTAGGCCGAGGTGAGCTTTCCGGTACTTGCTGTGTGGCGTCGAGTTAGCCTCGCCCCAAAACACATCGGTTGATGAGATCCGTATGCTAGAAACACCACTCAATCGGCCTCTATATCTCGCGTTTCGCAATGGTGGGACTTGAATCCCGAAGAATAAAATCAGATTAACCATGCGCTCGTTTATACATCAAAATCAGGCAAGGTCTCTTTCGAAGAATGTTCACGGCGGCGAAATCGCCTAGACCCCACTCGCGATCCTGCGATCGGGTCTTTCTTCATACTACTCTCCTTAGAATGAATTTGTATCCCAATCACTCATCCAAAATCCAAGTCCAGCACTGTCAAACACGACAATTCCCAATATGGCCCTGCATTCCAGGCCAGATGTAATTACTCAGGGACGAAACTAACCATTAAATAACCATTAAAGTGGAGTCCTAGAAAGAAGCGACACGCTTGCGGAGAGCGCGTGGGAACCCTTGCACGCATGGCCTAATCCGGAGAAAGGTTCGGCCATCGGATACTATTACCCTGCCAGTGGATCGCATCGAAAAAGCTCGGTTTGACTGCAAATCAGCCTCATCCCTCGAGTACGGCGAGAGCGGGTGAGCTCTGACATCTCCAATGGGAGCGGAAGCTCGCTATCACACCCAAGGTGGGTTTTTGAGAAGACTTTAAGTTGTGATAAGACCTGTACGACCCGATGTCGCTTAGTAGATGCGTCACTTTGGAAAAGTTCTTTGCGTATCTATGCCTTCACCCATACGGACACCTAAATGAGGTATTTCAGAGGCTTCGCCTCGTCTTCGGTCTTGGCAGGCTTACTTGAGCCACAATGGCTCTCGTCAGCCATTCAGCCCTAACAAGAGTTGGACATCGTCGACGATCTTCCAGGGGGTTATTACTTCTCGTCTGCATCGCTACAAATGTAGACTGGTATCATAGAACGCGCCATCAGCTGAGCGATTCTTGATTTCGACGCCACCACATCAACGCCCGTCAAATATTGTAACATGAAACACGGACGTGAAGTCCTGACCGATCTCTATCACAGCCACACTATGCCACGAACTAATGTTCAACACACGGACGACGATGATGAGCGAAATCTGCCTCGTTGTACTGTACTTGTAGGTTTCTAATTCCATTGTTCCATCGGATCCGAAGGCACAATGTGTAGCCCTCCCTGCCAGAGAGTATCGGATTCCACTTAACCGAGACTAAGCAACGCGGCCAACCTGACGTACTGCGAGTAGAACCTCCGGTAACGTAGCAGTCACGTGAGCCTTCTAGAAGTAGCAGGGACGCCCTACGGTACTTTAGGTTAGCGTGGATAGGGATACGGACGTAGTACGGTCACTACAGTAGCCTATATAGAAGTACTACTAGCCTAAGATGTTACAACACGTACCTCCTTCTAATTATACAGCAGTATGTCAGGTTAGCCGCATTGCTCAGACTATGACTCAAGAGTGGCCGAAGTTCATACACTTCCTACACAACTTCCACCATGTGAACTATAACTATACATGGGTTCCGTATTAGAAGTTATCAGTTGGCTACAGTTACCATCGCCTGAAACAGATACATGACAGAAAACCTTGATAAAGCGGCAAACCCCGTGCACCCATGATCTCGATGGGCACGTGTAAGAGGGTTGGCCTAACCGAGATGCTTGGCAAATGGCTCTCCATAATGTGAAATTGTGGTCTTGGTATTCCCCTTTACCAACGGCTTGGGGTCCAGAGCTCACACCTATCTATCCCCTCTTCATCTTCTAAGGAAATACCAAACTTGGAGCTACTCTAAAAGCTCGTGCGAGTTGTATTTCAAAACTATTGCGGCAGACATCTCGAGCGAGCAGCAAAAGCCTGATCAGGCTTCAGGCTATCAACAGCTTGCTTATTCAAATTCGATGGCATCGTCGTTTATTGGAGAAACTGACTTCATTTTGATTGTGGACTTTAAATATCCAACCTGTAGAATTCAGCTATTCTTGCAATCCTGCGAAGTTGATACAAAAGGAACTCAGTTGCGGCCATGGATTGAAAGGGCCCACCAGCAGACTCTTTATTATAGCAGGTGTGCGCCGCTGTTACACCCTATAGAGTTGTGCGAAGTGTAAGAGGTGCCGCACGAGAGTGGACAGCAGTCGTAGATACTACCATACAGACATTCCGTCCTGGACAGGCAAACAGGTCTTGTTAGTTTTGCTCCTTTACTTCGCACAGAAGTTCTCGAATTGTCACGTGGACGTTATAGTTGACTGTACAGCCCGAGGAAGGGATGTTACCGTATTTGATCCCCTTTAAGCATGTCGAAATCACTTCATGATCATTGGGTGCTACAGTATAACTGATTGTCTAAGAGACCCAGCTAAAGTTAATTATGGTTGTTGGACTTACTAGTAACAATGCCTCTGGGGTGCCTAGCTCATCAAGTTTCTGTTCTACTTCGTCTAATATGTCCCAAGAAAAAAAGGCTAGTTCCAAAGGGGACTCTGTGGTCCCGCTCCCCCCAATCCGAGGTCAGCGACTTGACTTTCTTTGTTGCCCGCGACAAGGCTGAAATTGACTGACTGACTAATGCACATGAAGCCCTTGCTCTGCAATGTATAGGGGCTGCCCAAGCCCTACCTGCTCGATGCTTAACCGCATCACGATACTCTCACCCCGTTGGTCGTCCTGTTTTATAGAGTGTTGGTTTCATATTCAGATATCAGCCCTGTTCTCGAAGAACATTAGTAAGCTAGCTTTCTATCGTGCGAGTGATGTATGTAGACGTGCGGGGCGTGTGCGGTCCTGTTCCATGCATGAGATCATCTGGAAAACCTTATTATTTCATACGACGCAGTTGGTTGGTAGTAAGGTGTGGTTTGTGAGACAGTGGGTTGTTGCTCGATGTTGTTAGGACTGAGCCAGATACTGCTCTTGATCTGCCCACTGTGACGGCGGTAGGAGCGGCTCATGTCGTATAGGTTCGGGGATCAGCGTCGAGGACGGGGCCAATTAAGAGCCTAAGAGTAACGAGAAATACTTTCCTTCACTATCGAACTAGCAGGTGCATACGCCGCAAGTAGTGTTGCCATTGTCTCGTACGAGTGAACGTGAAGCTTTCACCCGGATTAACATTCTCATAAAATGCAACATCCCCATCTATTTTCGGGATGTGGTTATGATTGACATATGATAACAGTCCAGGGTTAGCTTGTTAGAAGTTTGATTTGATCAAAGCGGTACTGTGTCTAGACTTGCATTTCCACTACAACCGGGTTTCTCTAGTAAATAATAGTGCACTGATAACAACCACAACAAAAATGCCTAATTGGTAAACGAGCTCTTAGTAAGGATCGCAGTCCCTTTTCTAGCTTGATCCTGAATTTTCCATCAAGCTCTTACTAGAGAAGAACAGTCCATCTGTTCTGCTTAGAACAGTAGACCCAAGTCTAATTTAAACTGTATCTCTATATAGTAAATCCATTCTTCCAACACACTCATAAGCCCTACCGATAACCGACTCCCTACTTCTATTCGCCCTCTTCACCCACACATCAGTACTTCACTACTCCTCTCAAACTACGGAATAGTATTAGAAATCCCGCTCTCGCGCACAGTTATCGCTACCACCGATTTTCGTCCATTACATACTTCGCAATCATCTGTTCAAACACTTGCCTCTGAATACAATTTTTCAATATTTCCACGGACTCTAACCACCCTGCCATGTAAGCTGAGAAGACTGAACATGCTTGGAATCTCGTAATACATGTTCGTGTCCTGCGGGGCGGCGTAAGTCAATTTATTAAAAACCTTATTATCGTTTGTACTATAGGCATGCCGCTAGAGTTACTTACAAACTCTGGCGTTTTGACATGATTTTATTACTATAGTGCCTAATCAACAGGTAGAGCCTAAAACACATATCCACAGTAGTTGTCGTTTGCCTCTTACGTAGCTTCTTCTTTTCATGCATGAGATGGGATTAAATATAAGTACTCAGCAGGCTCTAGTGGGGTGCAATGGAGCTCTCGATGCTGACAGCGAGCGCGCTCTTTGCGATGATTGAGTAGACCGATTGAGATACACGGGGATAAGGAAGTTGGTGTAATGGTTTGGATTCATTGGGTTGAAATCTAACATGGAATCTCACAGAAGCCAAGTGATGGAGAACAGTGAGGTAGGCAGTCTGTGCACTCTCTGCATCCATGTTTATACCTACACACAACTATCCCAATCTACCCACCATCCCTCACCCATCAAACCATCAAGCCCCAACAGCTGTCCAAAAAAACCTCCCCTCACACCCCTGCACGACCTTCGCAACCGAAAGACTCGCCGCCTCCTCGTGCTGCCTGACATACATCTGCGTGACCCTCAACCACATTGCCTTCTCCGCTTTACTCGCGCCCCTGCCCTCCCAGACCCATATCCCCCTCCCAGCATCGAGAAGAAACACATCGTTGGGATCCAGATCAGCTTTACTGATACCAGAGCCCTTTTTTATCAGCGTAAAGGTCAGGTCGCCAGAGGCATCGCTAAGTTTCCAGAGCATTTTTGGGCGTGAGGGGTTTGATGAGGTGGAGGTAGATGCAATGGGGCGCGGGCATGTGAAGGTCGTGGAACTGTAATCCAAGTCTTCGCCGCCGAGATAATCGACGAACACCTTGGACCGAAACTCGGCCTGGGCGAGGACTTCAACATCGACGTGTTTCGCCTGCGTAATATCATTGACGACCTGTGCCGCGCGCATCTTCTCCATCGGACTACACTTGCTGCCCTGCCACACGAAGATCTTGTCCCCTTTATCCAGCACAAACACGTCTTCCTCGTCCAGACTGTGCCATGTGGGCTCCACCTCATGCACCAGTACGCCATCGCGACCCGCCGCTGCACTCGGGTGCTTGAACACGCGTAGTAGGGTATCTGTATGTGGCGCCTCCTCATTGATATCAACGTGGTTGAAGCCTGTCGCCACGCCTCCGCGCAGGATCTTGAGGCGAGGGAAGAGCGCGGAGAAGTTTTCCGAGGGAGAGGATTGCAGTTCGCGATGCTGGATTGCGGTGCCGTGGAGGTATTCGTCCAGCTCGACCGTCTTGTATGCCGCGGTGCCAGCTTCGTCCTGCGAAGTGTGGCTGCCGAGCCAGAAGAAGATGTCGTGCACCAACTTTTCCTTCTCCTCTCGACTATTCTGATCCTGATCCACATCGCTGTTCGTGCTCTGGACCTTCTCGGACAGCAGAACAATGTACGAGTCGCCCTCGTGGAAACTGCCATATTTCTCCTTCGGCCAAGGCACGACTTCGAAGTCTTCAATGCGCCAGATGTATAAGCCGGATTCAATGCCGATGACGCCATTGTTCCACGCGGGTTCTGTCGCAGCCGATTGGTATTTAACGCGATGGTCGAGATCAGTGCCTATAAGCTCAACATTGGAGTCGCGCCAGTCGTACTCTTTGGGGTGGACGAGGCCTTCGTGTGGCGGCATGGTGGAGTAATTGACGAGATGGGAGGTCGCGAGAACCAGCAATCGAGTACTAGAGAGGTTGCAACGACAAAGACTCGGGATTAGGGAGATCCAATTGCGAGAAGCTGTGCTGTGAGCAGTGTTTGCGTTGTAGTTCAGGGTCCGTCCAGTCCACGCGGGCGCGGGGTAGGCGTAGCGTAGTCGCTTGCTGCTCGAGGCTAGCTAATAAATTAGCGCCGCACTACGCTACATGCTACATCTCTCGCCACTAATAATAGCCGCTGACAGGTGAATACAGGGAGGAAATTGATAGGGAGTTTGTAACATATCCCCTCCTTGTTTATACTAGATTACAGTAGTTCCATACAATTTTGCAAGAGTAAAATAACCAATGTTACTTGCAAAAGATTAACAAGTTTAGAAGGTAAAGCGAAGAATAAACTAGCTGTTACTATCATTTAATCTCTCTACCAAGGCGGCACGTAATATTGTATTACAAAGGTAATATTACGCCCAGAAGCCTCTCTCTACTTTCCCCAACTCTTAACTCTATTTATCTTGAAAGCCCTCTTGCATTTTCTTATAATAACGACTGTTCTTGTTGTCACATGTTCCAAAATGACACGGATACACGTAGAATAACAACACGCGGGGCCACAGACTACAGTGCGTGGCATACGATGGTGTGTTATAAGCCCGTGAAGATATTGTAGCTTGCTGCGCCGCTCCAGCTTTGACCGAGTCGATCTATCAATCCTACAGACACCATGACATAAGACAGGCTGCATAGTTAGCGACCATATCCATCGGCCTCTGGATCTACGATCCACATTCAACTTCTCTATTCATCTCTATTCATCTCTCGAGACCGACAATGCTGCAGAAACTCCTGGGTGAGGTAGTGAAGCATACGACGCCGCCAACGACTCTTACTTCGCCCTGTTCGCAAGTGCACTCAAACCGGCCTTTGTTGCTCAGCCGGGCAGTGCCCAAGATGTGAGCACTATCGATCTTCGCGGGCTCAAGGGCATCTCTTTAGAGGAAGGGATAGTAACGTCGTTCAAGATGAAGACTTTCGCGGCCCACGACATCTGGGGCAGTGTCGCCATCTTCCCGCCCACGGCCTTGGCCTTTGACAGGCTCGTCCAAGCGACAGTGGAGTTTGTCAACGCCGACACGGATGAGGACACCCAAACCATATCCAGCGCTGGATTTGCTTTCGGGAATCATGTAGTTACCTGCTGCATTTATCAGACCCAGGGTCTTGTCGAGTCTTCTTCACTGGAGGGTTTCACTGATCTTCCCGATCGGATCGAACAGCACAACACACGGCACACCGCGCACAGGGACTCGTATGGATCTCTGCAAAGAGATATCAAGCTACACTAGTGATGGAGTCAGGTGGGTTCAACCGTTGACGGATTACCTTCTTCCAGCCATAAACCGATGATTGCTCAAAGGCTGCGGGGGGTTAATGCTATAGACATCGATTCCGATAAGTCGACAGGCCTCTGTTTGTAATTCCCATCAACCCAATCTGCGCCTCTTCGCATGACGATGAGCGGGTCCACCAAGTCACAGAGGGTCTCCTCGCAGCCTTCAAAAACCGCGCAATCGCCAAGGGGCTACTCCACAGATACATGTTTGCAAAACTACGCCTAACCAGACGGAAGACCTTTTCACCGGCTACGGGAAAGAGAGCATCAAGCGACCCAATCACGTGAGTGTGAAGTATGTACATACATACATACATGTACAACCCGGAAGGCCATCTTCCATAGCGCAGTACCGGGAGGTTTCAAGCTATCCCAGACTGGTTCAAGTCACGGACAAGCTGGCGTGCATTGAGGTTCAAATCTTTAAGCATGTGTAAACAAAGGAAAGAAGAAAAGAAACGGTCGCATAAATCACCAGACCCCCTGCATCTATAGCTCAAACGACGCGTACAAATAAATCCCTGTAATTATTCAAGATGGAACCAGGAACAGTGAAATCACGTACATATGTACCTACATATATTCAATCATCACGATGATGACGACGATAATGATGCATCCATCTAAAAGATGTCTAATAATTATCTGATATTGATGAGGAGTGACGCTCGGACTCGAGAGCGATTTATTACCTGTGTGTACTGGTGTGCCGCTTCGGCGACGTCACATCTATAAGTGAACTCATATTAGATTCCGGTCTAAGCAATCCCCCATGCATCTACAACCTCACATGCTTTCCCATTTCCCTTCTAACAGAAAATAAACCCATGTCGCACACGTAACAACATCCCCCGCACGCACGCACGCACGCTCGGTCTCCGAGCAGCGATAGATATATAAATATAGATAGATTGCGGAGCGCCGATCCCCTGCTGTGCCACATAGATCGGTGCGGTAGATCTTGGACAACCACGGGGGGTCCATCCATTCCATCTGCACACAATAATAGTCCCCGGCGCGGCGCATGCATGCGGCGACACACATTCCCGGATGAGAGAGTGTGTGTGTGAGAGAGAGAGATACATGCATGGGCGGGTAGGGCGCAGTTGGGGCGCGCTAACAAAGGGGGGCATGTTTGTAGATTTATTGAGTAATTGGTTGATTGATCTATTATATTATATTTGCACAGACGGGGCGAGTCAATGGGGCTTGCGTGGTGTATTCTGCCTGTGCGCGGTTGGGTAGGAGAGGGTATGGCATCTATTTCTTTAATCTATATCCCACCAGATTCAAACCATTTCGCACGAGCAGCCAGCAGCCATGGAAGAAAAGAAAAGAAGGACAGCAAACTACTAAATTACACTACACTACACTACAATAAACTAGTCTAGTCCCTGTTATTGAAGCCCAGTAAAATGCAAGTGCACAAATCCAGCGCGCAATAAAAAGAAGGAAAAGAAATCCCTTCCATCTACCCCTTGTCCTCATCCTCATCTTCGGCGTATCCCAATGATACGTTGAGAATGTGATGCCATTTGAGAATGGTTGATCGATTGATTAATTAACCGAGTAACCGATTGAGTGAATTCGATATCAAGCACGCCGATCCAATCCAATCCTAATACAAGCCAAGCCAAGCCAAGCCGATAATACACACACGACCTCTCACGCGCTCAAACAGATATCGAAATCGGGAGCACTCTTGTATACATCAGAGTGTAGGTTGATTAATCAATCAGTCGGTTAATTAGTAAAGTAAGTAAGTACATTCCCATCCCCCTCCTCTTCCTCCTCCTCCTTATTCAAACAACCCCGGACTAGCTATATAGTCCAAAGTCCAAAGTCCAACTTAGACAGAGAGACAGAGAGAATACCTACGGGGAATACTACCTACAGGGAGGAACCAAGCAAGTACGTACGCATGTAACTAGACCTTACTGCCCAGGAGTTAGTTAGTTAGTTAGAATTTATGTATTAAGAATGTATAATATTTGAATGATGTACATTAAAGAATAACAATAAATAATAATAACAATAATAATAACAACAACAACAACAACGGTATAAAAGATAACAGCGATAATTGTAATAGTGACATATAAGGGTATATATATATATGTGTGTGTGTGTACGTGTGTCGTAGTATCCTTAGCTGCATCTATGCTACCGCAAGCACGCACTACAGCTGTTGTTGTTATTGTTGTTGTTGTTATAGAGCTTTTATTAGGAGAGCGAGCGATGAGTGTCTGTCTGTGCTGCAATCACCACCACCATTATTATCCTGTTTCGTTTCAAAGAGGTATGGTATCTGAGTCCGCCCAATGGGCCCAAGCCAATCCATACCAAACCAACCCAACCCAACCCAACCCAAACCAAACGGATATTACGCCCATGCTAGAATACACACACATGCCTTGTCCATCGAGGACAACCGGACAGAGAACCAACAACATGCAACATGCAACATTATATACAACGCCAGGGGG